>JAKCPB010000430.1:0-564540 GCA_021442155.1 Cymbidium sinense | reverse complement strand
CTCCTTGGGACTAGCTAAAGCCTCGTGTTCCCGGGATGTCTAGACTATGTACCCATTAACATTCAATCTTATATAAATCAACACACGAATATAGGAAAAAGTACTCAACATTCATAAACTTAAGCTATAAGCACATGCATTTTTTATGTATTTATAACTAGCATCATAACATATATTATTATTCATTTATAAGCTTTTGAAAAATACATTTGGATTTAATAGTGATTATAGCCATGCATATATTAAATTAAATCAACACATGCAAGCTTACATAAAGGAAATCCATTTTATTTTACTTGATTTTGAAAAGATGGATGCATGAATTCAAATGACATACCAAATTTAACATTATTGGAAAGAGGACAATCAAATATAAGCATGTGATTCATTCAACCAAACTAGTTCTTAAGGACAATCAAATCAAATAAGATTATTTAAAGCAAACCAAAGCTTCTTTATTAATTAAGTTTTGGATTTGATTTGTTTTAAAGAGGTGAACATAACTCATCACTTGTTGTTTTAAACCCATTCCCACATTAGTGATTTGATTTAATTTATGGAAATGTAATTAAGTTGATTTTATGGGTTAATTAAGTTGAACCCCTAGTTAGATGAATTAATTTTACTTATGTCACCTTAATGTAATTAACTAAATAATTATGAGCCAACATGATATGCATGGAAAATAAAACTTGCAATCCTAGAAATAAAAGGGGCCTAATACAATTGCTCATGATTAATAGTTAATTAGATTAAGGACTTAATTACTTACTCTTATGGTTTTCCACACATGTGGATTAACCATAATTTCATTAAACTCCTTTAGGTTATTAAACACCTAAAGATCTTCCCATGATTTAATTATTTAAGGTCCGATGAGATTATGATTTCAATTTGATTAAGTGATTTAATTAATTAGTTAAATATTAGTTAATTTCATTTTAAAAAGGGTAAAATGAACTTAGGAAAGGGGTCCCAACCCTATTCCTTAGTTCACTTATTGAACAATGATTAATAAACTTAATTAACCAATTTATTACTATTCATGGGATTAATTAATTAATTAACTTAAAAAGAGTAGTTAAGGTTTAATTAGTCAATTTTCCTAATTAAGTGAGCAATAAATCCCAAGAAAATCATGGGAGGCGAGGTCATCCTATTAAATTAACTCACAAAATTTGAAATTAATTTCTAAAGTAATAATTAAGCTAATTAATTTTGTATAATAAACCTTAATTACTATTCAAAATTAGTTAAGATCATTTTAATTAATTCTCTAAATACTATTAAAATGAGTATTTATTTGCTTTTTTTTTAATTCTCTATGATGTTTTATGATTTTTAGAAGTTTCAGCCATTAAAATGATTAATTAAGCCTAATTAAAGCCTAATTTTGTTGGCGCCATGTGGTTCACTGATGTGGGGGCACTTTCCACATGGTGTCACAGGATTGGCTACTTAAAGCTTATCCGACTCAATTCCTATGTGGCGACGGAGGATGCGCTTTCTCATCTATCATCCGATCTAAGATCAGGCAGCTGTGATTAACTCCACATCTTCATAGGATTAAATCATATCAATCTAACGGATCTAATCATGATCGTCCATTTTGATCACATCAATGCATGATCTAACATCATGCAAGTGAGGGAGAATGGAGTCCATCCTTCATTGCTCACTTGATCCGAAGCTTACTCGATCAACCAAAAAGGATCCCACACCTTCACAACATCGATCGAAGGGGATCCAACGGTCAAGATTACATGAGATGCAAGTTTTCTTCAAAAAGCTCCAACCCATTTTTGCCTAAAGATCATTTTTGGAAGCATACCTTGCCAGAGCTCAAGACCGGTGGCTCGAATGATTGAGAAAACTTCATCTAGTAGAGATGAAGCCTGATTGAGTAGCAATTGGATCAATTCCTCAATGTTCGCCGAAGGCCATGAACCGATGATTTGGAGCCCAACTTTGCTCGAAGTCCCACCTCTGGTTCTCGAGAAGCTTGGGAGATGATTAATTCTTGAAGAGGCCTAAAGGGTGCGTGCAAAGTTAATTTGAGTTTGATGAAGAAATGGGGAAGTTAGGTTAGAAATGGGAGTGTCCTATTTGGATGAGAATGGAATTTTTTCAAGCAGGAATTAGGGAATGGCTCAGTGGCTCATCTTGGGTAGCTAGGGCTTTGATGAAATTTTTGTGTGTTTTTGAGTGGAAACTAGAGGGTGTATACCCTTCATCTTAATCAGATGGTGGGATCAGGTTTGGCTTCTAATGGCGATCCAGCCATCTCAGGGAAGAGGTGGAAGAGGTGAGCTGGCTTGGTTGGTTGAAGGTGTGGAGGTGGCTGCCAAGGAGGAATCATGGGTGTCCTATGGGTTTTAAATGCTCCAATGGGGAGGGTGAGGTGATTTCACCTCCCATGGGTCATGGCTGACCCAACCACCCCTTGGGTTAGGTTGGGCAGTGTCCTAGTGCCTAGTGGACCATTGGGAGAGTACTAAGTGGCCAAGAATTAAAATGACCACTTAAATGGGTGATTTGTCTCATGTGATTCCCTTGACCCAAGGGTAGAATGATCATTTGGCATTGGATTTGATTTGGGTAGATTTGAAATGATCCAAAAGTGGGTAAGCCCAAATTTCAAGTCAATTGGAGTTGATTTGGTTAGGTTTGGCTCAATTTGACTCATTTAGGTCAAATTAGGTTAGATTGGGTCAAGTTGACCAATTGGTCAAATTGGGTCAAACCAAGGGTTGGGCCAAGTTCATATTATCATTTAGGATGTTTTGGTTCAATTGGTTTGGTTTAGTTTAGCTTATATTTGATTTTGGCTCATTTGAATTCATTTGGGTCAAATGGGTTAAGTTAACCAATTTGACCAAATTGGCCAAATTAGCTTAGGTTGGGTGTTGGTTTGGGTTTAGTTGACCAATTGAAGATGATTATAGGCTTTGGTTTCAATTAATTTAAATTTGGTTTTGATTTAGGCTAACTTGACCCTTTAGGTCAATTTGGGCTAAGTCAGGGTCCAATCATGGCTTTGGTCAAGTTCAACAATCAATTTGGAATGAAATTGAGCCATTGGTTGCAATCAATTTGGTTTATATTTTGATTTGACCCAGTCTTTTAGGTCAATTTGGGTCAACTTGGGTCAAGATGGCCAATTGGGATTGGTTTGACTCAATTGAAGGTCAAGTCATTCAAATATTGATTTTGATTTGGTATGAATCATTGGTTTGATTTGGCTTAAGTTAATGGCTAGTTTTGGGTTTATATGGGTTAAGGTTGACTTGGTCAAATGACCAGTTGACTTGGTTTGACCCAATTTGTGATAATTGATCAACCTAGGGTGATCAACAATCATGATGGGAGGTTTTGATCGGCTTGGTTCAATCCAATTTTGGTATAATTAGAACTGACTCAAATAGGTCAAATTGGCCACTTTGTGTCAAGTTGACCAATTTGGTTTAGTTGGCTTGATTTTTGGTTGAGTTTGATTTAGTTGAGTTTATATATGGATTTGGGATTGATATATAAATTCAATTGCAATTGGCTTGGGTTCAAATGGGTTTTGGTTCATTTGAACATTTCATGTCAAAAGAGTTAAGTTGGCTTTGACTTGGGTTGATTTTGGTTTGGCTTGATGATTGTAGATTTCATTTATATTTGTCAATATGATTGAAGGTATGATTGATTCATGAGAAAATCAATTGAATTTGGGTTTTGGAATGAAGGAATTTGGTTAAGTCCATGGAGTTAGGTCATGTGGATTAGTTTAGATTTTGATTTGGTTTGATTTAGTTTTGATGATTTAAATGTATTTCATTTAAATTTGAAATTTGTGAAGAAAAATATGATTGATTTGTGAGAAAATCAATTGAGTTTGACTTGATTTGGATTAAGATTTTCCCTAAGTCCATGGATAGGTCATATGGAATTTATTTGATTTAATTTATTTAGTTTTGATTATTTGAATGTAGATTTGATTTATATTTAGGAAGTTGATTGAAGATATAAATTATTTATGAGAAAATCAATTGATTTTCGATTGATTTGGATTAAGATTTGGCTAAGTCCATGGTCATATCAAAAGGGTTTCAAGTTGATTTGATCATGGTTTCAATCATTTGGTGATTTAGATTTAGATTTGAATTTGATGTTTGAATTGAACTTGGTTTGTTTGAGAAGGTGAACATGGATTGGATTTGGGTTGTAAGGTAGTCAGATTATCTTAATCCCTAAGGCATAACCTAATCCTAAGGTTAACCCTTCTAAGTTTCTAGAGCTTAAGTTAATAATTATTTAGAAGTGTCTTATGACTAGGAAGGTCTTAGTGTCTAGAAGACTCCTAAGTCTAATATGGGAAGATTGAATCCGTACTACAAAAGTGAGGTCAACAGGCCTTAGGCTCCATAGTGTTACCCTTGGAGATAGATGATTGGAAGACCGAAGCTAAGTTTCACATTATAGACTCGGATATTTCTTTCAACACTTTGCTTGGGAGACCATGGATACATGAGAACAACATAGTTCCATCCTTTCTACACCAATGTATAAAGTTTGTGAGAGGTGAGATTGTCTACTATGTCAGAGGAGATCTCAAGCCATTTATACTTCATGAGGTCGGCATATATGAGGATGCGGCTTACTACCTCCCTCAAAATCAACAAGTCTATTCTCGTGAACTTGGCCAAAGTTTAAAAATAAAAGAAAAAGAAAAAAAGAAAAGAAAAAGAAAGAGAAAAAGAAAAAGAAAAGAAAATTGAAAATGAAAAATAAATTATAAGGGAGCAAAAATAAACTTGGAGGAGGAAGTGAGATTCCACCCATAGTTCATTACTCCATTTGAATATATGGGTAGGATGACCTGACCTCCGTAGAGGAAGAGGGAAGAGAGCAATCTGTGGGTGGAAAACCTCCTTATTGGCCACCCAATAGAAGATATGTCCCAGCTACCAAGAGTACACCTGCTATCCATATAGACTTAGAATATAGTCCTTAGGTTGAGTCTTATATGGTTAGCACACCGGCCAGCTCTTCTCAGCAGTAGATTCTCTAGAAGGTGACACTTGAGCTAGAAGGTGATGAAGATCAGGCTCTAAAGCAAAGCATAAGTGTATCCAAGTCTATATGTGAAACAGTTAGACATCAGTTGGGAACCTTAGCTCTAACCCCACGTTCCTCTCAAAAAGCTAAGGATTTGGTAGTTAAGGAAGCCCCTAAGTCAAGGTGTGAAGACTCATAAGGTTCTTTTGGGAGCATCATCCTCAAGTCAAGAAGTTGATGTAGAACTTGAGGATGATTTATATAAAGAATTAATAGAATTACTTTTGATTATTACTTTCCTTGTGTTCATAATTTAGCAAAGAAAAGGTTAATCCCACATACTTGGTCAAAGCACTAGTCAGACTACTTCAAAAGAATATGGAAGAACAAATGAAAAAGCTCTCAATCAAGACCGACACTAGGATTCAGTATAGTGGGTCCAATTGATGATGATGATTCCTGCTAGTCATTACCAATCATTCAAAATCTGATAGGTTCTTTTCAAATCACATTAACTCAAATGAGGAGCTATGCTTAGAAACATTAGATGATCCAGATGATTTTGAAGTCAAAGATGCACCACTAGAGTTTGAAGAAGAGATCAAGTCAACCATCGACGAGCTCAAGGAAATCAACTTAGGAACTAAAGAAGATCCACGCCCGACATACATCAGTTCTTTGTTGAATGAAATTGAAACCAATGACTTAGTTAGACTATTGATTGAGTTTTTGGACTACTTTGCATGGAGTTATGAAGAGATGCTTGGATTTTCTCTTGATGTAGCAATCCATAAACTAGGAATAGAGCCTATTGCTAACCCTATCAAGCAAGCTCCTAGACATGCATTAGACATAGAACAACAAGTCATTTATGATGTCAAGAAATTGAATGATGTTGGTTTCATCCAGAAGAAAAATACCCTATCTGGTTAGCCAGTGTCATCCAATTAAGAAAAATAATGGTCAAATTCACATATGCATTGATTTTAGGGATTTAAATAAGGCATGTTCAAAAGACGAATTTCCACTGCCAATCCTAGAGCTGATGGTGGACATTGCCTCATCTCATGTAGTCTTCTCTTACATGGATCGCTCATCTGGATATAACCAAATAAAGATGACCCCTGAATATGAAAGAAACACTACATTTAGAACCCTGATCAAAATCTATTACTATAAGGTCATGCCTTTAAAATGCTGCTACATACTAGCTATATGACTCGAATCTTCAATGAACTCATTCACCATCAAGTTGAGTGCTATGTCGATGATCTCATGGTCAAAAGTAGAGAAAAGAAAGACCATCCCTTTGACTTGAGAGTAGTTTTCAAATAGTTAAGATAATTTAACCTCAAAATGAACCCTCTAAAGTGTGCATTCAAAGTAGCTTCAAGGAAATTCCTTGGGTTTGTTGTCTGGCACCAGGGAATTGAAATCGATCTGGAGAATATCAAGGCGATATTATAAATGCCACACCCTAAAAGTTTAACTCAACTCAGATCATTCCAATGGCAGTTGACATATCTAAGATGCATTATATCAAACTTATCGGAAGATGACAACCATTCTCAGCACTTGTCAAAAAAGATGCCAAGTTTCAGTGGTATGACAAGTGTGAGCATACCTTCGAAGACATCAAGCATTACCTGATGGTGCCATTGGTTATAGAAGCCCCTATCCCTAGCAAGCCACTCATACTTTACACTACTGTGTTAGACGACTCTGTTGGCCTAAGCCAATGACGAAGGGAAGGAAAATACACACTACTACCTCAACCATCGTCTAATCCCTACTGAGGCTAATTATTGACCCATTGAGAAGCATTGCCTAGCTTTAATCTTTGCATCCCAAAAGCTACAACACTACATGCTTCCTCATAAGGTGAACTTAATCTCTAAGATCAATCCACTATAGTATCCATTTACATGACTGATGCTATCTGGATGGTTGGAACTACGGTCCATGAGCCTCTCATAATTTGACATTACCTTCTTAAACTTTTGTGCGATCAAAGGATAAGTGCTAGCAGATTTCTTAGCAGCACACCATGTTCATGCTGACTCTCCGCTTAGTGATGATCTCCCTGATGAATAAATCATGAACATTGGGGATACTAACATTCACCACTGTGAGATGTACTTTGATGGTATGGCTTCCTCTCAAAGAGGAGAAGAACCATAATCTACTATTCCAGGAAAGGCAGGGGTAGAAATAGTTCTCTTAACTCTAGACAATGATGTGATGAGATTCTCATATTATTTGTCCAATCCTTGCACTAACAACGAAGCCAAATATGAGGCTTTGATTACCGATTTAGAGTTACCCGTTACTCTAAGCATCTAGAAAATGAACATCTTTGAGGATTCTTAGCTAGTTATCAACCAAATTGGTAGGTCCTATGAGGTTATAAAGCCCAAGCTCCATCACTACCATAAGTACACCATGGAGCTGTTGGCCCAAATCCTAGAGGTTACCATCTATAAGATTCCTGAGGAGAGAGAATGCCATAATGTATGCTTTTTTCCAAGCTTGCAGGAGTTGGCATTCGGAGGATGAGTCCATATCAATAAAGATCCAAAATAGACAAGTCTTATCCCTTTGAATGAACTCATCAAAAGTACTCTGAAGGGAAGTTGCCATTGCCAAGAAGGATGAGGAGTTAAATTGGAGGCAACCATTCATGGATTACCTAAATAAAGGCAAACTACCTCAAGAGAAGTCCCAAGCCCATTAGATGTGAGAGCACTTTCTATGCTCTTGTGGATGGTGTCTTGTACCAGCAGACTTTCAATCATATGTGGTTACATTATTTAGATAGGCATGAAGCTTGTATGATCATGACTAAGGTACACTAAGGATTATTTGGAGCCAACCAATCCAGTCTAAAGATGAAAGCCAAGCTCAAGAGTCTAGGATACTACTGGCCATCGATGATCAAAGATTGCATGGATACAACTAGGTGATGCCACCAATGTCAAATACATGGTGTGGTCCTACACCAACCACCCAACATTCTACATCCTACATTAGCCTCATGGCCATTCAAGTGTTGGGGTACCGACATAGTGGGTCTGATTGATCCTCCTTCTTCTAATATTCATCAGTTCATCTTAGCACTACTTTTCCAAATGAAGGTGATTCTCGAGAGGTCATACTCAAGATGTGCTTTATTAGGAACCATATCATATATAGGTTGAGTGCCTCGATGAATTATATCTAATAATGGTACTACATTCAAGAGCACGAGATCAATAACTTGAGATATAGCATAGGATTGGAGATATTCTACCATCTACTACCCAAGGGAAAACTAGTAGGCCTTCAACAAAACTCTCATTTAAATAGTAAAGAAGACACTTGACAATAATAGCGAGTAAGTGAAGCCTTGTGGCCTACCCCACCACATAGAACACCAAATTAGTCTAATCTTTTCTTCTTAGTGTATGGAAGATGTTCTACCATTAGAAGTCCAACAACCATCACTATAGGATCTATGGGTAGCAAGATCACAATAGATAATGCCAAGTTGTCATCGAGAAGCTTAAAGGTTTGGAGGAGAGATGGGCATGAAAAAACCTCAAGTTATACAAAGCTAAAATAATTCAAGCTCACAACAAGTTGGTCCATCCTAGAGTTTTTCAAGTAGGAGAGCTTATTTTAGTTCTAATGAGTCCAATTGTTGGCCGTCGTAAGATGGGAGGCAAGTTTGAACCCACTTGGGAAGGCCCTTTTGCCATAGAGAAGGCCTACCAGAGAGGATCTTATTAGCTTATTAATCATAAGGGAGGGTGCCCAATGCTTCCAATCAATGGGCTCTACTTAAAGAAATATTATAAGTCATGTTTGAAAATAATTATCATCAATGAAAATTTGATTTCTAATTCAATCTTTTCCATGTTGAAAGTATTCTTATTTATGAATCGCATGATGTGTTTAGGGTAGGTGTAAGGAACCCGAGCACATCCTATCCTTCATCATCAACAAAAAAAAAAACTACACACAAACATATAAAATAAGCAAATATCTTTTATCTTGGCTACTCGAGTTGATAATACCTCAAATGACACTCAAGAGTCGCTCTAGGTCTGAATGCTACCCTACTAGTGCACCCAATCTTCTTGCTTTGGAGGATGTTAATCTTCTATGCTTTCCTTTCTTACTTGGCCACTACACGCTGATGAGCGCCTTGTTAGTTTGGTAGGCCTTACTGTGTGCCAGTAAGCTACCTCATGTTGGCTTCATTTAAGAGGATGTGAGTCTACTATATTTTCTTCATGGATTGGCCTTCATGCACTGACTGGGTCAAGTATATTTGAGGTTTAGGATAATTCTGCTAGCAGTTCCTTCCTTCCTAACTGCTTCAAGTTTGGGTCCAGTCTTTCCTCGGGGCTCCCTGCTTAGTAGTCGCTCTAGTTCAGATAGCATCTGTCCCATCGATGATAAACTATCCGATGATCACTTGGAAAGTTTTAAGCCTACACTTTCTTTCTAGATTGATCATTGCACATCGACCGAAAAGCACCTTAGGTTGGTTGGTTCTCACTATGCTGATGGATACACCACTCATGCTAATGGATACACTTTAGGTTGGTTGGTTCTCACACCTTAGGATACACCACTCATGGTAGATGTAAGTCTGCTACACTTTCTCCTTGAGTTGGCCATACACCTATAAGCTTTCTAGGGCTTAGGATAACTCCCCAAGCAGATCTCCTGTGGGCAATATATATTTGGATCATGTCCTTATGACCCCATTTAGACACTACCCAAGTTACTATCAGAAGCCCCTTTCTAGTATCCACCCTATGGTTGGAGAATCCATCTATGGATGTGCGATTCTCCTTGGTCCAAGAATGAGATAGGTCAAGCCACATTTCTTAGTGGTCCCTCGCACCAACAGGGTCCATGCAAAGATATAAACAAAATATATATTCACTTGTGGATTAGGAGGACACCCTTAGTGGTACCTTTTCCCAAGAAGGCATCTATCTTTAGGCACAAAAACTCCCTATAGAATCACTACTCTTGAGTTGATATAAGTCCCAATGATGTTCACTCAAGTTAAATTAGTTTGATTTGATTGTGCTACCAATAGGTCATCCCTGTTGTTCCTTCTTTAGAAGATGTAAGTCTACTATGCCTTCTTCCTAGCACAGCCATTGCATACTGAAAGGAAACCCCTTAGTTGCCTAGCTCTACCCCACAACCAGTAGACGATCCCTTTAGATTTGTAAATCTAAGATAGGGCAACTTTGATATAGCTCCTTCTCAGTGGGTCCATCACACACCGACATGGTCCATAAATTAAATTTATCAAATTTGATCGAGCTCACATCCCTAGTGGATATGCCTACAATTTGAAATCAAACTAAACCAAACAACCCATATCAAATCACATGAAATTAAGATAAAATTAATCTTGACTACTTTTGAGTTGACATAAGTCCCCAGTGGCATTCACTCAGCAGTCGGCCTCAGTCAGGTTCGATTTGCTGTGCATCCAACATGTCACCCTAGTGGTTGTTCCTCACTTTGGAAGATGTAAGTCTGCTATGCCTTCTTCCTATCACAACTGTTACACATCAAAAGGCAACCCTTAGGTTGGCTAGCTCTACCCCACATAGACTATCCCTTTGGATTTGTAAACCTGAGGTAGCTCAAGGCTGATATAGCCCCTTCTCAATGAGTTCATCACACCCATAGGTCCATACATTAATTATTAAATTAAACCCAATGTTTTTTCTAGTGAGTTAAATCACACCCTTCTCCCAATGGAGCCCCAAATCATATATAACAAGTCAAGCAAACAAAGCAAATTCAAAACCAACCTACCTAGTGGATCCAAATTAAACCAACTCCCCAATAGAGTCTAAGTAAAAGAAATCCAACCAAACTCTTATTCCCAATGTATACATCCCCAAACAAATCAATGAAATCAAACTCAAATCCCAATACCAAATGGATAGCCTGAACCTATTTCCCTAGTAGAAGGTTCATATACTGATCCCTGACTCGAGAGCCCATATCTAGCCAGATATGCCTCCACATCAATTAAAATAAAATAAATTAAAGTTGATTCAATATCTATGGATTATATTCTTATCCCAGCATCTTCTTTCCAAAATCATATAATCAAATCAAATTCAAATCTTATCCCCAACAGATTTTCTTCTTCTATGCCCTCGATAGACCCTCACATGTCATGTCCAATGCATGTGTGATCCCTAGTGGATCTCCCTAAGTCCCGCGACATGGAATTCTCATCAAATCTTATTTCTTCTCTATGCACACCTTTAATGCTCCAACCAAAACCTAACAATCTATTCATTAAAATTGCATCATCTTAATATTATAATAAACATTTTATGATTTGTGATGGTGCAAGCTCAAACTAACTATGCAATATCATGCTAAACATATTATAGTGTGAATTAACACACTATATTATATTATAATATATGATGTTATATTATAATTTTATATAATATAATATATTATCTAACATCACACCTCATTAGAATCACTTAAAAGGAACAAATAACAAAATTTTTTCAAAATATGAATAATGTTCATTTTGGATGTAAAATTATTATTTTTCTATTAAAATGGTACAAAATAGCATAATTTTGGTGTGTGTGAATTTGGCCAAATTCTTCCATCTCAACCTTCAAATTAACATTTTTGTGAGTTTTTACCCAATGTATTATAACAAAAGTAAAACATACTAAAATGTACAATAACATTTAGTAACAGTCCACCACATACATATATATGTGAATTTATATTTTTATGTGCATTATATTTTAATATGCTTTCATATATATTATCTTACATTACACCTTAAAATGAATCACTTTAAGCAAAAAAATTTATAAAATTTGGTTGAGAAATGAACATTTATTTTGGATACAAAATTCCATTCTTTTGATGAAATGACACACCATAGCACATCCCCAATGATGTTCCCTAAAGCTTACCTTAAATTTGGCCAAATCCCATCATCTCAATCTATAAATCAATATTTTTATGAATTATACCAGTACAAACTCTACTACATCATGCTATAACAAACTAAAATTTGCTAAACAATAAGTAGTGATACATAATAGTATGCCATAATGCATGATGTTACACTATGTTATGGCATCCTATATTATAATACACTATAACATATTATATTATATTATATTTCATATCACATCACAAGGGATTGCTTAAGATAAAAAATCATAAAATTAGTCCAAACAACAAAAAACTATATATTTTAGTAGTATCACTTACATATTTTAGATTGAAATAAAATATTATGACGCTATGCTCTACCTATTATGAATTTAGCCAAATTCCACCATTTTAATGTCTAAATCAACATTTTTATAAATAATGCAAGTGTAGGCTCGATTGCATAATTGTAAAATACTAAAAGATTTTAAAATGTGCAAAATAATATATTATGATATATGATGTTATACTATGCTACAACATATAATATTTATTTTGAACATAAAATCTTACTTTTTAGACTACTAGTGGAGTAGCACACCTTTAGTACTACAACCTAATTCCCACTTCAAGTTTAACAAATTTCATCAACTGATCTATAAAATCAATATTTTTATGATTTTTATTAATATAGACTATAGGGCACAAAACTATAATATACTAAAACATTTCAAAACATCTTATAACATCCAAAAACACTTCACTACATGCTCAAATATATGATGCTACATTATACTATAATATATGGTATTATAATATGATTTAGGGTTAGGGTTTATGGTATTCAAATCTCTAATAATCAAGGGAAAGTCTCTTTATGACATTTTCTTTAGCTACCATAACTATGTTAGGATTAGGTCATTATTTAGATATACCCTAATGACTTTTTATTCAAGGTTTAGGCTTTAGGGTTTAGGTTAGGGTTTAGGTTTAGCTTGGTTTAGGTTTAGGGTTTGGTTAGTTTAGGTTTAAGGTTTAAGGTTTAGGTTTGGGGGTTTGGGGGTTTAGGGTTATAGTTTTAGTTTTAGGGTTTATGTTTTAGGGTTTAGGGTTTAGGGTTTGTGGGTAGGGTTTAGGGTTTGTGGGAGGGTTTAGGGTTTAGTTTAGGGTTTGGGGTTTAGTGTTTATTTTAGTGTTTAGGTTTTAGTATTGATTTTAGGTTTAGGTTTAGTATTTAAGTTTTTTTAAGAGGAATAAATTCAGATTCAACATTTATTCTTTTTTGATTTCATCAACCAAGTAGCACCCCAAGTTTTCTAAGACACATGATGACATAGATAAAAAAATGACACAATAAATAAAAAACTCTAGATAAGTAGAATAATCTCTATAAAGACATAGTTCCATAATGTAGATCGGATCGGCCATTCTTCTTTCTAGTTCCATCGTAACCATCCTCAGTAGGGGATCCCACCATATCCTCATCTCTCCCTCACCACCACCATAACATATGCCTCCTCCTCCCTCCATATCCACCACTGCTTCTGACCACCACCTCCATATCCACAGCACCTCCAGATCCCCACAACCGTGATAATCAGCCATGCCTTCAGCCTCCACCACTAGATCCTGAAGGTGATGTTCCTACATCAAGGTTCTATTCTTAGGGTTTAGATTAGTTTAGGGTTTAGAGTTTAGTTAAGGTTTATGGTTGGGGTTTAGGTTTGGGGTGGGTTTAGGGTTTATGGAGGTTTAGGGTTAGGGTTTAGGTGGGTTTTTTAGGGAGGGTTTGGTTTAGGGAAAGTTTAGGATTAAAGTTTAGAGTTTAGGGTGGAGGGTTTAGGGTTTAGAGTAGGGTAGTTTATTTATTTTTATTTTTTTTTATTTTTACATAATGTAAAGGTAGGTTTAGGGTTTAGGTTTAGAGGTTGAGGGTTTAGGGAGGGGTTTAGGTTTAGGGTTTAGGGTTTAGGGTTCTTTTATTTGGTTTAATTATTTTTTATTTTTTTTAAAACCAAAACATAAGTTTAGTTTATTTATTTTAGTTTATTTATTTATTTTATTTATTTATTTTATTTTTATTTAGTTTAGTTTATTTATTTTATGTTTATATTTTAGTTTATTTTTTTAGGTTTAGGATTAGGTTTAGGTTTATTTTTAGTTTATTTTATTTTATTTTATTTTATTTTAGGTTTATGTTTTTTTATTTTATTAGGTTTAGGTTTTAGGTTTTATTTATAGGTTTATTTTAGGTATTATTTTTAAGTTTAGGTTTATGTTTATTTTAGTTTATTTTATTTAGTTTAGGTTTAGGTTTATTTATTTTGGCTTAGGTTTATATTTATGTTAGTTTAGTTTATCTTTAAGTTTAAGTTATTTTTGTTTTTTATTTATGTTTATTATTTTTATTAGAGTTTTTTAGGTTTTTTTAGATTTATTTTTTAAATTTATGTTTATTTAGTTTTATTTTATTTTAATTTAGGTTTATTTTATTTTTATTTTACTTTAGTTTTATTTTATTTAGGTTTTATTTCTTAGTTTAGTTTAGGTTTTTTTATTTTTATTTTAGTTTAGTTATTTAATTTTATTTTATTTTTAGGTTTAGGTTTAGGATTAGGTTTAGTGGGTTTAGGTTTAGGTTTAGTTTATGTATTTTATTTTATATTTCCATTTTATTGTTTAGGTTTTTTATTTATTTTAGTTATATTTTTTAATTTAGTTTAGGTTTAGGTTTTAGCTTTTATGTAGGTTTAGGGTTTAGGTTTTAGGTTTTATTTTAGGTTTATTTTAGGTTTTATTTTAGTTTAGTTTAAGTTATTTTAGTTTTATCTTATTTAGGTGGTTTAGGTTTAGGTTTTTATTTATTTTAGTTTATTTATTTAAATTTAGGTTTTTTATAGGTTTATTTTATTTTATTTTAGGTTTAGTTTTTATTTTAGTTTTGGTTTATTTATTTATTTTAGGTTTATTTTAGGTTTATTTTTAGGTTTAGGTTTTATTTAGTTTTATTTTATTTTACTTTAAGATCTTTATTTATGTTTAAAATTTTATTTTATTTAGGTTTTATTCTTAAGTTTATTTTATTTTTAGTTTAGTTTAGTTTTATTTATATTTTAGTTTTTTTATTTAGTTTAGTTTAGGTTTTATTTTATTTTATTTTTATTTATTTATGTTATTTATTTATTTATGTATGGTTTTATTTAGTTTAGGTTTAAGTTTTATGGTTTTGGGAGGGTTTAGGGTTTAGGGTTTGTGGAGGGCTTAGGTTTGGTTTGGAGGGAGTTTAGTGGGTGGAGGTTTATGGTAGGGAGGGAAAGGTGGGAGGGTCAGGGTTTGGGGTGGAGGGATAGGTTTAGTAGTTTAGAGTTTAGGGTTTAGGGAGGTTTAGGTAGTGGTCAGCTGGAGGTATGGCCCAAGATTTAGATTTATATTTAGGAGTGTTATGTGGATGGTTTAGAGTTTAGGGTTTAGGTTTAGGCTCAGGGTTGTTTAGGATTTAGGGTTTGGGGTTTAGGATTTTTTTAAAAAAAAATTTAAGCAACCCGACAGTTTTTCTTTATTTTAGTTTATTTTATTTTTTAATTTAGTTTATTTTATTTATTTTAGGTTAATTCTTTAGTTTAGGTTCTTTATTTTAGTTGATTTAGGTTTGGTTTAGTTTTAAGTTTATTTTTAATTTAATATTTATTTTGTTTTAGGTTTAGGTTTATATTAGGTTTAGGTTTTATTTTATTTAGGTTTTTTTAGTTTTATTTTTATATTTTTTAGTTTATTTTTTAGTTTAGGTTTAGGTTTTATTTTAGTTTAAGGTTTAGGTTTTATTTTTTATTTATTTTAGTTTTAGGTTTAGTTTTATTTAGTATTTTATTTTATTTTATTTAAGTTTTATTTTAGATTATTTTGTTTATTTAGGTTTTATTTATTTATATTTAGTTTTATTTTATTTTATTTTATTTTAGGTTTAGGTTTAGGTTTTATTTTTATTTATTTTATTTAGGTTTAGGTTTATTTATTTATATTTATTTATGTTTAGTTTAGTTTAGGTTTTAGGGTTTAGGATTAGGGTGGAGGGTTAAGGGGTTGGAAGAGGTTTAGGGAGTTTAGGGTTTGGGAGGGTAGTAGGGTTTAGGTTTAGGGAGGGTTTGGTTTAGGGGTTTAGGTTAGGAGTGGAGGTTTAGGGTTTAAGGGTTTAGGGTTTAGGGTTTAGGGTTTGGTAGTGGGTAGGTTTAGGGTTGTGTTTAGTTTTAGGGTTAGGTTTAGGGTTTATGTTTTTATTTCTTTTATTTTAGGGTTTAGGGTTTAAGTTTAAGTTCAAATTTTAGTTTATAGTTTAGGGTTTTATTTTTTTAACAGAACAAATTTAGAGTCAACATTTCTTCTTTTGATTTCATCAACCAAGTGATACAATAAGTTTTAAGACACAAGATGACATAAATAAAAATGAGCAGAGCAAGTCAAAACCCTAGATAACTAGAACTGTCTACTATAAAGAGTTCCATAAGCACCAAATTAGATTGGCCATTTTTTCTTTTCTCTCCATCGCCAACCCTGTAGCGGATACCATCATATCCGATCTCTTCCGCCACCACCACCACCATGGTTTCCCTCACCTCCATCCATAACCACCACATCTCCACCACCTCCATATCCACTAACACCTCAAATCCACCACCACCACTACAATAACTACCACCGCCTCTTCACCTCCACCTTCTGCTAGATCTGACGTTGGTTGTTGGTGATGCCTACCTCAAGGTTGCATTCTTTGGTTTAGAGTTTAGGTTTATTAGTTTTGGGTTTAGGTTTATTTTTAATTTATATAGTTACTTTAGGTTTAGGTTTAGGTTTAGGGTTTAGGGTTTAGGGTTTAGTTAGGGGTTTAGGTTTAGGGTTTAGGGTTTAAGATTTAGGGTTTAGGTTAGGGTTTAGGGTTTAGGGTTTTTTATGGTTTTAGGTTTAGGGTAGGATGGGTGGAGGGTTTAGGGTTTAGTTTAGATTTGATTTAGGGTTTTTAAATTAGCAAAAAGGTTTAGGTTTATTTAGTTTACTTAGTTTATCTTTTTATATTTTATTTTATTTTATTTAGGTTTATGTTTTATTTTATTTAGTTTAGTTTATTTATTTTAATTTAGATTTTATTTTAGTTTATTTTTTTAGTAGTTTATTTTTTTAGTTTAGTTTTATTTTATTTTATTTTCAAGTTTAGAAGGTTTTGGGTGGGTTGATTAGTTTAGTGGGTGCAGGAGGTCAGGTTAGGGAGGGTAAGGTCATGGAGTTTAGTTAGTTTAGGAGTGGTGGTTTGGGGTTTGGAGTTTTGGTGTGGATTTAGGGTTTAGGAGGGTTTAGGGTAGGTTAGGTTGGATTTAGGGTTTGGGTTTAGGGTTTAGGGTTAGAGTTTAGGTTTTAGGTTTTAGTTTACAAAGTTAGTTTAGTATTTTTTAAATTATAAACCCCAGTAGTTTTTATTTGTTTATTTTATTTATTTCAATTTATTTTATTTTTATTTAGGTTTATTTTTTATTTTATTTTGTTTATTTTATTTATTTTAGTTTATTTATTTAGTTTAGTTTATTTTGTTTTTTAGGTTTAGATTTAGGTTTATATTTATTTAGATTATTTTAGTTTTATTTTATTTTTAGGTTTAGGTTTTATTTTTTTAGGTTTAGGTTTAGTTTAGTTTTTAGGTTTATTTTATTTAGTTTAGGTTTAGTTTATTTATTTTATTTAGTTTAGGTTTATTTATTTATTTATTTTAGTTTAGGTTTAGGTTTATTTATTATTTTAGGTTTAGGTTTTTTAGTGTAAGTTTAGGTTTTATTTATTTTAATTTAGGTTTTATTTTAGGTTTTTTTTAGTTTAGGTTTTATTTTTTATTTTATTTATTATTTTATTTTAGTTTATTTTATTTTATTTATGTTTTATATTTTAGTTTATTTTTTTTATTTATTTTTAGTTTAGTTTTATTTATTTTATTATTTTTTTTAGGTTTAGTTTATGTTTTATTATATTTATATTTTTATTTTATTTAGGTTTAGGTTTTTTATTTAATTTATTTTAGGTTTATTTAGTTTAGGTTTTAGGTTTTAGGGTTTAGGGTTTTTTTTAGGAAATCTAGAGAGGAGAATTTTATTGTCATAAAGAAAGGAGTACAAGGTCCTTAAGAGGGATAATTCTCTTAACTAAGAGTCACCACCTTAGAGAAAAATTCCCTATATAATACAACAAAAGCAAGGTAACTAAATAAAAGAAGTAAAAGACTAAAAAACAAATAAGAATAGCACAGGAAACATGACGAAAAGCCAAAGCCCACAACTAGAGTCAGAGGTATTTTGAGAGTTGCACAATCCATATCCAGAAATTTAAACCTACAAAGAACCTAAAAATGAAACTTGTAAGCAATTCAAAATTTGAATTAGCACAACTAGACAAAATGCTTTACATAATAAAGAGCAATATAAGACAAAAATTTCTAATAAGGCTCAGCTCACCAGCTCTTCAAGGGCAACCAAAGAGCATGTGACTTCAGAAGGGTTACAATCACATGTCGCACGAAAAAAAGATAACAGGGAAATCATCCTATCCATCATAGCCCACTTACCTGGATGAAGGTAACCCACCAAGGAGTGGAAGTCATCAGTTCTCTAGTACCTGCAACCCAAGCAATAGAAAAAGTTGTCCCACATATCACCCAGCTAACTAAAGGCCACCAAGCCCAAAAAGGAAGTAGCATCAGCAAAACCACCATAACAAAAATGGAAGAGCATCTGCCAAGTTTTCATTCAGAAAGCATAGATACCATAAATAGGAAACAAACCCACCAGAGTCAGCAGACAACCACTAGTAACAACCAAATAAACAAAACATCAGCCTACAACTAGCACCAAGAAACCAACAATTCCAAACCAGATCAGAGAATAAGGCAAATACTAATAACCACCAGTCCAACCTAGACAATAGAGATAAGAAATAAAAATGTAGTCCCCATACCTCCATCAAAGATAGTAAGACAGCCACAAGAAAACAATAGCACCCAGCCACCATAAGGCCAAAACCAAAATAAAGAAAATCCACAAAAATGAAAACCCTACTAGTAAAAAGTAGATCAGAAAGAAAACCAAAAAAGAAAACCAACCAAACTAGCCAGCCCACAAGTTGACCCAGCCAATTAACAAACCAGAGAGGCAACTCGACAAGGAACAAATTCAAAAGAGAGGCAATCCAACACAAGAAAAGAGCATAATGACAAACCAATAGGAATCCATCAAAACAACCAAGAAATAAAATGGTAATCACCCAATAAAAGCTACAGGGGAGGACCAACAACCACCAACACCAGGGTAGAAAAATACCAAGGCCCCAACTAGACACAAAATCTACCTAATAGCCTAGAACAAACTCAAGAGTGAAACGATTGATAGCATCCAAAAAATAATAGCCACCCAAGACTTCTTGTAGTAGTAAACATAGAACCCACCGTGCCCAAAAAAATGGCCCAAAAAATATACTAAGTAAACAACCAACCAAAACCGAGGCAAAACTAGGACCAATTAATAAAGGAAAACCAAAATAAGTTGGAGGCATAACCCCAAAGGATGTCATCACAAGTTCAAGGCATCACATGAAGAAAATGTTGACAATGAGATCCTTACATAAAATAGTCAACCAAAGAGAACACCTCTCCAACAAAAGAGGCGAGCGCCACCCAAAAGAGATGTCCCAAGTATTACATTAGATACTAGACAAGAGAGTGAACCACCAAAGGGATACAACAAAATGAAAGTGTACATAGATAAAATCATGGAAAACATAAAAAATATAAAGCAAAATAAATTTTTGAGATAAGGTAATCCGGTGTTATCCAGATTAACCAAGCCTCTCAATTGTCTAGGTAAATTAAGATGATCAAAAAGAGTGAGATAATGATCAAAAATACAGGAATTTCCATCACACCAAATGAGAGAAATATTAAAGCATACTTGAGAGAGGAGAGCTCTAGTATGATTAAGAAGATAGAATAAATCCGCATTCCACATCTTAGTGGAAGTCGATGTCAATGAGTAAGAGAGCATCAACTTCAATCCAAATATTGAAGAAACCTTTTGCAAACAAATGTTAATAGCTTTGTTTACAACCATTAATTCAACATAGATAAGAACAAGTTTTAAGAGGATAAGAAAAAGCACAAATGACATTACCTCTAAAATCCTAAAAATACCACCACAACCAAATGTATTGAGAGACAGATTGGTTTTACTTTTAATAATATTGTTATAAGGTTTTATCCAATATATAATCCTATTTTATGAAGAGATCTGGCAAGTAAAGACCCAATTTTTTGGCCACAAATTTGGAACCACTAAATTTACTAATTAAATTAGCATTAAATAATGCATGAATTTTTTTTGGTTATAGAAATAATCCTTTTATGATTTATTGGAATACCATGATATTTAACATCATTTCTATCCATCCATATGAACCAAATAAGGGTAATGGAAATTAAAACTTTGATATGACCTTTCACAATTGTTTGGAAACATGCTTCAAGAACTTGATATAAAGAAAGACAACCATGGAAATGGTTAGTATGAAAAGATCATCATACAAAAACCATAATACCATTGACAAAAACATGATTAACATTTTCGATATGAAAACAATAATAACATTTGGAAGGCAAATGAAAACCTTTATCCTAGAGCAAAGAATCAACATAAATAAAGTTTTTTAGAATTATCCAAGTAATGATAGAATAAAAGATAAGGATGATATTCTTCCAATGTTTAATAAATACATTAGAAGAAGTATGAGCTTCTAATATAATTCCAAGCCTCTTAAGAATAAAATCTCCATTATAAGATAGCTTTAAAAGAATTTGATCCTTTTGTTAGAAAGGATAGAATATCACTAAATTTATCCAAAGAGAGATAGAATAAATTTGGTAATTTTACTATCATTCCACTTATTATTAAGCCAAAATGAGTTAACTTTGTAGAAAAGAGAATGGGTAGCTAAGAAAGCATCAATAGAACCACCACCAATCCAATTGTCTTGCCAAAAGAAAGAAGATCCCAAATTTATACCCCCAAGATATTAAGGATTTTGCCTCCCATTTAATGGAGCAAAGCCTTTTACAAACTCGGGAGTCACCCATTTTATAAGAATAGATAAGAGGGTGCTTACCCTGGTAGTATTTAGTAGTCATAAAATTAGCCTAGAGGCTATCTTTTTTTCTAAATTTCCACCAGAGTTTATGTGAGAAGGCAGTAATAGCTTCATGAATAGATTTGCAGCCAAGCCCACCTTCACCCAAGGGCCCACAACATTTATGCCAAGAAGTCCAATGCATCATTTTAACCGAATTATTAGAGCCTAGAAAATTTATTAAGGAGATGATCAATTCTATTTAAGATAGAATTAGTAGTGATAATGGTTTGAATATGATATAAAGGCATCAAATTAAGAGTACTCTTAAGTAAAGTAAGCCTGGCACCAAAAGAAAGTAAGTGAAATTCCCATAATGAAATTTTATTAGAAATTGTTTGGATAAGCTCTTCAAAAAGATGGGATCTTTTTACCTTTAAAAGAGGTGCACCTAGATATTTAAGAGGGAGTTGTTGGTGTTTAAAGTTAGTGATTCTTAAGATATGATTGATTTTATTATTAGAAATTTTAGAGGATGTAATGAAGCAACTCTTTCTTTCATTAATAGAAAGACCACTTTTTATACCAAAAATATTTAAAAATTTCTTAAGTCTTTTGATACGATGAAAGGAAGCATTACAAAAGATAATGAAATCATTAGCAAAGCTAAGATGAGAAATAGGGATACCACCAAGAGTTCTAAAGTACATGTTAGGATTATTATTGAATAAATCATCTAAACTAAAAAAAATTATACAATTCAAAGCACAAATACCAATGTTAGAATTAGTGTTTTGCTCAAGAATTGCAGCCACATTCAAGTTATCATTCAAGTTATCATTTAAATCCTCTTTCTCATCAATTAATGTCGGCAAAGAAGCAAGAATAGACTCATTAGAGAGTGAATCATCATTTTTTTAGCCTCTTTGAATTTGGAATTAGCCAAAATTGGCATGTTCTCATGTAAAGAAAGGTTGTTGGGCAAAACATCTTTTTCAACATTAGTAGTACCTTTGCCAAGATTAGAATGAGAAGAAAAATTAGCAATATTAGGAACATATGAAGATTCCAAAAATCTGACCTAATAAAAACCTTTAAATTATTTTTAGGCACAAAAATAGTTTTTCTTTAACTTAATCAGAAGCTACTTTAGAGTTAGGATCATTCAAAATTTTCTTTTTAAGATGTGTGTGTAGAAAAAAACACTCTTAATTATCATGACCATGTATTTGCAATGGGAGTAGAAAACTAGAAAATTTTCAAATTTGACCTTTTGTAAATAGCCAAAATTTTTAGATCCAATACAAACATCCTTAGGATGTTTTTTTAGATATGTCAAGTTCAAACAATATACATAACAGAGTGCGAGATCTCACGCCTCCGATCGATTTGAGTTGTCAATCGATAAGAGAATCGAAAAGAAATAAAACCTAGTGGGTAACATAATGGATTCTCATATTTGGAAGAGCTAACCCCACATAAATAATAGGTGATTCCTCTTTTATATCAAAAAGGGGATACCACTTCAACAAACCCATTCTATAATTAAAGACAAATTAAGATCGACACGGGAAAACCCATGAATAATCAAAATTATTTGTAAGTTGAATCAAAGTATGTTTTGGATCAATCAAGCCAATAGAGAAAGCAACCAAAAGTTTAAGGTTATGAAAAAAAGCTTAGATCTTGTCCAAATTTGGTTGTCATACAGTAGATTTGCAAATCAAAGTAAATTCGAAAGGTTTTGCAAGCTTTTTGACATCAAGATCCGAACACATGATCACAGACATACCTTAAAAAGAAGTTAATATCAATTTCACCAACTCAGAAGATGTAGTGCTCTTACTAGAAAGTACATCCTTAATGGATTTAATAGCAAGAATAGCATTGGTTAATGAATCCCCACAAAATCATATGCCTTAGCCGGATCATCCAAAATGGGAGATGTAAGCCACTGGTTCAAGATTGTCGTAGTCATATTCATAAGAGGTACATCACACGAGCATCCAGAGATTGAAAACACTCTAGAAATCGATCAAGAATGATGAAGAAACCACTAAAAATGCAAGACAGGGCATACGAAGGGAAAATGAAATCGAACCAGAGAGGGATTTTTGGGGTTTAGGGTTATGGTTTAGGGTCATTTAGGAGTTTTAGTTTTAGCTTTTTTTAAGTTTATTTTAGGTTAAAGTTTAGTTTAGGTTTTAGGTTTAGGTTTAGGTTTAGTTTAGGTTTTGGTTTAAGAGGTTTAGGTTTATTTTTTAGGTTTTAGGTTTTAGGTTTAGTTTTTATTTAGGTTTAGGTTTAGTTTAGTTTAGATTTATGAGGTTTTAGTTTAGGTTTAGGATTTAGTTTATTTATTTTAGGTTTAGTTTAGTTTTAGATTTAGGTTTTAGTTTAGGTTTAGGATTAGGGTTTTTATTTAGTTTAGGTTTAAAATTTAGAGGGTTTTATTTGGGTTTAGGTTTAGATTCATTTAGTTTATGTATTTAGTTTAGGAATCAAATTTAGTTTACATTTATGAGTTTAGTTTAAGGTTTTAGTTTAGGTTTGGTTTAGGTTTAGTTTAGTAGTCAAGTTAATAGGAGGAGGTTTAGTAGGAGTTTAGGAGGGTAGGTTTAGGTTTATTTACTTATTTAGATTTAGTTTTAGTTTAGGTTTAGTATTTATTTAGAGTTTATTTAGGTTTAGTTGGTTTATAGGTTTTAGGTTTAATTATAGGTTTAATTAGTAGTTTATTTAGTTTATTTAGGTTTTAGTTTAGTATTTTAGTTTAGTATCTGGTTTTAGAGGAGTGGTGGATTTGATAGTGGGGTAGAGGAAGGATTTAGAGGAGGTTTAGGAGGGTTTAGAGCAGGTTTAGAGTGGGGGAAGTTTAGTGGTAGGATTTATGATTTATGGAGGTTTTGGAAGGTTTAGAGAGTGGTTTGGTTTAGGTTTAGGATTTAGAGTGGGATTTAGGGAGGAGGGTTTAGGAGGGGTTTAGGATTTAGATGATTTAGAGTGAGGGTTTTTATTTTAAATTATTATTTTTTTAGATTTAGGTTTAGGGTTTAAGTTTAGGTTTAGGGTTCAAGTTTAATTTTTAAACAAGCAAAAAGCAGGTGGTTTTATTATTTTTATTTATTTAGGTTTATTTATTTTATTTACATTTTATTTTATTTATTTTTAGATTAGTTTAGGTTTATGTTTATTTTTAAATTTAGTTTTGGTTTAGTTTTATTTTATTTTTATTTTAGGTTTAGGTTTACATTTTATTTTATTTTTAGTTTTATTTATTTATTTTAGTTTATTTTATTTAGGTTTATAGTTTATTTTATTTTGTTTAGAAGTTTAGATTTTATTTAGTTTAGTTTAGGTTTATTTTATTTTGATTTTAGGTTTTAGGTTTAGGTTTAGGTTTATATTAGATTTTATTTATTTAGGTTTATTTTAGTTTAGTTTTTTATTTATTTATTTTATTTTAGTTTATTTTATTTATATAGGTTTAGTTTAAGTTTTTAGTTTATTTTATTTATTTAGGTTTAGGTTTATTTATTTTATTTAGGTTTATTTGTTTTAGGTAGTTTAGGGTTAGTTTAGTATTTTTTTATTTATTTTATTATTTTTATTTTATTTTATTATGAGGTTTATTTTTATTTCTATTTTAGTTTAGGTTTAGGTTTTATTTTAGTCTAGTATATTTATTATTTTATTTATTTTAGTGTAGGGTTTAGGGTTTAGGGGGTTTGGGGTTTGGGGTTAGGGTAGCAGATTATAGAAGGAGTTTAGTTTAGTATAGGTTTTGGTTTAGGGTTTAGGAGGGTTTAGGAGTTTTAGGTTTAGGGTTTAGTTTAGGGTTTAGGGTTTTAGATTTAGGTTTAGGTTTTAGGTTGGGTTTTTTAGTTTAGGGTGGGGAATTTATTTTTTTATTTTAGGGTTTAGGGTTTTGGGTTATGGTTTTAGTTTATGGTTTAGGTTATTTTGGTTTTTTTAATAGAGATCAAATTTAGATTCAAAATTTTCTTCATTTCATCAACCAAGTAACACACCAAGTTTTCTAAGACAAATGATGACATAGATAAAAAAGCAAATCAAAACCCTAGATAACTAGAACCATCTCTACTATAAAGACATAATTCCATAAGCACTGATCATCTATTCTTCAATTTCTTGTTCATCAAAACCACCTGGCCTCTCAGTATGATCAAACATCATATCCTCGATCTCTCCTCCGCCACCACCATGGTTGTAACCTCGGTCCTCTGTTTCCATAACCACCCCCAACCACCACCTCCATATCCACCGGATCCCCACCACCATAATTGCTACCTACTCCTTCTCACCATCAGATCTAGATTGAGCTTGATGGTGATGTTCTCACATCAAGGTTTGCCCATTCTTAGGGTTTTGGTTTAGGTTTATTAGGTCAGGGTTTAGTTCTTTTAATTTATTTAGTTACTTTAGGGTTTAGGGTTTAGGGTTTAGGGTTTATGGTTTGGATGGGTTTGGTTTAGAGTTTAGGGGAGTGGTTTAGGGTTAAGGGAAAGGTTTATGAAGTGGTGCATTTAGGGTTTAGGTGTTTGGAGGTTTAGGGTTTAGGGTTTTTTTAATTAGAAGATTTTGGTTTACTTAGTTTATTTATTATTTATTTTAGTTTATTTTATTTTTTATTTTTAATTATGTTTATTTTTTATTTTGAATTAGTTTAGTTTATTTATTTTAGGTTTATTTAATTTAGTTTAGGTTTATTTATTTTAGTTTAGGTTTATTTATTTTAGTTTACTTTTTTAGGTTTATGTTTAGGTTTATGTTTATTTTTTAGTTTAGTTTTATTTTTATTTTATTTTTTAGGTTTAAGTTTTATTTTATTTAGTTTATGTTTATTTTTTTTAGGTTTAGTTTAGTTTTATTTTAGGTTTATTTTAGGTTTAGTTTAGTTTTATTTTATTTTATTTAGTTTAGGTTTATGTTTAATTTTAAGTCTAGGTTTAGGTTTTATTGATTTTAGTTTAGTTAATTTTAGGTTTATGTTTATTTTATTTTATTTCATTTTATTTTAGGTTTATGTTTTTTTTTTAGTTTAGGGTTTAAGATTTATTTTTATTTATTTTCATGTTTTATTTTAGGTTTATTTTAAGATTAGGTTTTATTTAGTATTTATTTTATTGGTTTATTTTAGGTTAATTTATTTAGATTTTTTATTCTTAGGTTTATTTTATTTTTTTTTTAAAGTTTAGGTTATTATTTATGTTATTTTAGTTTATTTTTATTAGTTTATTTTATTTTATTTTTAAGTTTTAGTTTAAGTTCATATTTTATTTTATTTTAATTTATTTTTGTTTATTTTTATTTTATTTTTTTAGGTTTATTTTAGTTTAGGAGGGTTTAGTGAGGGTTTAGGGTTAGAATATGGTTTAGGGTTTAGGGTAGTGAGGGTTTAGGGAGGTTTAGGGTTTAGGGGTTTAGGGTTTAGTAGTGAGGGAGGTTTAGGGTTTAGGGAGGTTTAGGTTTAGGGTTTAGGGTTTAAGAGGGTTAGTTATGGTTTAGGGTTTAGGATTTAAGGTTTAGCACAAGGTTTAGTTTTAAAAAAATTAAAACAAATAAGTAAATTTAGTTTATTTTATTATTTATTTTATTTATTTATTTTATTTTATTTATGGTTTAATTTTTATTTTTATTTAGTTTAGTTTATTTATTTTAATTTAGGTTTTATTTTATTTATTTTTAGGTTTATGTTTAGTTAATGTTTATTTAGTTTTATTTTTATTTTAGGTTTTTTATTTTTATTTTAGGTTTAGGTTTTATTTTATTTTTTAGGTTAAGTTTAGGTTTTATTTTAAGTTTATTTTAGGTTTTTTTAGTTTAGGTTTAGGTTTTTTTAATTTTATTTTATTTAGTTTAGGTTTAGGTTTAGTTATTTTAAGTTTAGGTTTATGTTTTATTTATTTTAGTTTAGGTTTATGTTTATTTATTTATTTATTTTTTAGGTTTTTTTTTTAGTTTAGGGTTTAGGTTTTATTTTTTATTTTTTAGGTTTTATTTTTAGGTTTATTTTTTAGGTTTAGGTTTTTATTTAGTTTTTATTTTATTTAGGGTTTTGTGCCACCATCCTTTAAGATCTTTGATGTCTGTGAAAACCCACGATAACACAGTGCAAACTTTAGATCTGGCTATTGCAACACCGGTGTCAGGTGTTGCATTTGATTGGTACACTGAACTGCCCAATAGTTCGGTGAAGTCTTTTGCTGAGTTGGAGCTCCTCTTCATCAAGAGGTTTGTTGGAGCTCAATAGAGGGTGATTGTAAGAACTCATAGAGAAATACAAACTCAATGAGTCCCTTGTTGATTACATTCTCGTGTAAACGAGCATGAAATGTGAACCACTGTCAACAAGATGCCATTAAGATTCTTCTCAAGAAGATCCATGGCCCGGCCACCTTCATGCTTAAGGGCATTACCATCTAAACATTCAAAAAATTAATCAACAAGAAGGCTAGCCTATAAGAGGAAGCCAAATAGTTTCCCTTTCCCGACCAATCATCTAGGCCCAAGCTACTTAAGGTGTTCGAGAAGAAGCTAGGGACAGTTGTGTTAGGGGACAGAGCGAAGCAGCTAACTAGAGTTCAGTATGAGAGACTATGAGCTTAGTAGCCTGCTTTGTCACCTCCTCTTCTACCACTTCGGCTATCATACCGGCCACCGCAAGCGCCACAATGACCATTTCCACCACCTCAGCAACCTACTAATAGCGATATGCTTATCCATTGTAAGGTAGCTACTTTCCACCGACTCTTGTCGATAGATTGAATAAGCCATATTCATTCAAGGATGAGGTAGCTAGGAAATTCTTTAAGAATATCTTAAAGCAACCTGACTTTCAGTTACCAAAGCCTAAGAGGCCAGGGGAAGTGGGCAAGAGTTATGATTGTAGCTATGCCCCTACCACCGCATGTTAGATCATGTCTTAAGATTGTATAACTTTTAAGGATTAGCTTAAGTGCTACAAGTTGAGAGACATGGTTATAACTAATACTTATTAGAACAACCATCCAGTTATGTTAGAGTAATCCTTGGGGATACTTGATCCTTAAGACCAAAGAAGGTTAGGATATCTCCCTATCTCGAACCTCTACGAAGATCATTTCTAAGATCAAGAAGCTTTCCTTTCAGGTGCTTGAAGTAGCTCAAACCTTCTACACTAAAGAAGGTTTGCTAGTTGGAAAGGACAACTCAGGGAGGGTGATAGCCCAGCAGTAACAGTAGCTCCCATACTTGCCCAGGATAGTCCACTAGTGTAGCCACCGTCGGAGTCCAATACTCCCTCCACTATTGTAGCTACCACCTCTTCTTCTAGCTCCTCTTCTATCGGCAGGGACATTGTATCTATGGATAAAGGCACTAAATCCCTTAATCTACTTACTTTACATGATTTCTATCATGTACTTCCAGCCAAAAAGAAATTAATGAAGAAAGTTGATTCTACTTATATATTGTCTACTTCTGGTGGCCTTAATTTTATTCCAATTGAAAGCTCTCAGAATCTAAATAAAAATAATTGCTCTAGTAGTTCTGATCCTTTCCTCTCACAAGAGTCCATCTGAATCAATCTAGTTCACCTCTTGAGATTGACATGGAGTCAACCGACTTTGAGGTTCCCATAGGAGAAGATGTATGATGATGAGAAGATAGAACTTTCCACAAGCTCATCATTCCAAGGAGTCACTGAAGTCAACCTAGGCAGTGGCAAAGTTCTACCTCCTAGGGTAGCACTTCAGGATAAGGGTAAGCAAGTCATTGGTTTCAGTGAGCAGGCCCCTCCATAGGATGCTCCACCCATGGATATGCTTGTGGAGGACCAAGCCAGATTTGATTATAATGTCCTAGCTCACCTTAGAAAGTTTGCAGCTAAGTTAAGCATATATGATACCCTTATCTTATCCAAAGAGATGAGGGAATCTCTAATCAAGGCCTTACTTGATCTATAGATATGCTTAGCTCAACTGACCACTACTTAAGAGGAGGCATGCCACTCGAAGGACATTTTAGGAGTTACATTCAGCGATGAAGACTTACACCTAGGGATGACTGAGCACAACCACCTATTTTACATTACGTGGGTTGGTTGATACAAGCTATCCAGAGTTTTGGTTGACCAAGGTGTATCAGTCAAAATTATGAGTCTAAGAAACTTTACCTACTTGGGGATCGAAATCTTCAAACTCTAAAAAGAAAGGATGATGTTGAGAGGATTCAATGAACAAAGCGAGAGGGCCTTATGGTGTTTATTTTTGGATGTATAGGGGGGTACTTTTGAGGTGATCGGGTACAACATTGAGGTATGATATACTATCTCGAAAGATAGAGGCATCACCCTACAATGGACCTAATCACATAATAAAGACTCCTAAGGCATGATGGGTCTTCAAATATATGAGAGATTTTTTCCCTGCTTTATATTGATGAATAAAGCTGGGTTTCTATTAAACCAAGTTCTTTTGTTTCCTATGGAGGCAAGCCTTCATAGTTAATTACATCTTAGGAAATGAAGTTTCTTAGGAATACTATCGATTAAAGTAGAAAATTATCATCTCCAAAGATTTCAAGCTTAGACTATCAAAAGATTGGTTGTATTTAAAAATTTAATTGGGAAAGTTCAAGGAGAAGACTTATTTTGGAATCCAAACAAAAGAAGTAGGAAATGTTAAAGATACTAGGAAGCATAGTGAGCATTCTAATCTATCCTATAGTTGTGCTTTATAATTTTGAACCTGAGGAGAATTATATGTTTTGAGTTGAAATTTAATTAGATTACTAAGGTTTATAATCCACCAACACAAGGTTGTGGGAATGCCCAAGAGGTGAGGATTTATGCTCATAGCCCAAAGGAAATAGCTACATCAGATCCTAAATCTATGTAGTTTTAGTATGAGCTAAAGCATGACCTTAATCTAAGCGATAGGTAGACATAAGGGTTTACGACCACAAGAGAGAATAAATTGTCTAACTTCTAGACTTATAATTGCCTGGAGTGGCCATCAACAAACTCCTATGATTTTAAAATCATGTAGTCCAGTCTTATGAATTGCAAGATAGCTAGGGTAGTTATTTAATTAGAAAGAGACTAAAGTCCTAAACACACTCCCTAAGAGACTAGAGCATGAGTGGTATGAGCATATGACTTAATATATAGATGCAAAATCTTTTCAAATTTTATTTCATTTTAGACCATTTTGAGAGGCTTTAGGATTTCTTATGCCTAAATGCATGATGAAATAGGTTATGGGTCAAATCAGAAGAAGGTGTTCTCCACCACAAGGGATGCCTCATAGGTTAAGCATTCCTTTATCGCAAAGATGGAGATCCTTCATGTTCAAGAGAGAAAGAATATGCATGCATGATGTGAAACATACAACCATATAGCTAAGGGGTTGCTAAATCTTTTAATTATGTTATTTATGCCTTAGGCTTTATGATGAGGTTATGAGTTGTTTAAAATTTATTCATGAGTGATTAGTTGGGTAGAAAAGTTATTTTTAGCCTAAGAGCCTAATCCTATCAAAGCCACACATTAAAGCATCAATAATTTAAAAACTATGAAAAACATGTTGTACTAATGCACTTTGTAAACATAACATCAAACAATTATATAAATTATTGTTGACCTCATTTTTAGAATGAGCTCTTAACCCTTCCATCTTAGACATAGGGCTTCTATTAGACTTTAAGAGTTCCTTAGTCTTAAGACACATCTAGTGAATAGGTGGACACTCAACCACTAGAGACTTAGAAGAGTTAGCCATAGGAAGAGGTCATGCCTTGGGGTGTTAGGAAAATTTGCCTACCCCTAGCTTGAACCACTCCTCACCCTCCTTCCTTCCTTCAAGTCAAACTTCAAATCAATCTCATTTGATTTTCTCCAAACTCAAATCAATGCCACATGATTGAAATCCATGATTGAAATCCATGATTGAAGTCCATGATTGAAATCCCTGATTGAAGTCCATGATTGAAATCCATGAATGAAAGTTCAAACTCCAAAAATCTTCTAGGTCTTTAAATCCCTCTTAAAAGGCTTAGACTAGATCATGATCAAATCATTCCAAATTCATGAAATTTTCTCATATATTCACATATATAAATGAAATATAAATATAAACCAATAAAAATCTAAATCCAAATTTACCTAAAATTTCCTAAGTCCTTTAAATTCTCTTAAAGGACTTATCCAAAATCATGATCAAATCAATTCAAACTCATGAAATTTTCTCACAACTCATTTATATTCACATATATAAATGAAATATAAATATAAATCAATCAAATTAAACTCAAAAATCAAATCCAAAACTCCAAAATTTCCTAAGTCCTTTAAACTTCCTCTTAAAGACTTAGCCTAAATCATGATCAAATCAAATCAAATCTTCCAAATTTTCTTATAACTCATTTATATCCTCATTTTTATTCACATATATAAAGAAAATATAAATATAAACCAATCAAATATAAATCCAAAATTCAAATCCCTACTCCAAAATTTCCTAAGTCCTTTAAATTCCCTCTTAAAGGACTTATCCAAAATTAATTTCAAATCAAGCCAAACTCTTGATCTTCCATCATGATTCAATCAATCTTACAATCATGAATCCAAATATAAATACAAACTTCAATCACTAAATCAAAACTCAATTCAAAAATCAAGCCAAGTCCATTCATATTCTTCCTTTGAATATGAAATTGTCAAATGAATCAAAACCAATTTGACTTCAAACCACTTCCAAATATTTATATTTCAATCATAAGTCGATATACAAGTTCAATCAAACTTAAATAAAGCTTTGATCAAGCCATTTGACCCACTTAGGCTCATTTGATCCAAAGTGAACTAAAGTACCCTTATGAGCTAAATTCTAATCCTAACCAAATTGGATAGAATCAAACTCACCTATTCCTCTCATCATGAGATAATCAATCATCTAAATTGGGTCAAACCAAGTCAAACTTAAGGGCTAACCAAGTCAACACTTAGCCAAAATGAAACCTAATATAGAAAAAATCAACCATAGGTTAAATTGATTGAAACCATTGATCTAAGTTCATTCCTGACCAATGTTTGAACTTGACCAAGTCAACATTTGAGCCTAACCTAGCTCAATTGGCCACTTGACCCAAGTTGACCCAACTTAACCTAAAAAGTCAAAATGTGTCAAAACTTGATCTAAGCCAAATTGATTGAAACCAATGGGTCAAGTTCATTCTAAATCACTTGTTGAACTTGACCAAAGCCTCAATAACTAACAACCTAGCCCAATTGACCTTGAACTCAACTTGACCTAAAGGTCATAATGAGCCAAATTCAAACTTAACCATAAATTGATTAGAAACAAAGATACAAATCCACTTCATATGACTACCAAACCTAAATCTACCCATGACCCAAAATCAAATGGGTCAAACTGGTAAACTTGATCGATTTGACCTAAATGAAGTCATATGAACCAAATTAAAACCTAAACAAAATTGAATCAAACCAAAGCCACCAAAACATTTCAAATGGTCATATGAACTTGACCCAACCCTTGGTTTGACCCAATTTGACCAATTGGTCAACTTGAACCAAGTTGACACATTTTGACCTAAATGGGTCAACATGAGCCAAACCATACATAATGAACTCCAAATCTAATGAAACTAGGCCAAACCTATTTTCTCAACATGCCCAACATATCCAAAGTCAAAAATTAGCCAAATGACCATTCTACCCCTAGTTCATAGAACAAATTTTGGTCAAATCCATGGGGAATTTGGTCAATTCCTCTTCATACCTACTTAATAAATTCCTAATAGATCAAGTAGACCCTATGGAGGGTGGTGCACCCAACCCAATGGGTTTGGATCAGCCCAAATTGACCCAAGGCCAAAATCAAGCACATGGCTCAAATTGGCCATATGGGAATCTTGTTCCCACTTAATTTGAAGCACATGGGAGGTTCCCACTCCACTCCCTAGCCCAAACCGGCCATGTGCAAGCTTCTAACATATCAAACAACCTAATTCCTAAGGTCAATTGGATCAAAATGGCAAGTAGAGCTTCGACCGTCTGATTGCCTAAGGGGAAATATACTCCCCCTAATCCACTTTAATTCTAACAAAGCCTAATTCGATTGAACGTTAGAGAGTCATAGGAACCATTCTTGAGTGATCCTATGCTCTAAAAGGAATTTGAATTTTCCATTCTTAGTTTTCCTCAAGTGAAAATAGGGTAGCTCCATTGATTTGAAACTTCCACTACACTCCAATTCAACCAAATTCTCTTTGCACACTCCACTAGAGGGCCAAGTTGAGCTTGCCCAAGCTCTCTCTCAAGTTCCAAAGGCAAAGGGACATCTAATTCCATCAAAGCCGCAAGGAAGCTAAGGAGGGGTTGGTCCATAGAGCTATCCACTTAACATTAAGAGCTAAAACTTTCACCACAGCTTCATCTCAACCAGATGAAGATCCTCCGAGGGAATCTAGCACCAGTGATCAACTGAGGTTAGACATTTTTCGATCACTAAACTCAATGTGTGTTGGTCCTTTATGAAATAAATTTTAATGGCATGAGATTTCAACCGTTAGATGTGATTACCATTAAGGTTAGATGGTGTGTGCAAAGATTCATACCAATTTGAACTCAATCGAGCTCAGATCAAAGCCTAAAACATGGATGGTCCCCATGGATCACAAGCTTTGGCAGGGATAATTCTTTGGCTATACATCCACACATTTTGGATGGACAGATTAAATGCACATTTTATATTTGATTTTATCCTTTAAGACCTCAGATTAAATCCTAGCTATTCGATCCTTGATCGAATGGTGGATACAAAAGCGCATAGCGCCGCCACGACACGGCACTATGACGTGACATTTAAGTTACCACTCAGCGCTCGATGCATGGAAAGTGCATCTGAGTCAGTTGTTGTGTGGCCCGCCAATTGGATTAAGGGATTAATTAGTGTTTATTTAATTTTAATTAATCCTTTAAACTTCAAAAACTCATATCTCTCAAAAGAAAAATCAAAAAATATAAGGTAAATTGCCACAAAAAGTAATTTAATCTAGAATATTGTAAAATTAGTTTTAATAGATTTTGAAATGTATATTTCTCTGATTTTAGATTTTATTAGAAATATTAATTTTCTAATTACTCTTTAATTAATCCACTAATTAATCTCAAACTTCTTGAGTATATTTTGGGGGATGACTTCTGCCTCCCCTAATGTTTTTGGGATTTATTGGTGGCTTAATTGGGGGAATTAACTACTCATAATTACCCCTTTATGTAAAGGATAATTAAGGGTTTGATTAGTGTTTTAATCCCTCATTGAAGTTGATTAAGGTGATTCTGAATGAGGTTTAGGGAATAAGTTTGGGGCATTTCCCCATGCTATTCCATAAACCCCTTTTCTCTCTTAATCCTCTCTAATTAATTAATTACCCTCTTAATTAATTTCTAAAAATTCTAAAACCTTCCAGAACTTAATTAATCTACTTTGGGTAGATGCTTAGGTGTTCAAGAGCCTAAGTTCCATTAAGTAAATCAAAACACAACTCATATGTATGAGGGGTGTTTTGAAATTTCTTAAGTTAAACCCCTTATCTTAATAAACCATTAATCATGAGCCAAATTGCATTAGGCCCTTTCCTTCCTAGGTGCATTGCCAATTTAAATTTATTGTGAGGTTTTATGTCATCTCATTGGCCCATAATTATTTGGTTAACTATGCTAAGGTGGTAAAGGTAAGGATTAATTAACATGTTTAATTCATGCCTTAACCTAATCAAAATCTAAAATGAATTTAATCATATAAAAATTAAACAAAAATTTCAAACACATGAGGGAATGGGTTAGAAATAGCAAACTTAACTCACATTTTCAAAATTAAGTCAAATTCAAAATCAAAGAAAAATAATACTAAATAAACTTTGATTTACTTTAAGCTTTCTTATTTCATAAGATTGCCTTTAGGATATAATTGAATGTGTTTTACATGATTTCATTACTTTAGTTCTTCCCCAATATGTTAAATATGTATGTCATGTGGTTTCATGCATCCATGCTTTTCCAAAATCAAATTTAAAATGAAAATGTTTCCTTTATGTCAAAATTGCATGTGTTGGCTAAAGTAAAAAAATGAGTGACTATTATCGCTATTAAATTCAAATTATTTTCAAAATATATGAATCAATTATCAAAACTTATAGTGTGTTACTTATATCTTAATTATAAGTTTGCATGTGAGTAAAATACAAAGATGTGCTTAATGTAGGTCTTCCTTCTCTTCTCTTTTAGTATAGTTTTGAATAGGATTTGGCAAGGTGTATGGTTCATTTGAAAAGAACCTAACACTTGTCTAATTCTGTATGCTATTCATTCCTAAACTATCACTTAAGAAGGATACCTATGCTTTCACATATAAATTGCATAAACAAAAATAAATCAACTAACACCAACTTTTGCATTTTTTTCTTTTCCATTCATTTTTTTGTAGACATGCTTGTATTTAAAGAAAGTGGTATATTAGTCTGGATAACCCTGAGGTTATGTGGCTTTAAGTAGCCCTAAGTATGTCTTGTACCTTACACCTCTGGTTAACAATGGTGTCGTACTCACTTATGCCTTTCATACATTCATGTATGCATGTGAAAGTTGGATAAGAAACTCTTTCGCTACTTAATGAAAATCATGCATCATAAACCTTCAAATTCTCTTAAATGAATTGCTTAGCATGCATCATATAGTGTGTTAAATATTCTCATTTGTATGTATAGATATTCTTAGGACTTATTCATATGCATGTTATACATGTTGGGAAAGAAATGAAGTGATGTATGTTTTAATTTAGTATCATTTTACTTAATCTTAAAATGCATTTTTTTAATAGGTTTGTTTAGAGTTTATCTAAACTTAGGATTAATTAAAACACTTAATTAAAACATTAACTAAACAAAAATCAAAACATGAATCTACCTTAGAAAATACTTAGGTTAGGGAAGGAAAGAGAAGTTCTCTTCTCTTTCCCTCTTTTCATAACTTAGTAATAAATTGTAGGATTCACTTGAACTTAATCAAAACATGAAATAAAATCAAGCCAAAATAATTAAATCACTTAAATGAAACCTTCCTCTAAGTTAAACATGCTTCACACTTAGAAAATTATAACTTAAAGTCATAGCTAAGCATACCACACAAATTTCCAAAGCACACACATTAGGCTAAGTCACCACTTCTAGCTTTAGGTTAGGATGGCTCATGGATTCATGATTGTTTTTTTGTGATATATGTTTTAGTCTAGATGTTAGGATGTATGGGCATAGAATGAATGGTAAGATGATCCTAGTATAACCATTATTTTTTGTAGGGGATTCTACTTAAGGGGTGCTATAATAAATAAAAATATAAATACTTTTTGATGTGCAGGTGCTTATACCCCTAAGCATAATCTAATAGGCTAGGTGGACTTAGTCACCCATGTGTGGGGTGATAAGTCCAATATAGATGATTGGGATTTGGTGGTTTTTTTAGCGAATCTTTATTTTGCAAGTGTTAGCTAGATTTACTTTTCCTTTTCATATAAATTTTGCAATTAGGATTTTGGAATGATTATTATGGGGATTAGGATGAACATTGGTCATAAGATCTCATCTTATTCACCATGTGAAGCCTTTGGAGAATCCAACTTCCAACCATCCAAAAGAAGGAACCAAAGAAGAAAGAAGGAAAGAAGAATAAAGAAGAAAAGAAGAATGAAGAAATGAAGCTTGAAGACCCCCATAACAATGAGTTCCTTGCTTAATTGTATGTAATCTTTGTATAAGGGTAGAGCTTGGTACCCAATTTATTTTGGTTTGTGGGTGGTACCCTACAATAATGGCCTTTATTCTTTTGCAATTAGCTTTATAAATTGATTGATGATTTGTTTAGCTATGCATTAAGTGGCATCCTTTTCTAGTTTCTTCCTTGCTCTATGTATGGCTGGTTGTGGATTAGGCTCTTAGGAAAAATAAATCTTCTACCAAATCTAACAACTCAAAACTAAAATAAAGAACTCATAACCTCACCTAAAGGTTAGGCTAAAATCAAGATAAAAGAATTAGCAACCCCTTAGCTGGATGAGTACTTATTTTATAACATCATGAACAAATGCATATTATTTTCACTCTTGATTAGAAGGCTTCCATCTTTACTAGAGAAACTTGGCTTGATCTTTGAGAGCCATGGTGGAAACACACCTCCTCCCTTCCAACTGATTTTGGCCAATAATCTCATTTCTCATGCATCAGACATATGAATCCTATTAGCCTGAGTCAAAATAATTGTCCAAAAATAAAAATAAAATGGAATCTAAATTGCATTAGATTTAGATCATTTGGATCATACCCTTACATGATCTAGTCTCTTTAGGGAGTGAGTTTAAGGACTTAGTCTCTTTCTAAATAAACAATAACATAGCTATCTTGTATAAAGCATATGACTTTCCTACATGAATTTAAAACCGTAGGAGTTAGTTGGCGGCCACCCCCAGGCAGTTGTAAGTCCAAATAGTAGGGTGGTTTGTCCTCTCTTATAGAGGCAAACCAAAATATCCATTTTTGTTTTAGATTTAGGTTTTGCTTTTGGCCCTCGCTAAAACTCCCTAGATTTAGGTTCTAAGGTTGCTTTTCCCCTTTATGGGCCATAAGCTTAAATCCTCACCTCTTAAGCATTTCCATAATCTTGTGTTGTGGAATAATAAGCATTAAATTTCTAATGAAAAATTCAATTCAAACAAATTAAATCAATTTCAAAAGTGTAAAGCCCAACCATAGGATAATTTGAGATGCTTGTTAGGTTTCCTAGCATCATGGAATCTCCCACTTATCTTCCTTTGGCTTCGATAATAACTTCCTCTCTTTGATCAATCCCACTTGATCTTCCAAAATAAATGAATCGATTGATAGTCTTTCCTATTCAAATCTTTGGAGACAAAAATCATTTACCTTAATTGAGAGATCATCCCAGGATGTAATTGACTATGGGGTCTTGCCCTTGTAGGAAACTTAATGAACCCAGTTTAAAATAGACCCTACTTTGCTTTTCCATGTAAACTAGGGGAAGAATCTTTGGTACATATGCAGACCCATTGTCCTTAGGACTCCTTATTCTGGTGATTAGGTCCATCGTAGGGTGGTGACTTCTATCTCTTGAGATAGTACACCTCTCCTCAATGTCATACCTGATCACCTTAATAAGAACATCTATAGATCTACGTGGTGTCTCAACATGTCATAATATATATATATATATATATATATATTTGTTTTCATTTATCCTTCCATTCTGAAAGGGAAGGGGATAGATGAAGGCAGAAATGTATAAAGATGAATATTTTTCACCACAACTATCATAAAAGAATAAAAGGCGGGTGTAGTCGGTACCATCGTATAACCTAAGAAAGAAAAGATGGGTAGCCAAGCTCTACCCTTATATAACCTAGAATATGAAAGAATAACTATAATTGTATTAAATGCTATGGGGGCCTTCTTTCTTCATATCTCTATTTTTGATTTAGTTCTTTATCTAATTTGGATGGTGTTTGCTTCAACGGAATCACAGGGCACTGTAGGATAAAGCCTTCTGGCTATTAGAAATCCTAAATCCCTATAAGACTAATCCTAATTCATATTGCAAAAATTACATTAATGTGGAAAAAAAATCTAACTACACCTGCAAAATAGAGGTTAGCTAAATAGACATATTATCCTAAGCATTGTATATTTTGACTTAGCACTTAGCACACATGGTAACTAAGCCCACCTATCTAACTTGGATTATGCTTAAGGATTTAAGCAACCTATAAAATAGCTTTCAAATTTATTTTAAGCATCCCTTAAGCATAATTCCTCAGAGAAACATGATTAGGCTATTATTGGCCTATCATCCATAAAGCATACACCCTAACATCCAATCTAAAATAATACATCATAAAATAAAATATACATCACTTCATACACCATCCTAACTTAGAGCTAGAAGTGGTGACTTAATTCTAATGTGTGTATTAAGACTTGTGTGGTAAGTCTTGTTAGGCACTAGAGCTATATTTTCTAAGTGTAGAAGGTTTTAATTTAACATGAAAGGTTAATTTTACTTGAAGTAGTTTAATTGATTTGAGAATTTTAATTTCTTTTATTTCATTTGATTACACTTAGGAACTAAGTGTTATAAAGAGAGGAAAAGAGGATTGCCCTCTTTCATCCCTACATTAAGTAACTTTCTAAAGTATATTATTTTGATTTAGTTCTCTTTAGTGAATGGCTTATTAAATGATTTAATTAATCCTAAGTTTAGGTTCACTTTAAATAATCCTATTAAAAATGAAATGCATCTTAAGATTAATTTAATTTTATTACTACCACATGAAAAATATTAAATCATTCATTTCCATCACATGTAACATGCTTATGATTTAATCTAAGTGTATCTATACATGCAACATATTTTGGCACATTTAAATGATGATTGTATGTGTATGATTAGAATTTATATTTTATTTGATTGAATTATTTAAACATATTAATTTAAAACTTAATCCAAATTCTTATACAAAAGGACATAAGAATGAAATTAAATAGGCATGTGTCATTGTTAAACTAGGGAAGTTAGGTAATCAGATGACCTCCTTGGAGCTAGCTAAAATCTCGTATTCTTGGGATGTCTAGACTATATACCCATTTACATTCCAACATATGTAAATTTGTATACATGAACATAGCTTGTAAGCTCTAAATCAGATGGCTAATTAATTCATCCACTTAGTAAATTATGAATGCATTCAATTTTAATGTAAAATGGGATTTTCATTCACTAATCACATATTCATATACATTTACAAAGATATAGGCAAGTATGTGTCATTGTTAAACCAGGGAAGCGAGGTAATTAATTGACCTCCTTGGGGCTAACTAAAACTTTGTATTCCTGAGATGTCCAGAATATATACTTTCTTTTCTTTGACTTAATCTATAGATTCAAAATCTTTTCAAATTTTATTTCATTTTAGATGCATCATTTTCATAGAGGCTTTAGGATTTCTTATGCCTAAATGAATAATGAAATAGATTATGGCTCAAATCAGCTAGAAGAAGGTGTTCTCCACCATAAGGGATGGCCTCATAGGTCAAGTATTCCTTTATCATTCAAGGATGGAGATCCATCATGTTCAAGGGAGAAAGATTATGCATGCATGATGTGAAACATACAACCATATAGTTAAGGGGTTGTTAAATCTTTTAATAATCTTATTTATGTCTTAAGTTTTATGATGAGGTGATGAGTTATTTAAAATTTAATTAGGAGTGACTAGTTGGGTAAAAAGTTATTTTTATCTTAAGAGCCTATTCGTATCCAAGCCACACATTAAAGCATCAATTATTTAAGAAATTATGAAAAACATGTTATCCTAATGCAGAATGTAAACATAACATCAAGCAAATATATAAACTATCATAAGAGAATAAAAGGCGCGGGTATCACGCACAACTAAAGAGAAAATATGGGTAACGAGCTCTCTACCTTTATAGAATATAAAAGAAGAATTATAATTGTATTAAATGCTATGGGGTATTCTTTCTTCATATCTCCATTTTTGATTTGGTTCCTTCTTTGATTTGGATGGTGCTTATTTTAAAGGCATCACAGGGAACCCCATAACAAAGTCTTCTGGCCACTGCTCATCCTAATCCCCCATAGCACTAATCCTAATTCCTATTAAAAAAATTACATTTTTATGAGAAAAGTAAATCTAACTACACTTGCAAAATAGAGGTTAGCTAAATATACATTTAATCCAAAGTAGTTATATTTATAATTTGGACCTAGCACCCTACACATGGGTAACTAAGTCCACCTGTTCTAACTTAGATTATGCTTAAGCATTTAAGAAACCTATAAAAAGAGCATTCACATTTATTTTTAAGCATCCCTTAAGCATAATCCCTAGAAAAACATGATTAGGCTAATATTGGCCTATCATCCGCCTATATGAAGCATACACACTAACATCCAATCTAAAATAATATATCATAAAATAAAACATACATCACATCATACACCAACCTAACTTAGAGCTAGAAGTGGTGACTTAATTCTGATGTGTGTATTAAGGCTATGTGATAAGTCTTGTTAGACATTAGTGTTGTGTTTTCTAAGTGTATAAGGATTCAATTTAACTTGAAAGGTTGATTTCACTTGAAGTAGTTTAATTGATTTGAGAATTTTAATTTATGTTTTCTTTTCTTTCATTTGATTACACTTAGCAACTAAGTGTTATAAAGAGAGAAAAAAGGATTGCCCTCTTTCATCCCTACCTTAATTCACTTTCTAAAGTATATAAATTTGATTTAGATCTTTTTAGAGAATGGCTTATAAAATGATTTAATTAATCCTAAGTTTAGGTTCACTTTGAATAATCCTATTCAAAATGAAAGGCATCTTAAGATTAATTTAATTGAATTACTTCCACATGACATATATTAAACCATTCCTTTCCAAAACATATAACATGCATATGATTTAATCCTATACATGCAACATATTTTAGCACACTTAAATGATGAATGTATGTGTATGTTTAGAATTTATATTTTATTTGATTAAATTATATAAACATATTAATTTAAAACTTTATCCAAATTCTTATAGAAAAAGGACATAAGAATGAAATTAAATAGGCATGTGCCATTGTTAAATCAAGGAAGTGAGGTACTCAAATGACCTCCTTGGAGCTAGCTAAACCCTCATATTCTCAGGATGTCTAGACTATATACCCATTTGCATTCAAACACATGTAAATTCGTATACATGAACATAGGAAGTAAGCCCCAAATCATATGGCTAATTAATTCAACCACTTAGTCAATTATGAATGAATGAAATTTTAATGTAAAATGGGATTTTCATTCACTAATCACATATACATATACATGTACAAAGATATAGGCAAGTGCATGTCATTGTTAAAACAGGGAAGTGAGCTAATCAAATGACCTCCTTGGGGCTAACTATAGCCTTGCTTTCCCTAGATGTCCAAACTATATATTTGGTTTTCTTGGGCACACATGAATGTATACATAAATGAGGGAAACAAAATCATGCAAAGATTGTATATTTTGTTTGATTAAATCATTTATATAATCATTCATATATATGAATTAAAGCTCTATCCAAATTCTATTATTGAAATACATAAGAATGAAATCAAATGGATACATGCTGTTATTAAACCACAAAAGTGAGGTAATCAAATGACCTCCTTGGGGCTAGCTAACGTCTCATGTTGTCAAGATGTATAGACTATATACCCATTATGATTCAATCTTATATAAATTAACACATGAATAAAGAAAAGAGAAGTTAACATTCATCCACCTAAGCTATAAGCACATGCATTTCTTATGTATTTATAACTAGCATCATAATACATATTATTATTCATTTATAAGCTTTTTAAAAATACTTTTGGATTTAATAGAGATAATAGCAATGCATATATTAAATTAAATCAACACATGCAAATTTACATAAAGGAAATCCATTTTATTTTACTTGATTTTGAAAGATGGATGCATGAATTCAAATGATATACCAAATTTAACATGATTGGAAAGAGGGCAATCAAATATAAGCATGTGATTCATTCAACCAAACTAGTTCTTAAGGGCAATCAAATCAAATAAGATTATTTAAAGTAAACCAAAGCTTCTTTATTAATTAATTTTTGGATTTGATTTGATTTAAAGAGGAGGAGAAAATCAACACTTGTTGTTTTAAACCTATTCCCCCATTAGTGATTTGATTTAATTTAAGAAAATATAATTAAGTTGATTTTATGGGTTAATTAATTTTAACCCTTAATTAGATGAATTAATTACCCTTACCTATGTCACCTTAATGTAATTAACTAAATAATTATTTTCCAACACAATATGCATGGAAAATAAACTTGCAATGATCCCTGGAAATAAAAAAGGCCTAATGCAATTGTCTAATGATTAATAGTTAATTAGATTAAGGGACTTAAATAATTACTCTTATGGTTTTCCCACACATGTGGACTAACCATAATTTCATTAAAGTTCTTTAGGTTATTAAACACCTAGAGATCTACCACATGATTTAATTAATTAAGATTATGATTTCAATTTGATTAAGTGATTTAATTAATTAGTTAGTTAAATCATAATTAATTTCATTTTAAAAAAGAGTGAAATAAACTTAGGGATTCACTTATTATTGAACATTGATTAATAAACTTAATTAACCAATTTATTACTATTCATGGTATTAATTAATCATTAATAAACTTAAAAGAGTAGTTAAGATTTAATTAGTCAATTTTCCTAATTAAATGAGCAATAAATCCCAAGAAAATCATGGGAGGTAGAGGTCATCCCATTAAACTAACCCAAAAAATTTGGGATTAATTGCTCAAGTAACTAAGGAGTAATAAAGCTAATTAATTTTGTAAATAAACCTTGGCTTGGGTTCAAATGGGTTTTGGTTCATTTGAACATTTCAAGTCAAAAGGGTTAAGTTGGGTTTGACTTTGGTTGATTTTGGCTTAGCTTGATGATTGTATATTTCATTTATATTTGTGAATATGATTGAAGGTATGATTGATTCATGAGAACATCAATTGAATTTGGGTTTTGGAATGAATGAATTTGGCTAAGTCCATGGAGTTGGGTCATGTGGCTTAGGTTTGGATTTTGATATGGTTTGATTTAGTTTTGATGATTTCAATGTATATATCATTTAAATTTGTGAAGATGATTGAAAATATGATTGATTTGTGAGAAAATCAATTGAGTTTGACTTTATTTGGATTAATATTTGGTTAAGTCTATGGGTAGGTCATATGGCTTAAGAAGGGTTTTGATTTAATTTGATTTAGTAAGATTTAGTTTTAATCATTTGAATGTAGATTTGATTTATATTTAGGAAGATGATTGAAGATATAAATTTATTATGAGAAAATCAATTGATTTTGGATTGATTTGGATTAAGATTTGGCTAACTCCATGGGATAGGTCATATGGCTTAGGAAAGGTTTCAAGTTTGGATTTCATCATGGGCTTCAATCATTTGGTTTAGGAACTTGGGTTGGGATTTAGATTTGAATTTGTTGTTTGAATTGAACTTGAGGTTTGGTTTGAGAAGGTGAACATGGACTGGATTTGTGTTGTAGTGTAAGTTGATTATCTTAATCTCTAAGGCATAACCTAATCCTATGGTTAACCCTTCTAAGTCTTTAGGCTTAGATTAAGTGTTTAACTAATTGTTAGAAGTGTCTTATGACTAGGGAACTCTTGGTATCTAGAATACTCCTAAGTCTAAGATGGGAAGATTGAATCCACACTCCAAAAAGTGAGGTTAACAGGCGTTAGGCTCCATAGTGTTTCTTTGAAGATAGATGATTGGAAGACCGAGGCCAAGTTTCACATTATAGACTTGAATACATCTTTGAATGCTTTGCTTGGGAGACCATGAATGCATGAGAATAATATAGTGCCATCCTCTCTACATCAGTGTATGAAGTTTGTGAGAGGTGGGATCATCTACTGTGTCATAGGAGATCTCAAACCATTTAGAGTTCATGAGGTCAGCATATATGAGGATGCGGCTTACTACCTCCCTCAAAATTAGCAAGTCCATTCTCATGAACATGGCCATAGTTTAAAAATAAAAGAAAAAAAAAAGAAAAAGAAAATAAAAAGAGAAAAATTAAAAGAAAAGAAAAGAGAAATTTAAAAAGAAAATAAGAGGGAGCGAAAATAGACTTGGAGGAGGAAGTGGAGCATGATATTAGATTACACCCACAGTTCATTACTCCATTCGAACATATGGGTAGGATGACTTGACCTCCACCAAGCAAAGGAAGGGACTAGTTCAGAGGCAGTCCTAGGGGTGGAAAACCTTATTGGCCACCACCTAATAATAGAATATATGTCCCATCTACCATGAGTACACCTACTATCCATATAGACTTAGAATATAGTTCATAGGATGAGTCTTATATGGTTAACACACCAGTCACCTCTTCTCAATAGTATATTCCCTTGGAGGTGACACTTGAGCCTGATAGTGATGAAGATTGGGCTCTGAAGCAAATTATATGTGTATCCAAGTCTATATGTGAAATAGTTAGGCATCAGTTGAGAACCTTAGCTCTAACACCACTTTACTCTTAAAAGCTAAGGTTTGGTATGGAAGCCCCTAAGTCATCCACAGGTGTGAAGACTCTGAGGTTCCTTTTTTGGAGCATCATCCTCAAGTCAAGAAGTTTATGTAGAACTTGAGGATGATTCATATAAAGATTTAATAGAATTACCTTTTGATTGGTACTTACCTTGTATTCATAATTTTGCAAAGAAAGGGTTAATCCCCATACTTGTTCAAAGCGTAGGTCATACTACTTTAAAAGAATTTGGAAGAGTAAATGCAAAAGCTATCAATCAAGACTAGGACTAGGATTCGGTACAGTGGGTCCAGTCAATGATGACGATTAGTGCTTAGTCATCACCAATCATTTGGAATCTGATAGGTTCTTTTCAAATCACATTAACTTATATGAGGAGCTATGCTTAGAAACTTTAGATGATCCAGATAATTTTGAAGTTAAAGATGCACCACCAGAGTTCAAAGAAGTGATCAAGTCAACCATCAGTAAGCTCAAAAAAATCAACTTATGAACTGAAGAAGATCCACATCTAACATACATCAGTTCTTTGTTGAATGAAATTGAAACCAATGACTTAGTTAGGCTTATGATTGAGTTTAAGGACTACTTTTCATTGAGTTATGAAGAGATTCCTAGATTGGCTCTTGATGTAGTAGTCCACAAACTAGCAATAGAGCCTACTGCTAACCCTATCAAGCAAGCTCCTAGACACATGCGATTAGACATAGAATAACATGTCATTTTTGAAGTCAAGAAACTAATTGATGTTGGCTTCCTATAGGAAAAAAATACCCTACCTGATTAGGCAGCATCATCCTAGTTAAAAAAAGAAATGGCCAAATTCACATATGCATGGATTTTAGGGATTTAAATAAGGCTTGTTCAAAAAATGAATTTCCACTACCATTCTCATTGCTGATGGCGGACATTTCCTCATTTCATGTACTCTTCTCTCCCATGGATGGCTCATCTGGACATATCCAAATAAAGATGGCCCCTAAATATGAAAGAAACACTACTTTTAGAACCCTGATTAGAATCTATTACTATAAGGCCATGCCTTTCAGCCTTAAAAATATCGATTCTACATTCTAGCTAGCTATGACTTGAATCTTTGATGAACTCATTCATCATCAAGTTGAGTGTTATATCGATGATCTCGTGGTCAAAAGTAGAGAAAAGGGAGACCATCTCTTTGACTTCAGAGTTGTTTTTGAATAATTAAGATAATTTAACCATAAAATGAACCCCCTGAAGTGTGCATTTTGAGTAGCTTCAGGGAAATTCCTTGGGTTTGTTGTCAGACACCAAGGAATCAAAATCAATTCAGAGAAGATCTAAGCGATATTAGAAATTCCACCCCTTAAAAGTTTAACTCAATTCAGATCATTCTAAGAGTAGTTGGCATATCAAAGATGCTTTATAACCAACCTATTGGGAAGATGTCAGCCATTCTCAACACTTGTCAAAAAGGATGCAAAATTGAAGTGGGATGATAAGTGTGAGCATGCCTTCGAAGACATCAAGCAATACTTGAGGATGTCACTAGTTTTAGTAGTCCCTATCCCAAGCAAGTCATTCATACTTTATACTATTATGTTAGATAACTCCTTTGGTGTTTTGTTGGCCACCAACAAGGGAAGGAAAATGCACTCTACTACCTCACCATCATCTAATTGTGAGGCTAATTATTCACCCATTAAAAAAGCATTTCCTAGCTTTAATCTTTTGCATCCAAAAGCTATAGCACTACATGCTTTCATAAAGTGAATTTAACCTCTAAGATCAATCCACTAGGATATCATGACATTAACTATCTGGAGGGTTGGCATGATCCATAATCCTCTCACACTTTGACATTACCTTCGCACCCTTTGTGATAGGATAAGGATAGCATATTTTTTAGTGACACAATTTTCGTGACTCGGCTAGTGATAATCTCCCTAATGAACAAATCATGAGCTTCAAAATACTAGCATTCATCACTGGGAGATGTACTTTGATGGTGCGGCATCCTCTCAAAGAGGAGAAGAACCACAATTTACTATTCCAGGAAAGACAGGGGTAGGAATAGTTCTTTTAACTCCGGACTGCGATATGATGACATTCTCATATCATCTGTGCAATCCTTGAACCAATAATGAAACTAAATATGAGGCTCGATTTCCGGTTGAGTTAAGCTACTCATCCAAAATATCAACATCTTCAAGGATTCTCAGCTAGTTATAAGATTTCTCAAGGAAAGAACATCATAGCATATACTTTAGCCAAGCTTTCCAAGGAGTTGGCATGTCTAGAGGATGAGTCCATAACAATTAAAGGCCCAAAATAGATAAGTTTTATCCCTAATTGATATTGAACTCATCAAAAAGTACTCTCTTGAAGGGGAGGTTGCATTGCCAAGAAGGATGAAGAGTTAGATTAGAGTCAACCATTCATGGATTACCTAAATAAAAGAAAACTACCTCAAGAGAAGTCCCAAGCCTATTAGATGAAGTAGAGAGCACTTTCTTATTCTCTTGTGGATGGTGACTTATTCTGGTATTCTTTCGATCATATATGGCATGATCGTGGTATACTCAAGATTATGTGGAGCCAACCAATCTGGTCCAAAGATGAATGCCAAGATTGATAGACTAGGATACTGCTAGCCATCGATGATCAAAGATTGCATGGATACGACTAGGAGATGCCACTGATGTCAAATACACAATGTGGTCCTACACCAACCACCTAACATTATACATCCTACATTAGCCTCATGGCCATTCGAGTGTTGGGGTACCACCATAGTGGGTTTGAGTGATCATCCTTTTTCTAAGGGTCATTAATTCATCTTAGCTACAACTAACTACTTTTCCAAATGGGTGAAGATGATTTCATACAGAGAGGTCACAACTCAGCATGTTCTCTAGTTTTTTAGGAACCATATCATATATAGGTTCAGAGTTCCTCGACGAATTATATCTGATAATGGTAATGCATTCAAGAGCACTGAGATCAACAACTTTACTCTGAGACACAACATAGATTGGTGATATTCTACAGTCAACTACCCGAGAGAAATTGGCTTAGCAGAAGCCTTCAATAAAACTCTCATCCAAATACTAAAGAAGACACTTGACAATAATAAGTGATAGTGGCTTGAGTAGTTATTTAAAACCTTGTGGGCCTACCACACTGCATATAGAACTCCAACTTAGTCTACTCCTTTCTCTTTAGTGTATGGGTCCAAAGCCATTCTACCATTAGAAGTCTAACTCCCATCACTAAGGATACAATAGCAAGATCAAGAGAGAAGAATGTCACGTTAGAAGAGCTTGAAGGTTTGGAGGATGGACGCCTGATGGAATGCCAAAACCTTGAGTTATACAAAGTTAAAATGATTCAAGCTCACAACAATTTGGTTCATCCTAGAACTTTTTAAGTAAGAGAGCTTATTTTAGTTCTAAGGAGATTAATTTTTGTCAATCGTAAGATGGGAGGCAAGTTTGAACCCATTTGGAAAGGCCCTTTTGCAATAGAGAAGGCTTACCATGGAGGATCTTATCAGCTTATTAATTATAAGGGAGAGCACCCAATGCTTCCAATCAATGAGCTCTACTTAAGGAAATATTATAAATCATATTTAAAAATAATTATCATCATTAAAAATTCTATTTTGAATTCAATCTCTTCCATGTTGAAAGAATTCTTGTTTGTGAATCTGCTATAATGTGTTTAGGGTAGGTGTAAGAAACCTGAGCAATGTCCTATCCTTCATTGAAAAAACACAAATACAAACTATGCACAAACATATAAAATAAGTACATATCTTTTATTTTGGGCTACTCTAAGTTGAGATAACGCCCCTAGTGGCACTCACACAATAGCTGATATAGTTCGGGCTGACGTGCTACCCTTCTAGTGTGTCACCCTAGTGGTCTTCTTGCTTTGGTGGATTTGCTATACTTTCCTTACTTAGCCACTACCCAGCATGATGAGCCTTTGTTAGGTACCGCATGGGGTAAGCTACCTCATGTTGGCTTTGTTTAAGAGGATGCTAGTCTACTACACTTTCTTCTTGGATTAGCCTTTGTTCACTGACTGGGCTGAGTATATTTGAGATTTAGGATAAGTCCTCTAATGGCTCCTTTCCTTCTAACTGCTTCAACTCTAGGTCTAGTCCTTCCTCAGAAATCCTTGCTTAGTAGTCACTTTAAGATATATAGCATATGTCCCACTGACAATAGATTATCCCGATGATCAATTCTGCTTGGAAAGTTGTAATCCTCCATGCTTTCTTTCCAGATTGATTGTTACACACTGACGACCACCTTAGGATGGTTGGTTCTCACTATGCTGATAGATACACCTTAGGTTGGTTGGTTCTCACACCTTAAGATACACCACTAATGGCAGATGTAAGTCTACTATGCTTTCTCCTTGAGTTGGCCACCATACACCTATAGGATTTCTTTTTCAGGGCTCAAGATAACGCCCTAGTAGCACCTCCCCTGTGGGAACTATATTTGGATCATGTTCTTTATGACCCCATTTAGACACTACCCTGGTTACTATCAGATTGGACAGTTCCCCTTTCCTATTAACCACCCATATGGTTGGAGAATTTGTCTTATGGATGTGTAGATTATCCCTTGGTCCAGCAAATCTAAGATAGGTCAAGGACAACATAGCCCCTTTTAGTGTGGTCCCTCTCAAACCAACAGGGTCCACACAAACAAGTAAATAAAAATATATTCACTTGTGGATTAAGAGGACACCCCTAACGGTACCTTTTCCCAAGCAAGTATCCTATCTTTAGGGCATTATTAGCAAAACTCCCTATATGAATCACTTGACTACTCTTGAGTTTATATAAGTCCCTAGAGGCATTTACTCAATAGTCACCCCTAAGTTAGGTTCGATTAGTAGTGCTACCAACAGGTCACCCCAGATGTTGTTACTTGCTTTAGAAGATGTAAGTCTGCTACACCTTCTTCTTAACAGCCATCACGAAAAGGCAACCCTCGGTTATCTAACTCTACCGCTAGTAGACTATCACTTTGGATTTGTAAATCTGAGATAGAACAAGTCTAATATAGGCCCTTCTTAGTGGGTCCATCACACACGAACATGTCCCATAAATTTAACCTATCAAATTTGACCGAGCTCACATCCCCAGTGGATATGCCCTCAATTCACAATCAAACTAAACTAAACAAACCATACTAAATCATAAGAAATTAAGATAAAATTAATCCTGACTACTTTTGAGTTGACATAAGTCAAGTTCAATTTGTTGTGCATCCAATAGGTCACCCTAATGGTTGTTCCTCATTTTAGAAAATGTAAGTTTGCTACACCTTCTTTCTAGGACAATCATTACAAATTGAATGCCAATCCCTTAGGTTGGCTAGCTCTACCCTGCAGTTAGTAGACTATCCCTTTAGATTGGTAAACTTAAGGTAGGTCAAGGCTGATATAGTCCCTTCTTAGTGGGTCCATCGCTCACTGATAGGGTCCATACATTAAATTAGAATAAATTAAACCAAATCTAATTTTCCTTAGTGGAGTTAAATCACACTTTTCTCCCTAGTGGAGCCCCAAATCTTATATTTATAAGTCAAGCAAATAAATCAAATTCAAAACTAACCTCCCCAATGGAACCAAATTAAACCAACTCCCCAAGTAAAGTCTAAATCATAAAAATCCAACCAAACTCTTATCCCAAGTGGATACATCCCCAAACAAATCTATGAAATCAAACTCAAATTCTAATCCCCGATGGATAGCCCAAACCTGCTTCCCTAGTGGAAGGTTCAAATACTAGATCCACAGTAGACTCAAGCCCATATCTCTAACAGATATGCTTCCACATCAATTAAAATAAAATAAATTAAAGTTGATTCAATCTTAATCCATGGTGGATTATAAATTCTTATCCCTAATGAATCTTCTTTACATAAATCATATAGTCAAATCAAATTCAAGCCTTATCCCCAACAAATTTTCTTCTTCTATGCCCTCAAAATATACCCCTCACATGTCATGTCCAATGCATGTGTGATCCCCTAGCGAACCTCCCTCCATGTCCTTGACATGGAATGCTCATCAAATCTTATTTCTTCTCTTATGCTCACCTTTAATACTTCAACCAAAAGCCTAACAATGTATTCCTTCAATTTACATCATCTTAACATTGCAATCAACATTTTATGATTTGTTTGCAAGCTCACACTAACTATACAATATCATGCTAAACATATTATAGTGTGAATTAACACAGTATATTATATTATAATATATGATGTTATATTATAATTTGCTATAATATAATATATTGTCTAACATTACACCTCATTAGAATCACTTAAAAGGAATAAATAACTAAATTTTTTTCAAAATATGATTAATGTTCATTTTGGATGTAAAATTGTAATTTTTCTATTAGAAATGGTACAAAATTGCATTATTTTGGTGTTGCTTCCTGGTGTAAATTTTAATTTGGCCAAATTCTTCCATCTCAACCTTCAAATTAACATTTTCTGAGTTTTGACCCAATGCATTATAACAAAAGTAAAACATGGTAAAATCTACAATAACATTTAGTAACACACAACAACATTCATATATATGTGAAGTTATATTGTTATGTACATCATATTTTAATATGCTTTCATATAATATATTGTCTTACATTACACCTTAAAATGAATCTCTTTATGCAAAACATTTATAAAATTTGGTTGAAAAATTAACATTTATTTTGGATGCAAAATTCCATTCATTGATAAAATGACACACCATAGCACACCACCAATGCTATTCCCTAAAGCTTACCTTAAATTTGGCCAAATCCCATCATCTCAGCCTATAAATTAGTATTTTTACAAATTATACCAGTAGAAACTCTACTACATCATACTCTAACAAACTAAAATATGCTAAACAATAAGTAGTAATACACAATAGTATGCTATAATGCATGATGCTATACTATATTATGGCATCATATATTATAATACACTATAACATATTATATTATATTATATTGGATATCACATCACAAGGATTTCTTAAGATAAAAAAACTTAAAATTAGTCCAGATAATAAAAAAACTATATATTTTAGTCCTATCACTTACATATTTTAAATTGAAATAATATATTATGATGTCATGCTCTACCTATTATGAATTTGGTCAAATTCCACCATTTTAAAGTCTAAATCTACATTTTTATAAATAATGCTAGTTTAGGCTCGATTGTAGGATTGTATAATACTAAAAGAATTTAAAATACATAGAACAATATATTATGATATATGATGCTATACTATGCTGCAACATATAATATTTATTTTGAACAAAAAATCTTACTTTTTAGACTACAAGTGGCATAGCACACCTTTGGTACTACAACTTAATTCCACTTCAAATTTAACAAATTTCATCATTTGATTTATTAAATTAATATTTTTATGATTTATATAAATATAGACTATAGGGCACAATACCATAATATACTAAAACATTTCAGCACATCGTATAACATCCAAAAAGACATCACTACATGCTCAAAGATATGATTCTATAATGTACTATAATATACGATATTATATTATGATTTAGGGTTTGTGTTTAGAGTATTCAAATCTTTAATAGTCAAGGGAAAGTCTCTTGAAGACATTTTCTTTAGCTACCATAACTATGTTAGGATTAGGTCATTCTTTAGATCTACTCCTAATGAAATCTTTATTCAATGTTTAGGGTTTAGGGTTAGTTTAGGGTTTATGGTTAGTTTAGGGTTTAGGGTTTAGGGTTAGTTTAAGGTTTAGGGTTTAGGGTTAGTTTAGGGTTTGGGATTTATGATTTAAGGTTTAGGGTTGTAGGTTTTACGCTTTAGTGTTTTAGGGTTTAGGGTTTAGGGTTTAGGGTTTAGGGTTTTAGGGTTTAGGGTTGAGGGTTTAGGGTTTAGGGTTTAGGGTTTAGGGCTTTTAGGGTTTAGGGTTTATGGTTAAGGTTTTAGGTTTAGGGTTTAAGTTTTAGTTTAGGGTCAAAGGGTTTTTTTAATAGAAATTGTCAATTCATTTCTTCTTTTGATTTAATTGAGTTGCACCCCAAGTTTTATAAGACATAAGTATAATATATAAACCAATAGAAAATAAAACCTAAATCCCTCTCTAGTCTAAAGACATTGTTCCATAAGCAACAGATCGGATCGATCGTTCTTTAGTTTCTCTAGTTTCCATCAGAACCACCCACACCTCTTGAGTATTGGGATCCACCATCACATCCTCGATCTCTCCCTCCTCCACCACCATGGTTGTAAACTCTGTCGCTTCTCTCATCTCCATAAACACCATTGCTCCAACCACCACCTCTATATCCACCAGCACCTTCAGATCCCCCTCCATTAGGTTTACCCTTAGGTTTTATTTATTTTAGTTTAGATTTAGGTTTTTTTTATTTTTTTTTTATTTATTTTATTTTAGGTTTAGGTTTTTTTTTAAGTTTAGGGTTTAGGTTTTACTTATTATTTATTTTTTTATTTTATTTTAGGTTTACTTTTAAGTTTTTTTTTATTTTGTTTTTTATTTTATTTTATTTTTATTTATTTTATTATCTTTTTTATTTTATTTATTTATTCTTAGATTTATTTTATTTTTTAGTTTAGTTTAGGTTTTTTATATTTTATTATAGGTTATTTTTATTTTCATATTATTTTTTTAGGTTTAGGTTTATGTTTTAGTTTAAATTTTATTTTATTTTATTTTATTTTTATTTAGTTTATGCTTATTTTTTATTTTAAGTTAGTTTATGTTTAGGTTTTAGGTTTTAGGGTTTATAATTTAGGTTTAGGGTTTAGGGTTTTAGGTTTAGGGTTTAGGGTTAGGGTTTAGGGTTTAGGTTTAGGGTTTAGTGTTTGCTTTAGGTTTAGGTTTTGAGATTTAGGTTTAGGGTTTAGGTTTAGGTTTAGGATTAGTGTTTTTAGTTAGGGTTTAGGGTTTAAGGTTTTAGGGTTTAAGGTTTGTTTAGGGTTTAGGGTTTAAGTTTATAGTTAGGGTTAGGTTTAGGTTTATAGTTTAAGTTTAGGTTTAGGAGTTTAGTGTTTAGTTTAGGTTTTTAAATTTAGGGTTTAGGGTATATAGTTTAGGATTTAGGTTTTAAGTTATAGTTTAGGGTTTAGGGTTGGGTTTAGGTTTAGGTTGAGGTTAGGGTTTAGGGTAGTTTAGGGTTTAGGGTTTAAGATTTGGGTTCAGGATTTAGGGTTTAATGTTTACGATTTAGGGTTTAGAGTTTAGGATTTTTTTTAAAATTAAGAAAATTGATAGGTTTAGGTTTATAAAGTTTATTTTTTATTTTTTATTTAGGTTTACTTATTTTTATTTAGTTTAGTTTATTTATTTTAGGTTTATTTATTTTAGTTTAGGTATTATTTAAGTTTATTTTTTAGGATTAGTTTTAGGTTTATATTTATTTTTTTAGTTTAGTTTTATTTTTATTTTATTTTTAGGTTTAGGTTTTATTATTTATTTTTATTTTTAGTTTTAGGTTTTTATTTTATTTTTTTACATTTAAGTTTTAGGTTTTTATTTTAGGTTTAATTTTTTAGTTTAGGTTTAGGTTTACTTTTAGTTTATTTTATTATATTTAGTTTAGGGTTAGGTTTAGTTTATTTTAGGTTTAGGTTTAGGTTTTATTTATTTTAATTTAGGTTTAGGTTCTTTTTATTTTTATTTTAGGTTGAGGTATTTTTTTAGTTTAGGGATTAGGTTTTATTTTTTATTTATTTTTAGGTACATTATTTATTTATTTATTTTCTATTTAGTTTTATTTTATTTAGGCATTTGATTTTTAAGTTTATTTTATTTTTTAGTTAAGTTTAGTTTTTTATTTACTTTATTTTAGTTTAGTTTTAATTTTATTTTATTTTATTTTTATATTTAGGTTTAGGTTTATTTATTTATTTTATTTTAAGGTTTTATTTAGTTTAGGTTTAGGTTTTTAGGTTCTTAGGGTTTAGAGTTTAGTGTTTAGGGTTTGGGATTTAAGGTTTAAGGGTTAGGGTTGATGTTTTTGGGTTTAGGGTTTAGGGTTCAAGATTTTATGCTTTATGGTTTAGGGTTTTAGGGTTGTAGGTTTAGGGTTTAGGGTTAGGGTTTTTTTTTATGCTTTGATTTTTTTATTTTTTTATTTTTTAAAATTAAGTGAACTCATAGGTTTAGGTTTATTTAGTTTATTTTATTTTTTATTTTGATTTAGGTTCATTTAGTTTAGTTTATTTATTTTAAGTTTATTTATTTTAGTCTAGGTTTTTTATTTTAGTTTATTTTTTAGATTTAGGTTTAGGTTTAGGTTTTTCTTGATTAGTTTTATTTTTATTTTATTATTTAGGTCTAGGTTTTATTTTTTTATTTCTAGGATTAGGTTTATGTTTTTATTTTATTTTTTTATGTTTAGGTTTTAGGCTTTTATTTTAAGTTTATTTTTAGATTTTATTTTTTAGTTTAGTTTGTGTTTATTTTTAGTTTATTTTATTTTATTTAGGGTTTAGTTTTAAGTTTAGGTTTAGTTTATTTTAGGTTTAGGTTCAGGTTTTATTTATTTTAGTTTAGTTTGTTTTAGTTTAATTTTAGGTTTTGTTTGTTTATTTTGTTTGTTTGTTTATTAGATCGGCTATTCTTCATTTTCTCCAGTTCTAATCAGAACCACCTCGACATCTCGAGTAGTAGGATCCACCATCATATCCATCATATCTTCCTCCGCGACCACCATGGCTGTAACCTTCATCTTCTCTGACCTCCATAATCACCACTGCTCTTACCACAACATCCATATCCACCAGCACCTCCAGATCCCCCACCAACACATCGATAACTGCTACCTTTTCCTTTGCCTCCACCACTAGATCTAGACTGAGCTTGGTTGACGGTGATATTCCTACCATCAATGCTTAGCCCATTCTTAATGTTTAGGTTTAGGTTTATTTTTTAAATTTATTTAGTTACTTTAGGTTTAGTGTGCTGGGATTAGGGCTTAGGGTTGGAGTTTAGGGTTTATGGTTTAAGGTTTATGGTGTTGGGTTTAGGGTTTAGGGTTTATGCTTTTAGGGTTTAGGATTTAGGATTAGGGTGTAGGGTTTAGGGTTTTTTAGCATTTAGGGTTTAGGGTTTAAAGTTTAGGGTTAGTTTAAGGGTTTAGGGTTTAGGGTTTAGGAGATTTATTTATTTTTAATTAAGTAAGCCAGTAGGTTTAGGTTAAATTAGTTTGTTTTTTATTTATTTATCTTATTTTATTTTTAAATTTTATTTAGGTTTATTTTAAATTTTTATTTTGTTTAGTTTATTTATTTTAGGTTTATTTATTTTAGTTTTGGTTTTTTTATTTTAGTTTATTTTTTAGGTTTTTTATTTAGGTTTAGGTTTATTTTTAGTTGAGTTTTATTTTGAATTTATTTTTTAGGTTTAGGTTTTATTTTTTATTCTTAAGTTTAGGTTTAGGTTTTATTATAATTTTTTAAAGTTTAGGCTTTGAGTTTTTATTTAGGTTTTATTTTTTTAGTTTAGGTTTCAGTTTATTTTTAGTTTATTTTATTTTATTTAGAATAGGTTTAAGTTTAGGTTTAGTTTATTTTAGGTTTAGGTTTAAGTTTTATTTATTTTAGTTTAAGTTTTTTTTAGTTTAAGTTTAGGTTTATTTTATTTTTATTTTAGGTTTAGGTTTTTTTTTAGTTTAGGGTTTAGGTTTAATTTTTAGGCTTATTTTTAGGTTTAGGTTTTTATTTAATTTTATTTTAGGTTTTTTATTTTTATTTTATGTTTGGTTTTAATTTTATTAAGGTTTTTTATTCTTATGTTTATTTTAATTTTTTAGTTTAGTTTAGGTTTTTCTTTATTTTATTTTAGTTTATTTTTATTTTTTATTTTAATTTAATTTTAGGGTTAGGTATAGGTTTTAGTTTAGGTTTTTATTTTATTTTATTTTTTTATTTTATTTAGGTTTAGGTTTTTTTTATTTATTTTCTTTTTAGGTTTTATTTAGTTTAGCTTTGGGTTTTTATGTTTTTATGTTTTTTATGGTTTATGGTTTATAGTTTAGGGCTTATGGTTTTAGGGTTTAGGGTTTAATATTTAGGCTTTAAGGTTTAGGGTTTAGGGTTAACTTAGGGTTTAGGGTTAGTTTAGGGTTTAACATTTAGGGTTATTATGGATTAGGGTTTAGGGTTTAGGGGTTAGTTTTGAGTTTAGGGTTTAGGGTTTTAGGGTTTAGGTTTTAGGGTTTAAGGTTTAGGGATAGGGTTATGGTTTAGGGTTTAAGGTTTAGGGTTTAGGTTTAATTTGGGTTTAGGTTTAGGTTTAGGGTTTAGTTTAGGGTTAGTTTAGGTTTAGGGTTTAGGTTTAGGGTTTATTTAAGTTTTTGATTTAGTTTAATGTTTTTTAAGTAAACCAGTAGGTTTAGGTTTATTTTATTTATTTTAGTTTTTCTTTCTATGTAGGTTTAATTTTTTTTTATTTAGTTTGGTTTATTTATTTTAGGTTTATTTATTTTAGATTAGGTTTTTATTTTTATTTTATTTTTTAGGTTTTGGTTTAGGTTTAGGTTTTTTTTCTTATTTTTAGGTTAATGCTTAGGTTTTTATTTTATTTTTTTTGGATTACATTTTAGGTTTTTATTTTAGGTTTATTTTTAGGTTTTATTTTTTACTTTAGGTTTAGGTTTTTCTTTATTTAATGTATTTTATTAAGTTTAGGGTTTAGGTTTAGTTTATTTTAGGCTTAGGTTTAGGTTTAGGTTATATTTATTTTAGTTTAGTTTATTTTAGTTTAGGTTTAAGTTTATTCTATTTTTCTTTTATGTTTAGGCTTTTTTTTAGGATTTAGGTTTTATTTTTTATTTATTTTGAGATTTATGTTTTAGGTCTAGGTTTTTATTTAGTTTTATTTTATTTTAGATTTAGTTTTAATTAAGGTTGTTTATTCTTAGATTTATTTTATTAAGGTTGTTTATTTTTAGGTTTATTTTATTTTTTAGTTTAGTTTAGGTTTTCTTTATTTTATTTTAATTTATTTTTTTTCATCTTATTTTATTTTTTCATTTTATTTTATTTTTAAATTTATTTTTAGGTTTTTATTTTATTATTCTATTTAGGTTTATGTTTTTAAATTTATTTTATTTTTAGGATATATTTAGTTTAGGTTTAGGTTTTTAGGTTTTTAGGGTTTAGGGTTTAGGGTTCAAGGTATTAGGGTTTAAGATTTTATGGTTTAGGGCTTAGTGTTTAGGATTTAACATTTAGTGTTTATGCTTTTGGGTTTAAGGTTTATAGGGTTTGGAGTTTAGGGTTTAGGGTTTAGGGTTAGCATTGGGTTTGGGGTTTAGGGATTAGAGTTTAAGGTTCAGGGTTTATGATTTTTAGGGTTTAGAATTTAGGGTTTGTGGTTAGTTTATGATTTAGGGTTTAGGGGGATAGGGTTAGGGTTTAGTGTTTAGGATTTAGGGTTTAGGGTTATTTAGGGTTTAGGGTTTATGGTTAAGTGTTTTGGGTTATAGGTTTAGGGTTTAGGGTTTTGAGTTAGTTTTATGCTTTAGCATTTAGGGTTTACGATTTCAGATTTAGGGTTTAAGGATCAGGGTTTAGGTTTAGGGTTTAGGGTTTAGAGCTTTTAAAAGAAAAAAATAGGTAAACTAGTAGGTTTAGGTTTGTTTAGTTTTTTTTATTTAGGTTTTTTTTATTTTTATTTAGTTTGGTTTGTTTATTTTAGGTTCATTTATTTTAATTTAGGTTTTTTATTTTAGTTTATTTTTTAGGTTTTTTTTTATGTTTATGTTTATTTTTTAGTTTAGTTTTATTTTATTTTATTTTTAAGGTTTATTTATTTTTTTTAGATTCATGTTTAAGTTTTTATTATATTTTTTATGTTTAGGGTTTAAGTTCTTATTTTAGGTTTATTTTTATCTTTTATTTTTTAGTTTATGTTTAGGTTTATTTTTAGTTTATTTTATTTTATTTTATTTAGGCTTAGGTTTAGGTTTAGTTTATTTTAGGTTTAGGTTTAGGTTTTATTTATTTTAGTTTAGTTTATTTTAGATTAGGTTTACGTTTATTTTATTTTTATTTTAGGTTTTCATTTTTTTAGTTTAGGATTTAGGTTTTATTTTTTATTTATTTTTATGTTTTATTTCTAAGTTTATTTATTAGGTTTAGGATTTTATTTATTTATTTTATTTTAGGTTTATTTTATTTTTATTTTACATTTAGTTTTAATTTTATTATTATTTTTTATTCTTAGGTTTATTTTATTTTTTAGTTTGGTTTAGGTTTTTCTTTATTTTATTTTAGTTTTTTTTTTTTTTTTAGATTTAGGTTTTGGTTTTAATTTTTTAAATTTTTTATTTTATTTAGGCTTAGGTTTTTTATTTATTTTATTTCTTGGTTTAAATTAGTTTCTAGTTAGGTTTTTAGGTCTTTAGGGTTTAGGGTTTAGGGTTTAGGGTTTATAGTTTATGGTTTGGGGTTTAGGGTTTAGGGTTTAGGGTTGTATGTTTTAGGGTTGAGGGTTTAGGGTTTTAAGGCTTAGGGTTTAGGGTTTATGGTTTTAGGGTTTAGGGTTGTTGGTTTAGGGTTTATTTTTCTTTGAAATTAATTAAAGTGGTAGGTTTAGGTTTAATTTATTTAGTTTATTTTTTTTATTTAGTTTATTTTATTATTTACTTTTATTTGGGTTTATTTTTCTTTATATTTTGTTTATTTATTTTAGGTTTTTTATTTTAGTTTATTTTTTAGATTTAGGTTTAGGTTTAAGTTTATTTTTTAGTTCAATTTTATTTTTATTTTATATTTTAGGTTTAAGTTTTATTTTTTTATTTTTAAATTTAGGTTTAAGCTTTTCTTATATTTTTTTAAGGCTTAGGTTTTAGGTTTTTATTTTAGGTTTATTTTTAGGTATCATTTTTTAGTTTAGGTTTAAGTTTATTTTTAGTTTATTATATTTTTTTAGGGTCTAGCTTTAGGTTTAGGTTTAATTTATTTTAGGTTTAGGTTTATGTTTTATTTAATTTTGTTTAGATTATTTTCGTTTAGGTTTAGGTTTAATTTATTTTTATTTTAGGTTTAGGTTTTTTTAGTTTAGGGTTTAGGATTTTTATTTATTTTAGGTTTATTTTTTAGGATCAAGTTTATATATTTAGTTTTATTTTTTAGGTTAATTATATTTTATTTATTATGTTTTTTTTTTTATTTTAGTTTTGGTTTTATTAATTTTATTTTAATTTATTTTTGCCTTATTTTAGGTTTAGGTTTAAGTTTTAGTTTAGGTTTTGTATTTTATTATTATTATTTTATTTTATTTTAGTTTAGGTATTTTTATTTATTTTATTTTTAGGTTTTATTTAGGTTAAGTTTAGGTTTTTAGCCTTTTAGGGTTTAAGGTTTAAGGTTAGTTGAGGGTTTAGGGTTTAGGGTTTATGGTTTAGGGCTTAGAGTTTAAGGTTTAGGGTTTAGGATTTAGGGTTTATGGTTTAAGTTAAGTTTTAGGTTTTTTTAGGTTTTGATTTAAGGTTTTAAGGTTTAGCGTTTTAGGTTTGTTTTAAGTTTTAGGGTTTAGGGTTTAGTTTAAGGTTTTTAGAGGGTTTAGGGTTAAAGGTTTAGTTTAGTTTAGGTGATTAGGGATTTAGGGTTTAGGATTAGGTTTAGGTTTAAGTTTAAGTTTATTATTTAGAGTTTAGGTTAGGGTTAGGGTTTAGGGTTTAGTTAAGTTTTGGGTTTAACATTTGGGTTTAGGGTTTAAGGTTAGTTTTAGGTTTAGGGTTTAGGGTTTAGGGATAGGATTTAGTGTTTAGGTTTAGGGTTTAGGTTTAGGTTAAGTTTTAAAAAAAAATAGAGTTTATTTGTTTATTTGTTATTTTTATTTAGGTCTATTTTTTATTTTTATTTAAATAAGTTTATTTCATTTAAGTTTATTTGTTTTAGTTTAGGTTTTTTATTTTAGTTTATTTTTTAGGATTAGGTTTATGTTTATGTTTATTTTTTAGTTTAGTTTTATTTTTATTTTATTTTTTAGGTTCAAGATTTTTTTAGGTTTATGTTTAGATTTTATTATTTAGTTTAGGCTTAGGTTTATTTTTAGGTTATTTTATTTTATTTATGGTTCGGGTTTAGGTTTTGGTTTAGTTTATTTTAGGTTTAGGTTTAGGTTTCATTTATTTTAGTTTAGATTTAAGCTTATTTTATTTTTATTTTAGGATATTTTTTTTTAGTTTAGGACTTAGGTTTTATTTTTTATTTATTTTTAATTGATTTTTAGGTTTTAGTTTTATTTTATTTTAGGTTTATTTTATTTTTATTTTAAGTTTAGTTTTAATTTTATTATTATTTTATATTCTTAGATTTTTCTTTATTTTATTTTAGTATATTTTTATTTTTTATTTTATTTTCTTTTAAGATTTAGGTTTAAGTTTTAGTTTAGGTTTTAATTTAATTTAATTTTTTTATTTAGGTTTAAATTTTTTATTTATTATATTTTTAGGTTTTCTTTAGTTTAGGGTTAGGTTTATTTTTTTAGGGTTTAGGGTTAGGTTTTTTAAGTTTATGGTTTGGGGTTTAGGTTTAGGGTTTAGGGTTTAGGGTTTAGGGTTTAGGGTTTTAGGGTTTAGGGTTTAGGGTTTAGGGTTTTAGGGTTTAAGGTTTAGGGTTTAGGGTTTAGGGTTGTAGGTTCACGGTTTAGGGTTTAGGGTTTAGGATTTAGGGTTGTAGGTTCAGGGTTTATTTTTTTATTTGTTTTATTTTTTATTTTTTTAAATTAATTAAAGTGGTAGGTCTAGGTTTATATAGTTGATTTAGTTTTTTTATTTATTTTAATTTATTTTATTTTTTATTTTTATTTCAGTTTATTTTATTTTGTTTTGTTTAGTTTATTTATTTTAGGTTTATTTATTTTGGTTTATTTTTTAGGTTTAGTTTTAGGTTTAAGTTTATTTTTTTAGTTCAGTTTTATTTATATTTTATATTTTAAGTTTAGGTTTATTTTTTTTTGTTTTAGGTTTAGGTTTAGGTTTTAGGTTTATATTTTAGGATTATTTTTAGGTATTATTTTTTAGTTTATGTTTAAGTTTATTTTTAGTTTATTTTTTTATTGAGGGTTTAGGTTATGGTTTAGGTTTTATTTATTTTAGTTTAGTTTATTTTAGTTTAAGTTTTGGTTTAGGTTTATTTTTATTTTAGGTTTAGGTTTTTGTTTGAGTTTAGGGTTTAAATTTTATTTTTTATTTATTTTTAGCTTTGTTTTTTAGGTTTAGGTTTTTATTTAGTTTTTATTTTATTTTATTTTATGTTTATCTTATTTTTATTAGGGTTTAGTTTATTTTTTTTATTTTTTATTTTTTTAGTTTAGTTTAGGTTTTTATTTATTTTCTTTTAGTTTAGTTTTTTTTTTGGTTTTGATTTAGGTTTTAGTTTAGGTTTTATATTTTATTTTGGTTTAGGTTTTTTTGATTATTTTATTTTAAGTTTTATTTAGTTTAGGTTTAGGTTTTTAGCTTTTTAGGGTTTAGTGTTTAGGGTTTAATGTTTAGGGTTAGTTGAGGGTTTAAGGTTTATGGTTTATGGTTTATGGTTTAGGGTTTAGGGTTTAGGGTTTAGGGTTTTGGGTTTTAGGGTTAAGGTTTAAGGATTTTGGGTTTTTGAGGTTTAGGGTTTAGGGTTTTTAGGGTTTATGGTTTAGGGTAAAAGGTTTAAGATTTAGGTCTAGGGTTCAAGTTTTAGTTTAGGGTTTAGGGTTTATAGTTTTTTCTCTTTTTACAAAGAACAAACTTAGATTCAACATATCTTCTTTTGATTTCAGTAACACACCAAGTTGTTTTCTAAGACATAGCGATGATATAGATAAAAGTGAGCAAGCATAGAACAAATCAAAATCATAAACTTGACTGTCTCCCCTCACACTATAAGCTTCATCACTCCTCCTTCCCTCCAACCACCACTGCTCCCACACATCCACAGCACCTCTAGATCCCCACCACAATTTGATAACCTGTCTTCCTCCACTCTAGATCTAGACTGAGTTTGGTTGACGGTGATGTTCTTGCCATCAAAGTTCTGCGCATTTTTAGGGTTTAGGTTTAGGTTTAGGTTTTTTAGGTTTTAGGGTTTAGGTTTATTTTTGAAAATTTATTTCATTATTTTAGGTTTAGGTTTAAGGTTTGGGGTTTAGGGTTTAGGGTTTAGGGTTTATGGTTAGGGTTTATGGTTTAGGGTTTAGGGAGTAGGGGTTATGGATTAGGGTTTAGAGTTTTAGGGTTTATACTTTTTTGATTTTGGGTTAAGGATTAGGGTTTAGGGTTTGTTAGGGTGTAGGGTGTAGGGTTATAAGTTTAGGGTTGTAAGTTTAGGGTTATATGTTTAGGGTTTAGGTTTAGTTTTAGGGTTTTGGGTTTTGGGTTTAGGATTTAGGGTTCAGGGTTTTTTTTTTAAATTAAGTAAACTGGTAGGTTTAGGTTTATTTAGTTTATTTTTATTTATTTTAGTTTACTTTAATTTTTATTTTTATTTAGTTTAGTTTATTTATTTTACTTTTATTTATTTTAGTTTAGGTTTTTTATTTTAGTTTATTTTTTAGGTTTAGGATTTGGTTTACATTTATTTTTTAGTTGAGTTTTATTTTTATTTTATTTCTTAGGTCCACATTTTATTTTTTATTTTTTTAAGTTTAGGTTTTTATTTTATTTTTTTAGGTTTAAGTTTTAGGTTTATTTTTAGGTTTTATTTTTAAGTTTAGGCTTAGGTTTATTTTTAGTTTATTTTATATTATTTAGTTTAGGCTTAGGTTTAGGTTTTGATTATTTTAGTTTAGTTTATTTTAGTTTAGGTTTAGTTTTATTTTATTTTGTTTATTTTATTTTTAGTTTAGGTTTAGGGTTTTTTTTAGTTTAGGGTTTTGGTTTTATTTTTTAATTATTTTAAGATTTATTTTTTAGGTTTAGGTTTTATTTAATTTTTATTTTATTTTATTTTAGGTTTATTTTATTTTTATTTTATGTTTAGTTTGTATTTTATTTAGGTTTTTCATTCATAGGTTTATTATATTTTTGAGTTTAGTTTAGGTTTTTATTTATTTTATTTTTATTAGTTTATTTTATTTTATTTTCTGGTTTAGGTTTATGTTTTAGTTTAGGTTTTTATTTTATTTTAAATCTTTGATAAACTCATTCATTATCAAGTCTAGTGCTATGTCGATGATCTTGTGGTCAAAAGTGGAGAAAAGGAAGACCATCTCTTTGACTTGAGAGTAGTTTTCGAACAGTTAAGATAATTTAACCTCAAAATGAACCCCCTAAAGTGTTCATTCAGAGTAGCTTCAGAGAAATTCCTTGGGTTTGTTGTCCGACACCAGGGAATTGAAATCAATTAGGAGAAGATCAATGCGATATTAGAAATGCCACCCCCTAAAAGTTTAACTGAACTTAGATCATTCTAAGGGCAGTTGGCATATTTAAGATGCTATATATCCAACCTATCTAGAAGATGTCAACCATTCTCAGCCCCTGTCCAATAAGACTCCAAGTTCAAGTGGGATTACAAGTGTGAGCATGCCTTCGAAGACATCAAGCATTACCTGATGATGCCGTCGGTTCCAACCCTCGAACATACTTTACTTTGTTACGACTCCTTTGGTGGCCCAACCAATGATGAAGGGAAGGAAAATGCACTCTTGCGTAATTAATCCCTCGAGGCTAATTATCCCATTGAGAAACATTGCCACATCTTTGCATCCCTACATCATAAGGTGAACTTAGTCTTTAGGATCAATCTATTATAATATCTCATGACATGACCAATGCCATCCGGACGGTTGCCATGATGATCCAAGATCATCTCAGTTTACATTACCTTTGTACCCCTCCGTGTGGTGAAAGGACGAGCACTAGCATCTTTTTTAGCAGCACACCCACTTCTAGCTGACTCTCCACTTAATGATGCTCTCCCTGATGAACAAATCATGAACTTAGGGGATACAAGCATTCACCACTGGGAGATGTACTTTGATGGTACAACTTCCTCTCAAAGAGGAGAAGAACCACGATCTATTATTCCAGGAAAGACAAGGGTAGGAATAGTTCCCTTAACTCCAAACTACGATGTGATAAGGTTCTCATATCATCTGTCCAATCCTTGCACCAGCAACAAAGCTGAATATGATGCTTTGAATTGTCGGTCTAGAGTTAGTCATTATCTAAGCATCTAGAACATCAACATCTTCACAGATTCTCAACTAATTATCAACCAAATTGATGGGTCCTATAAGGTTATAAAGCCCAAGTAAGGTTATAAAGCCCAAGATCTGTCACTATCACAAGTACACCATGTAGGTGTTGGCCCAAATCTCAGAAGTTATAATTTATAAGATTCCTTGAGGAGAGAACACCATAGCGTATGCTTTAGCCAAGCTTGCCAAAGAGTTGGAATGTTTGGAGGATGAGTCCATATCAATAAAGGTCCAAAATATACAAGTCTTATCCCTTATTGTTATTGAACTCATCAAAAAGTCCTCTCTTGTAGGGGGGTTGCCATTACCAAGAAGGGCGAGCAGTTAGATTGGAGGAAACAAATCATGGATTACCTAAATAAAGACAAACTATGACAAGAGAAGTCCCAAGGACATTGGATGAAGTCGAGAGCACTTTCTTATGCTCTTGTGGATGGTGTCTTGTATTGGCAGACTTTTGATTACATGTGGTTACATTATTTAGACAAGCATGAAGCCCTTAAGATCATGGAGGAACACTCAGGATTGTGTGGAGCCAACCATTCCTGTCTGATGATAAAAGCCAAGATCAAGAGACTATGATATCACTGGCTGACGATGATCAAAGATTACATGAATACGGCTAAGAGATGCAACCAACGTCAAATACATGGTGTGGTTTTACATAAAACACCCAACATTCTACATCCTACATCATCATCATTGTCATTCGAGTGTTGGGGTATCAACATAGTGGGTTTGATTGATCCTCCTTCTTCTATGGGTCATCAGTTCATCTTAGCTACTACTAACTACTTTTCCAAATGGATGAAGAAGATTCCACTCAGATAGGTCATAGCTCAGCATGTGCTTCAGTTTTTTAGAAACTATATTGTATATAGGTTCAGAGTTTCCTTAATGAATTATATCTCATAATGGTATTGCATTCAAGAGCATTGAGATCAACATCTTTACCCGGTACATAGCATAGATTGGAGATATTCTACCATCAACTACCTGAGGGAAAATGGCTTAGCAGAAACCTTCAATAAAACTCTCATCCAAATACTAAAGAAGATACTCGACAACAATAAGCCATAGTGGCATGAGCAGTTAGTTGAAGCCTTGTGGGCCTACATCACCACATATAAAACTCCAACTTAATCTACTCCTATCTCATCAGTGTATGTGTCTGAAGCTATTCTACCATTAGAAGTCCAACTCCCATCACTAAGGATAGCTGTGGGTAGAATGCCAAGTTGTGGTTAGAAAAGATCAAAGGTTTGGAGGAGAGACGCATGTGGGCTACTCTAAGTTGAGATAATGCCCCCAGTGGTACTCACTCAGTAGCTGCTCTAGGTCGGGCTGACATCCTACCCTGATAGTGTATCATCCATGTGGTCTTCTTATTTTGAAAGATGTAAGTCTGCTACCCTTTCCTTCTTTTATCCTTTGCCTTGTGAGCACCTTGTTAGTTTGGTAGGCCTTCTTATTTGGTAACCTCTTGTTGGCTTCGTTTAAAAGGATGTCTGCTACACTTTTTTCTTGGATTAGCCTTAGCGCACTAATTGGGTCCAATATATTTGAGTTTTAGGATAAGTCCTCTAGTGGCTCCTTCCCTCTTAACTGCTTCAAGTCTGGGTCTAGTCCTTCCTCGGGGCTCCCTGCTTAGTAATCGCTCTAGGTCAGATAGAATTTGTCCCACCGATGATAGACTATCCTGATGATCAGTTCTGCTTGGAAAGTTGTAAGCCTACACACTTTATTTCTAGGTTGATCGTTGCACTCGGCGGGCACCTTAGGTTGGTTGGTTCTCACTATGCTGACGGATACACCACTCGTGATGATGGATACACCTTAGGTTGGTTGGTCTCACACCTTAGGATACACCACTTATGACAAAATATATATTCACTTGTCGATTAGGAGGACACCTAGTGGCGTATCCTATCTTTAGAGGCGTGTCGACTCCTGTAGGAATCACCTGACTACTCTTGAGTTGATATATGCCCCCAGCGACATTCACTCAGTAGTCACCCCTAAGTCAGGTTCGATTTATTGTGCTACCAATAGGTCACCCTAGCAATTGTTCCCAGCTTTAGAAGATGTATGTCTTCTATGCCTTCTTTCTAGCACAGTCGTTGCATACCGAAAGATAACCCCTTAGGTTGGCTAGCACTACCCCACAACAGTAGACTATCCCTTTGGATTTGTAAATTTGAGATAGGATAAATTCGATATAGGCCCTTCTCAGTGGGGCCATCGCATAGCGACATAGTCCATCAATTAAATCTATCAAATTTGACCGAGCTCATATCCCTAGTGGATATGCCCTCAATTCGAAATCAAACTAAACCAAATAAACCATATCAAATCACATGAAATTAAGATAAAATTAATCCCGACTACTTTTGACTTGACATAAGTCCCCAGCGGCATTCACTCAGTAGTCGCCCTAGGTCAGGTTCGATTTGTTTTGCATCCAATAGGACACCCGGTTGTTCCTTGCTTTGGAAGATGTAAGTATGCTATGCCTTCTTCCTAGCATAGCTGTTGCACACTAAGGCAACCCCTTAGGTTGGATAGCTCTACCCCGCAGTCGGTAGACTATCCCTTTGGATTTTTTACTTAAGGTAGGTTAAGGCTGATATGGCCCTTCTCAGTGGCTCCATCGCACACCGATAGGGTCCATACATTGACCCAGATTAAATTAAACCTAATTTGATTTTCCTCAGTGGAGTTAAATCATACCCTTCACCCTAGTGGAGCCCCAAATTATATATAAACAAGTCAAGCAAAATATCAAATTCAAAACTAACCACCCTAGTGGATTCAAATAAAAACAACTCTCCTAGTAGAGTCTAAATCAAAGAAATCCAACCAAACACTTATCCCTAGTGAATACATCCCCAAAAAAAATCTATGAAATCAAACTCAAATTCTAATCCCCAGTGGATAGCTCGAACTTGCTTCCCTAGTGGAAGGTGCATATACCCAATCCCCAGTGGACTCAAGCACATATCTCTATCATATATGCCTCCACATCAATTAAAACAAAGCAAATTAAAGTTGATTTAATCTTAATCCCTAGTGGATTATAGATATTATCCCAGGATCTTCTTTCCATAAATCATATAATCAAATCAAATTCAAACCTTATCCCCAACAAATTTTCTTCTTCTATGCCCTCGACATAGACCCCTCACATGTCATGTCTAATGCTTGTGTGATCCCCTAGCGGATCTTCCTCCATGTCCTTGACTTAGAATTCTCATCAAATCTTATTTCTTCTCTTATGGACACCTTTAATACTTCAAAATCTAACAAATTCATTCATACAACATCTTAACATTGTAATCAACATTTTATGATTTGATGGCCCCAATAACTAATATACAATATCATTACCAAACATATTATATTGAATATATTATAATATATTATATATTGTTACACCTCATTAGAATCACTTTAAAGGAACAAATAATAAAATTTTCTCAAAATATGAATAATGTTCATTTTAGATGTAAAATTATTATTTCTCTTTTATAAATGGTACAAAATAGCATAATTTTGGTGTTACTTCTTGTGTCCATATTTATTCTTCCATCTCAACCTTCAAATTTTTTGTGAGTTTTGACCCAATGCATTATAAAAATTAAAACATACTAAAATGTACAATAACATTTAGTAATACACCACATTCATATATGTGAAGTTATATTATTATATCATTATAATTTAATATAATATAATTATATTATCTTCATTACACCTTAAAATGAATCACTTTAAAGAAAAAATATAAAATTTTCTGAAAATGAACATTTATTTTGATGCAAAATTCCATTCTTTTGATTAAATGACACACCATAGCACAATGATGTTCCCTAAACCTTACATTTTGGCCAAATCCATCATCTCGACCTATAAATTATTTTTATGAGTTATACCTACAAACACTACTAAAGCATACTATAAAAACTAAAATATACATATAGTAGTAATACACAATATATGTTATAATCCATGATGCTACACTATGTTATGGCATCTATATTATAATACACTATAACATTTTATATATTATATTGTCACATATCACATCATTCTTAAGATTAAAATCATAAAATTAGTCTAAATAAAAAAAAACTATATATTTTAATTATTATCCCTTACATATTTTAAATTGAAATAATATATTATAATGCCATGCTCTACCTACTATGCATTTGGCCAAATTCCACCATTTTAAAGTCTAAATCAACATTTTTATATATAATGCTAGTGTAGGCTCCACTACATGATTGTAAAATACTAAAAAAAAATTAGAAATAGAAAAATATATTGTGATATATGATCTATAATATCTTACAACATATAACATTTTTTTAACATAAAATCTTACTTTTTAGACTACAAGTAGCGTAGCATACCTTTGGTACTACAACCTAATTCCCACATCAAATTGTACAAATTACAACTTCTAATTTATTAAATCAATATTTTTATGATTTATATTAATATGGACTATAGGGCATAATACCATAATATACTAAAATATTTTAAAACATCTTATAACATCCAAAAACACATCACTATATCAAATATATGATGCTACATTATAATATATGGTATTATAATATGATTTAAAGTTAAGGTTTATGGTATCCAAATCTCTAATTATCAAGGGAAAGTCTCTTGATGACATTTTCTTCAGCTATCATAACTATGTTAGGATTAGGTCATTCTTTTGATGTACTTCTAATGACATCTCTATTCAAGGTTTAGTGTTTAGGGTTTTAGGTTTTAGGGTTAGGTTTCAGGGTTAGCTTAAGGTTTAGGGTTTATAGTTAGTTTAGGGTTTAGGGCTAGTTTAGGGTTTAGGTTTTAAGGTTTAGGGTTTGGGGTTTAGAGTTTAGGGTTTAGGGTTATAGGTTTTGTTTGATCTGATTTTATGGTTTTAAGGTTTATTTAGGGTTTAGGGTTTAGTGTTTTTGGGTTTAGGTTTAGGGTTTATGGTTTACTGTTTAGGGTTTAGTGTTTCGAGTTTAGGGTTTTTAGGGTTTATGGCTTAGGGTTTAGGGTTTAGGTTTACGGTTAAAGTTTTAGTGTAGGGATTAGGGTTTAGAATTTAAGATTTTTTTTAATAGAGAACAAATTCAGATTCAACATTTCTTCCTTTCAATTTCATCAACCAAGTTGCACCCCAAGTTTTCTAAGACATAAGCTACAACATTGATAAAAAATAGGCACCCATAGAGCAAATCAAAAACCCTTGATATGTAGAAGCTGTCTCACTTATGACAGTTCCATAAGTAGTAGATCTGATCCTCCATTCTTCAGTTTCTCCAGTTCCCATCAGAGCCACCCTCGCCTCCCGAGCAGTGGGATCTACCATTATATCCCCAATCTCTCCCTCCGCCACCACCATGGCTGGTCTTCTCGCCCCATAACCACCACTACTCGACCTTCATCCACCACACTCTGTCCCCAACACTTGTGATAAATACTTGCCACCTTTCCTTCAGATCTAGGCGGCTAGTTGATGGTGATGTTCATACCGTTAAGGTTCTGCCCATTCTTAGGGTTTATGGTTAGTTTAGGGTTTAAGGTTCAAGGTAAGTTTAGGGTTTAGGGTTTAGGGTTTGGGGTTTAAGGTTTAGGGTTGTAGGTTTTAGGGTTTAAGGTTTAGGGTTTAAGGTCTAGGGTTTAGGATTTAGGGTTTAAGGTCGAGGTTTAGGATTTAGGGTTTAGGGTTTAGGGTATAGGGTTTAAAGTTTTAGGGCTTAGGGTTTAGGGTTGTAGATTTAGGGTTTGGGGTTTAGGGTTAGTTTTAGGGTTTAGGGTTTAGGGTTTAGTATTTAGGCTTCAATGTATTTTTTTTAAAAAAAATCAAGTAAACGGGCATGTTTAGGTTTTATTAGTTTATTTAGTTTATTTTTTGCTTATTTGAGTTTATTATTATTATTTATTTAGGATTATTTTTTATTTAGTTGAGTTTATTTATTTTAGGTTTATTTGTTTTAGTTTATGTTTTTTATTTTAGTTTATTTTTTAGGTTTAGATTTATTTTTTAGTTGAGTTTTATTTTTATTTTATTTTATAGGTTTAAGTTTTATTTTTTATTTTTAGGTTTAGGTTATGGTTTTTATTTTATTTTCCTAGGTTTAGGTTTGAGTTTTTTATTTTAGGTTATTTTTAGGTTTTATTTTTTTAGTTTAGGTTTAGATTTATTTTTTATTTATTTTATTTTTTTTAGTTAAGGTTTAGGTTGAGGTTTAGTTTATTTTAGGTTTAGGTTTAGGTTTTATTTATTTATTTTAGGTTTAGGTTTATTTTTATTTTAGGTTTAGGTTTCTTTTTGGTTTAAGGTTTAGGTTTTATTTTATTTATTTTTAGAATTTATTTTTAGGTTTATTTTTTAGGTTTAGGTTTTTATTTAGCCTTTATTTTATTTTATTTTTATTTTAGGTCTAGTTTTTATTTTATTTAGGTTTTTTATTTTTTAGTTTAGTTTAGGTTTTATTTATTTCATTTTAGTTTATTATTTATTTTTATTTCCTTTTTAGGTTTAGGTTTAGGTTTTAGTTTATTTTTTATTTTATTTTATTTTATTATTTTAATTTGGTTTATGTTCTTTTCTTTATTTTATTTGGTAGGTTTTATTTTAATTAGCTTTAGGTTTTGCTTTTTTAGGTTTTAGGGTTTAGGGTTTAGGTTTAGGGTTTAACTTTTAATTTAGGGTTTAAGGTTTTTTTTAATAGAGAATAAATTCAGATTCAGCATTTCTTCTTTTTGATTTCATCAACCAAGTAACATACCAAGTTTTCTAAGACACAAGCGATAACAAATATAAAAAATGAGCACATATAGAGTAAATAAAAAACCCTAGATAACTAAAACCATCTCTATAGTAAGGACAATTCTATAAGCAATAGATCAGATCAATCATTCTTTAATTTCTCCAGTTCTCATCAGAACCACCTCGGCCTCTAGAGTAGTGGAATCCAACATGATTTTTCTAATCTCTCCCTACGCCACCACCACGATTGTAACCTCTGTCACTCTTCTTGCCTCCATAACCACCATTGCTCTGACCACCACCTCCATATCTGCCACCACCTCCAGATCCCCCACCACCATTATGATAATAACCTCCTCTGCCTTTGCCTCCACTACCAGATCTAGACTTAGTCTAGTTGATAGTGATGTTCCTACCATCAAGGTTATGCCCATTCTTAGAGTGTAGGTTTAGGTTTAGGTTTATTAGGTTATGGGGTTTATGTTTATGTTTTAATTTATTTAGTTACTTTAGGTTTAGGTTTAGGGTTTAGGGTTTAGGGTTTAGGTTTAGGGTTTAGGGTTTAGGGTTTAGGGTTTAGGGTTGTAGGTTTAGTGTTGTAGGTTTAGCATTTAGAGTTTAGGGTTAGTTTTAGGGTTTACGGTTTAGGGTTAAGGGCTTATCATTTATGGTTTAGAATTTTTTTAAATTATGTAAACATGTAGGTTTAGGTTTATTTAGTTTAGTTTTTTTACTTTTATTTTTATTTAGGTTAATTTTTTATTTTTATTTAGTTTAGTTTATTTATTTAAGGTTTATTTATTTTAGTTTAGTTTTTTATTTTAGTTTATTTTTTAAGTTTAAGTTTATTTTTTAGTTGAGAGTTATTTTTATTTTATTTTTTATGTTTAGGTTTTTAGGTTTTTAGGGTTTAGGTTTTAGGGTTTAGGGTTTTAGGGTTTAGGGTTTAGTGTGTAGGGTTTAGGGTTTAGGGTTTTTTGTGTTTATAGTTTAGGGTTTAGGGTTTTTGGTTTTGGGTTTGGGGTTTAGGGTTTATGTTTATATATATAGTTTATTTTTTATTTAGGTTTAGGGTTTAGGTTTAGGTTTAGGTTTAAGTTTAGGTTTAGGGTTCAAGTTTAGCTTTAGGGTTTAGGGTTTAAAGTGTTTAGGTTATAGGTTTAGGGTTTAGGTTTAGGGTTAGTTTAGGTTTAGGAGTTTAGTTTAGTTTAATTTGTTTAGGTTTAGGTTTAGTTTAGGGTTATGGTTTAGGGTTTAGGGTTTTTTAGGTTAGGGTTTAGGGTTTAGGGTTTAGGTTATAGGTTTAGGATTGTAGGTTTATGGTTTTAGGGGTTAGAGTTTAGGGTTTAGAGTTTAAGGTTTAGGGGTAGTTTTATGGTTTAGGGTGCAGGGTTAGGGTTTTTTAAAATTTTTCTTAATTTCTAATTTCTTTTAAAATTAAGTAAACTAGTAGCTTTAGGTTTATTTTGTCTTTTTTTAAGTTCAGTTTATTTTATTTTTTATTTTGATTTAAAATTAATTATTTTTTATTTAGTTAAGTTTATTTATTTTATGTTTATTTAATTTAGTTTATTTTTTAGGTTTAAGTTTAGGTTTAGGTTTATTTTTTAGTTTATTTTTATTTTTATTTTATTTTTTTAGGTTTCAGTTTTATTTTTTATTTTTAGGTTTAGGTTTAGGTTTTTATTTTCTTTTTTTAGGTTTAGGTTTTAGGTTTTTACTTTAGGTTTATTTTTACATTTTATTTTTTTAGTTTAGGTTTAGGTTTATTTTTAGTTTATTTTATTTTATTTAGTTTGGTTTAGGTTTAAGTTTAGGTTTAGGTTTTATTTATTTTACTTTAGTTCATTTTAGTTTAGGTTTATGTTTATTTTATTTTTATTTTAGGTTTAGGTTTTTTTTTAGTTTAGGGTTAGGTTTTATTTTTTATTAATTTTTAGGTTTTATTTTTAGGTTTATTATTTAGGTTTAATTTTTATTTAGTTTTTCTTTTATTTTATTTTATTTTATTATATTTTTATTCTAGGTTTAGTTTTTATTTTATTTTTGTTTCTTATTTTAGTTCAGTTTAGGTTTTTATTAATTTTATTTTAGTTTAGATTTTATTTTTTAGTTTATTTTCTTTTTAAGTTTAGGCTTAGTTTTATGCTTAGGTTTAGGTTTTAGTTTACGTTTTGATGTTATTTTATTTATTTATTTTATTTTGGTTTAGATTTTTTTATTTATTATAGTTTTAATTTTTATTTAGTTTAGGTTTAGGTTTTTAGATTTTGAGGGTTTAGGGTTTAGTTTGTTTTTTTTTGGATTAGGGTTTAGAGGGTTTTAGGGGTTAGGGTTTAGGGTTTAGGTTTTAGGGTATAGGGTTTAGGGTTTAGGGTTTAGGGTTTAGGGTTTAGGGGTTTAAGGTTTTTAGGGTTTTGGGTTTTTGGTTTTGGGTTTAGGTTTTAGGTTGAGGGTTTTGGTTTTTTTTAATAGAGAAACAAATTCAGGTTCAACATTTCTTCTTTTCTTTATTTAGTTTATTTATTATTTATTTTAGTTTATTTTACTTTTATCTTTATTTATGTTAATTTTTTTTATTTTTAGTTAGTTTACTTTATTTATTTTAGGTTTATTTATTTTAGTTTAGGTATTTTATTTTAGTTTATTTTTTAGGTTTAGGTTTATTTTTAGTTGAGTTTTATTTTATTTTATTTTTTTTTTGGTTTAGGATTTATTTTTTATTTTTAGGTTTAAATTTATTTTATTATTTTATTTTTTGGGGTTAAGGTTTTAGGTTTTTATTTTAGGTTTTATTTTTTAGTTTAAGTTTAGGTTTATTTTTAGTTTATATTATTTTATTTAGTTTAGGGTTTAGGTTTAGTTTATTTTAGGTTTACATTTAGGTTTTATTTATTTTAGTTTAGTTTATTTTATTTTAGGTTTAGGTTTTCTTATTAGTTTAGGGTTTAATTTTTAATTTTTTATTTATTTCTAGGTTTTATTTTTTGGCTTATTATTTAGATTTAGGTTTTTATTTAGTTTTTATTATATTTTATTTTTACTTTAGGTTTAGTTTTTTTTAAGTTTTTTATTTTTTTAGTTTATTTTAGGTTTTATTTTATTTTAGTTTGGTTTTTACTTTTTATTTTATTTTCCTTTTAGGTTTAGGTTTAGGTTTAGGTTTAAGTTTAAGTTTTAATTTATGTTTTTTTTAATTTTACTTTTAAATTTTATTTTGGTTTAGGGTACATGTTTTAGGGTTTAGGGTTTAGGGTTTTAGGGTTTAGAGTTTAGGGTTTAGGGTTTACGGTGCCTTAGGGTTAGGGTTCAAATTTTAGTTTAGGGTTTAGGGTTTTTGGTTTTTTTTCTTAACAGAAACCAAATACAGATTCAACATTTCTTCTTTTGTTTATTTAGTTTATTTTTTTATTTTAGTTTATTTTATATTTTATTTTTATTTATGTTTTATATTTTTATTTAGTTTAGTTTATTTATTTTAGATTCATTTATTTTAGTTTAGGTTTTAATTTTATTTTTTAAGGTTATGGTTTTAGGTTTTTATTTTAGGTTTTATATTTTAGTTTAGGTTTAGGTTTATTTTTAGTTTATATTATTTTATTTAGTTTAAGGTTTAGGTTTAGTTTATTTTAGGTTTATGTTTAGGTTTTATTTATTTTAGTTTAGTTTATTTTATATTAGGTTTAGGTTTTTTCCTTAGTTTAGGGTTTAATTTTTAATTTTTTATTTATTTATGGGTTTTCTTTTTTTTATTGTTTAGGTTTAGATTTTTATTTAGTTTTTATTTTATTTTATTTTAGGTTTATTTTATTTTTATTTTAGGTTTAGTTTTTTTAAGTTTTTTATTTTTTAGTTTAGTTTAGATTTTATGTTATTTTATTTTAGTTTGGTTTTTGTTTTTTATTTTATTTTTCTTTTAGGTTTAGGTTTATGTTTAGGTTTAAGTTTAGGTTTTAATTTATGTTTTTTTTTTAATTTTACTTTTTTATTTTATTTTGGTTTAGGGTACATGTTTTATGGTTTAGGGTTTAGAGTTTAAGATTTTAGGGTTTAGGGTTTAGGGTTTTTATGGTTTAGGGTGTAGGGTTTAGGCCTCAGGGCTAAGGTTCAGATTTTAGTTTAGGATTTTAGGTTTTTGTTTTTTTTAACATAGAACAAATACAGATTAAACATTTCTTCTTTTGTTTATTTAGTTTATTTTTATTTATTTTAGTTTATTTTATATTTTATTTTTATTTATGCTTTTTTTGTATTTTTAATTAGTTTAGTTTATTTATTTTAGATTCATTTATTTTAGTTTAGGTTTTTTTGGTTTTAGTTCATTTTTGAGGTTTAGGTTTATTTTTTAGATGACTTTTATTTTTATTTTATTTTTAGGTTTAGGTTTTATATTTTATTTTTAGGTTTGGGTTTAGGTTTTTATTTTATATTTTTTTTAAGTTTAGGTTTTAGGTTTTTATTTTAGGTTTATTTAGGTTTTATTTATTTAGTTTAAGTTTAGGTTCATGTTTAGTTTATTTTATTTTATTTTGTTTAGGGTTTAGGTTTAGTTTATTTTAGGTTTAGGTTTAGGTTTAAGTTTTATTTATTTTAGTTTAGTTTATTTTAGTTTAGTTTTAGGTTTTTTTTTTTTTTTGGTTTAGGTTTTATTTTTTAGTTTGGGTTTAGGTTTATTTTTTATTTATTTTAGGTTTATTTTTAGGTTTAAGTTTTTATTTGTTTTTATTTTAGGTTTGTGTTAGGTTTATTTTATTTTTATTTTACATTTAGTTTTAATTTTATTTAGGTTTTTTATTCTTAGGTTTATTTTATTTTTTTAGTTTCATTTAGGTTTTTATTTATTTTATTTTAGTTTATTTATTTAATTTTTAGGTTTAGGTTTGGATTTTAGTTTAAGTTTTTATTTTATTTTATTTTATTTATTTATTTTAATTAGGTTTTTGGTTTATTTATTCATTTTATTTTTAGGGTTTAGGGTTTTAGGTTTAGGGTTTATGGTTTAGACTTTTTAGTGTTTATGGTTTAGGGTTTAGGTTTTAGGTTTAGGGTTCAGGTTCTAGTTTAGGGTTTATGGCTTTTGGTTTCTTTTTAGCAGAGAACAAATTCAAAATAAACATTTTTTCTTTTTGATTTCATCAACCAAGTAACACACCAAGTTTTCTAAGACACAAGCGATGACATAGATCAAAAATGAACACGCATAGGTTCTAGTTTATTTATTTTAGTTTAGGTTTTTTTATTTTAGTATATTTTTTAGGTTTAGGTTTAGGTTTATGTTTATTTTTTTAGCTTAGTTTTATTTTTATTTAATTTTTTAGGTTTAGAATTTTTTTTAGGCTTATGCTTAGGTTTTTATTTTATTTTTTTAGGTTTAGGTTTTAGGTTATTATTTTAGGTTTTTTAGGTTTTTTTTAGTTTATTTTATTTTATTTAGTTTAGGGTTTAGGTTTAGTTTATTTTAGGTTCTGGTTTAGGTTTTATTTATTTTAGTTTAGTTTATTTTAGTTTAGGTTTATGTTTATTTTATTTTGTTTATTTTAGGTTTATGTTTTTTTTCTAAATTTAGGGTTTATGTTTAATTTTTATTTATTTTTGGGTTTATTTTTTAGGTTTAGGTTTTTATTTAGTTTTTGTTTTATTTAAGGTTTTTTGCCACCATCCTTCAAGATCTTTAGTAGTGGAACCCACGATAACACATTGCACACTTTAGAAATGTTGCATCTTGGTGGAAGCTTGCCTCCTCTTCTTTTAGTTAGCATCAAGTGTTGCATTTGATTGGTATGTGACTTGATTAGGTGAGGACCTGAGTTGGAGAACCACTTCATCAAGAGTTTTGCAGCAGAGGGTGACTCTATGTGACCTCATTATAGAGAAATAGAAACTGAGCGAGTCCCCTATAAATTACATTCTTAGGTGGCACAACCTGAGTATGAAATGAGAACCACAGCTATCTGAATAGCATGCCATTGAGATTCTTCTCAAGAATATCCATGGCCCGATCACCTTCATGCTTAAGGGCTTTACCATTAAAATATTTGAGAAATTAATAAACAAGGAGGCTAGCCTACAAGAGAAAGCCAAAAAGTTGCCCTTTCCCGACCAATCATCTAGGCCCAAGTCACAGAAGGTGTTTGAGAAGAAGTGAGGGATAGTTATGTCAGTAGATAGAAGGAAGTAGCCAGCCAGAGTTTAGTATAAGAGACTATGAGCTTAGCGGCCTCCTTTGCCACCTCCTAATCCACCACCTCAGCCATCATACTAGCCACTGTAGCCTCCACAACAACCATTACCACCACCTCAGTAGCCTACCTAATAGCAGTATTCATATCCATCGCCAGGTAGCTACTTTCCACTTACTCTTGTCGATAGATTGAATAAGCTATATTCATTCAAGAGGGAGGTAATTAAGAAAACCTTTAAGAATCTCTTAAAGAAACCTGACTTTCAATTATCAGAGCCTACGATGCTAGAGGAAGTGGGCAAGAGTGATGATCCTAGCTATGCCCCTACCACCGCATGATAGGCCATGTCTCAGAGGATTGTATCACTTTTAAGGATTAGCTTGAGCTCAGCTACAAGTTGAGAGCCATAGTTATCCCTAAGGAATACTTATTAGAAGAACCGTCTAATTATGTTAGAGTAATCCTTGGGGATACTTGTGATCCTCTTAAGACCAAAGAAGGTTAGGATATCTCCCTATCTCGAACCTCTACGAAGATCATTTCCAAGATAAAGAAGCTTTACTTTTAGGTGGCTGAAGTAGCTCAAACCTCCAAAACCAAAGAAGGTTTTCTAGTTGCAAAAGACAACTCGGGGAGGGTGATAGCCCAACAGTAGTAGTAGCTCACCATACTTTCCCAGGATAGTCCACTAGTTAGCCACCATCCGAGTCCAGTACTCTCTCCACTATTGCAGCTACCACTCTTCTATTAGCTCCTCTTCTACCAACAAGAGCATTGTATATGCGGATAAGGGCACTAAATCCCTTACTCTGCTTACTTTACTTGATTTCTATCATGTACCTCCACCCAAAAAGAAATTAATGAAGAAAGTTGATTCTACTTATATATTGTCTACTTCTCATGCACTTGATTTTATTCATATTGAAAGCTCTCTGAGTCTAAATAAAATAATAGCTTTAGTAGTTTCAATCCTTTCCTTTCTAATTCAGAGTCAAAAAATCCTTCTCTGAATCAATCTATTTTACCTCTTGAGATTGACTTGGAGTTAAATGACTCTGAGGATCCCATAGGAGAAGATGTAGGTATGCCCGATGAGAAGGTAGAACTTTCCACAAGCCATCATTCCAAGAAGTCATTGAAGTCAACCTACGCAGTGGAAAAGTTCTACCTCCTAAGGAAGTACCTCAGGATAAGGGTAAGCAAGTCATTAGTTCTAGTGAGCAGATAGCCCCTCCATAGGATGATCAACCCATGTATATTCTTGTAGAGGACCAAGCCAGAGTTGATTACAATGTCTTAGCTTACCTTAGAAAGTTTCTAGCTATGTTAAGCATAAATGATGCCCTTTTCTTATCTAAAGAGATGAGGGAATTTCTAATCAAGGCCATGATTGATCTAAATATATATTTAGCTCAGCTGACCGCTACTAAAGAGGAGGCATGCCACTGAAAGGACATCTCAGGAGTTACATTCAGTGATGAAGACTTACTCCTAGGGATGACCGTGCATCGCCTCTTTACATTACAGGTGATGTTGGTAAATATAGGTTATCCAGAGTTCTAGTTGACCCAGGCGTATTAGTCAATATTATGAGTCTAAGAACCATTGCTTACTTGAGGATCGACATCTCCAAACTCTAAAAAGAATGGATGATGTTGAGAGGATTCAATGAACAGGATTATAGGGCCTTGTGGTGTTTATTTCTTGATGTATAGGGGGGACACCACACAGATCATTGAGGGGTACTTTTTGAGGTGATGGGGTACAACATTAAAGTATGATACACTATATAAAAAGATAGAGGAATCACCCTACAATGTACCTAATCACGTAATAAGGACTCCTAAGGCATGATGAGTCTTCGAATGTACTAGAGATTTTTCCCAAAATTTACATGTATGAATAAAGCAAGGATTACACTAAACTTGGTTCTTAAGTTTCCTATGGAGGCAAGCCTCCATAGTTAATTACATCTTAAGAAATAAAATTTTCTAAGAATATTCTCAATTAAAGTAGACAATTATCATCTCCAAACATTTCAAGGTTAGACTATCAAAGGATTGGTTGTATTTGGAAAATCAATTGGGAAAGTTCAAAGAAGACTTATTTTTGGAATCCAAATGAAATAAGTAAGAAATTCTCTTGATACTAAAAAATCTAGTAAGCATTCCAATATATAATATAGTTGGGCTTTATAATTTTGAAGTTGATAAGATTTAAATGTTTTGAGTTGAAATTTAATTAGATTACTAGGGCTTATAATCCACCAACACAAGATTGTGGGAATACCTAATAGGTGAGAATTTATGCTCATAGACTGAAGGAAATAGCTACCTTAGATCCTATATCCAGGGAGCTTTTGTACGAGCTAAATCATAACCTAAATCTAGCGAGTGGACATAAGGGTTTACCTCCACAAGAGAGAATAAATTATCCAACTTAGACTTAAAACCACACGGTGGGTGCACTAACTCCTCCTATGATTTTAAAACCATGTAGTATGGTCTTATGAATTGGAAGATAGATAGGGTAGTTATTTAATTAGAAAGAGAATAAAGTACTAAACACACTCTCTATGTGACTAGAGCATAAGTGGTATGTGCATAGGACTTAATCTACAGATGTAAAATCTTTTTAAATTTTATTTTATTTTAGACACATTATTTTTGATAGAGGCTTGTGGATTTAGTATGCCTAAATGCATAATGAAATAGGTTATGAGTCAAATCAGCTAGAAGAAGGTGTTCTCCACCACATGGGATGCCCTCACGAGTCAAGCATTCCTTTATCATGCAAGTATAGAGATCATTTATATTCAAGAGAGAAAGAATATGCATGAGTGAGGTGAAACATACAATCATAAAGCTAAGGGTTGCTAAATCTTTTAATTATCTTATTTGTGTCTTAGGCTTTATGATGAGCTTATGAGTTATTTAAAATTTATTTATGAGTGATTAGTTGGGCAAAAAAATTATTTTTGTCCTAAGAGCCTAATCATGTCCAAGCCACATATTAAAGCATTAATCATTTAAGAAACTATGAAAAGTATGTCATCTTGATGCACAATGTAAACATAACATCAAACAATTATATAAACTATCATAAAAGAATAAAGGAAGGTCTTGATTTAGTGATTACAACCAAAGAGAGAAAAGATGTGTAGCCGAGCTATACCCTTATACAACCTTTAATATGAAAGAATAATTATAATTGTATTAAACACTATGTGGCTCTTCTATCTTCATATCTCCATTTTTTATTTGGTTCTTTCTTTTATTTGGATGGTGCTTGCTTCAAAGGAATCATAGGTATAGGACAAAACCTTATATGCTCATCCTAATCCCCCATAGCACTAATCATAATTCTTATTGCAAAAATTATATTTATGTTGGAAAAGTAAATTTAACTACACCTACAAAATAGAGGTTAGCTAAATATACATATAATACTAAGTAGTTGTATTTATAATTTGGACATAACACCCTATACATGGGTAACTAAGCCCACATGTCCTAACTTGGATTATGCTTAAGGATTTAAGCAACCTACAAAAAGAGCATTCAAATTTATTTTTAAGCATCCCTTAAGCATAATCCCCTACAAAAAACATGATTAGGCTAATATTGTCCTATCATCCGATTCTGAGCATACACCCTAACATCCAATCTGATACTTCATAAAACAAAACATACATCACATTATACATCATCTTAACTTAGAGCTATAGAAGTGGTTGCTTAATTCTAATGTGTATTAAGGCTTGTGTGGTAAGTCTTGTTAGGCATTAGTGTTGTATTTTCTAAGTGTAGAAGGATTTAATTTAACATAGAAGGTTGATTTCACTTGAAGTAGTTTAATTGAGATTTAATTTTAATTTGTGTTTTCTTTTGTTTCATTTCATTACACTTAAAGAAATTAACACATTAATAGAGAAAAGAGAACTCAACATTCATACACTTATACTATAAGCTCATGCATTTCTTATGTATTTTTAACTAGCATCATAACACATATTATTATTCATTTATAAGCTTTTGAAAATTACATTTTGATTTAATAGTGATTATAGCCACACATATATTAAATTAAATCAATACAAAACATAAAGGAAATCCATTTTATTTTACTTGATTTTGAAAAGATGGATGCATGAATTCAAATGACATACCAAATTTAACATGATTGGAAAGAGGACAATCAAATATAAGCATGTGATTTGTTCAACCAAACTAGTTCTTAAAGATAATAAAATCAAATAAGATTATTTAGAGAAAACCAAAGCTTTTTTTTATTAAATTAGTTTTAGATTTGATTTGATTTAAAGAGGTGAAGAGAAATCATCACTTGTTGTTTTAAACCCATTCCCACATTAGTGATTTGATTTAATTTAAGGAAATGTAATTAAGTTAATTTTATGGGTTATATAAGTTGAATCCTTAATTAGATGAATTAATTATCCATACATATGTCATCTTGAAGTAATTAATTAAATAATTATGAGCCAACATAATATTCATGGAAAATAAACTTACAATGATCCTAGGAAATAAAAGGGGCCTAATGCAAATGGCTCATGATTAAAAGTTAATTTGATTAAGATACTTAATTAATTACTCTCACAATTTTCCCACACATGTGGACTAACCATAATTTTGTTAAACTCTTTTAGGTTATTAAACACCTAAAGATCTATGATTAACGCTTAATAGATTAATTAATCTAACTGACCTAATCACGATCGTCCATTTTGATCATGCGGAATGGATAGTGCGTGATCTAATGTGATATGAGTGAGGGAGAATGGAGTCCATCTGCCATTGTTCACATGATCCAAGCTTACCCGAGCTTGGATCAATTCCAAAATGATCCCACACCTTCACGACATCGTTCAGAGTGGATCTAATAATAAATATCACATGAGATGCAAGTTTTCTACAAAAATCTCCAACCCATTTTTTCTTAAGGATTGGTTTTGGAAGCATACCTCATCGGTGCTCAAGACTGGCAGCTTGAATGATTGAGGAAGCTTCATCTAGTGGAGACAAAGGTCTATTTAGTAGCAATTGAATCAATTCATTGATGTTTGCTCAGAAGGCCAAAAATAGATGATTTAGAGCTTGGCTTTGATCGAAGTCCCACCTTTGTTGCTTGGGAATCTTGGGAGATGATTTGTTCTTGCTCGATGAGGCATAGGGAAGGTGCGTGCAAAGTTAATTTGAGTTTGATGGAGAAATTGGGAAGTTAGGTAGAAATTGGGAGTGTCCTATTTCAGAAAGGATGAGAATGGCATGTTTTGATCGAGGAATGAGCTTAAGAGCTTAGAGAATGGCTCTAGCATATTGTCTTGGGTAGCTAGGGCTCTAAAGAATGATTTTATGTGTGTTTGAGTGCAAACGAGGGGGTGTATACCCCCTTTCATCTTGATCAGATGGTTGGATCTGGTTTGGCTTCTAGTGCCCACCTGGACATCTCAGGGTGTCGTGGGTGGCAGGGAGGAGGTGAGTTGGCTCAGCTTGGTTGGTTAAAGGTGTGGAGGTGGCTGCTAAGGAGGAATCATAGGTGTCCTATGAGTTTTTAATGCTCTAATGGGGAGAGTGAGGAGATTTCACCTCCCATGGGTCATGACTGACCCAACCACCCCTTGGGTCAGGGTTGGGAAATGTCCTAGGTGCTTAGGTGGACCATTAGGAGAGTACCAAGTGGCCAAGGAATGGAAATGACTGCTTACATGACTGATTTGTCTCATGTGATGCCCTTAACCCAAGGTATAATGATCATTTTAGATTGGATTTGATTTAGGCAAATTTGAAATGAGCAAAAAGGGGGGTTACCCCAAATTTCAAGTCAATTGGAGTTGATTTGGTTAGGTTTGGCTCAATTTAACTCATTTAGGTCAAATTGGGTTAGGTTGGGTCAAGTTGACTAATTGGACAAATTAGGTAAAACTAAGGGTTGGGTCAAGTTCAATTAGTTTGGTTTAGTTTGGCTTAGATTTGAATTTGGCTCATTTGATTTCATTTGGGTCAAATGGGTTATGTTGACCAATTTGACCAAATTGGTAAACTTAGGTTGGGTGTTGGTTTGGGTTTAGTTGACCAATTGATAATTGTAGGCTTTGGTTTCAATTAATTTTTTATTTGGTTTTGAGAAACTTGAACCTTTAGGTCAATTTGTGCTAAGTAGGTCAATTGGGTTCAATTGGGTCCAATCATGGCTTTGGTCAAGTTCAACAATCAATTTGGAATGAACTTGAGCCATTGATTGCAATCAATTTGGTTTATATTTTGATTCAACCCAATTTGGTCTTTTAGGTCCATTTTGGTCAACTTGGGTCAAGTGGGATAATTGGGTTTGGTTTTACTCAATTAATGGTCAAGTCATATTGAAATATTGATTTTGATTTGGTATGATTCATTGGTTTCAAAGGATTTAGCTTTGGTTGTAATTTGGCTAGTTTGGGTTCATATGGGTTAAGGGGTTGACTTGGTCAAATGACCAAGTTGAGTTGGTTTGACCATATTTATGATAATTGATCAACCTAGGGTGATCAATAATCATGATGGAAGGTTTTGATGGGCTTGGTTCAATCTAATTTGGGTAGGATTAAAATTTGGCTCAAATAGGTTAAATTTGGCACTTTGGGTCAAGTTGACCAATTGGGTTTAGTTGGCTTGATTTTTTGTTGAGTTTGATGTAGTTGAGTTTATTTATGGATTTAGTTTTGATATATAAATTCAATTAACTTGGTTCAAATGGTTTTGGTTCATTTGAACATTTCAAGTCAAAAAGGGTTAAGTTGGTTTGACTTGGATTATTGGTTTGGCATGATGATTGTTGATTTCATTTTATTTGTGAATATTATTGAAGGTATGATTGATTCATAAGAAAATCAATTGAATTTGGGTTTTGAATGAAGGAATTTAAGTTGTGGAGTTGGGTCTAGTGGCTTAAGTTTGGATTTTGATTTGGTTTGATTTAGTTTTGATGATTTAAATGTATATTTCATTTAAATTTGTGAAGATGATTGAAAATATGATTTATTTGTGGAAAAATCAATTGAGTTTGACTTGATTTGGATTAAAATTTGGCTAAGTCCATGGGATATGTCATATGGCTTAGGAAGAGTTTTGATTTAATTTGATTTAGTTTGATTTTGTTTTGATCATTTGAATGTAGATTTGATTTATATTTAGGAAGATGATTGAAGATATAAATTTATGAGAAAATCAGTTGAATTTAGATTGATTTGGATTAGGATTTGGCTAAGTCCATGGGATAGGTCATATGGCTTAAGAAGGGTTTCAAGTTTGGATTTGATCATAGAATTTGATCATTTGGTTTTGGAATTTTTATTTAGATTTGGATTTGAATTTGAATTTGATGTTTAAATTGAACTTGAGGTTTGGTTTGAGAAGGTGAACATGAATTGGATTTGGGTTGAATGGTAGGTGGATTATCCTAATCCCTATGGCATTACCTAATCATATAGTTAACTCTTCTAAGTCTTTAGGCTTAGGTTAAGTGTTTACCTAATTATTAGAAGTGTCTTATGATTAAGGAAGTCTTAGTCTCTAGAAGTCTCCTAAGTCTAAGATTGGAAGATTGAATCCACACTCCAAAGTGTCAGCAATTAGGCTTCATAGTGTTGCCCTTGGAGATAAATGATTAGAAGACTGAAGCCAAGTTTCAAATTATAGACTTGGATACATCTTTCAATGCTTTGATTGGTAGACCATGGATACATAAGAAAAACATAATTCCATCCTCTCTACATCAGTGTATAAAGTTTGTGAGAGGTGGGATCATCTACTGTGGCAAAGGAGATCTCAAGCCATTTATAGATCACGAGGTCAGCATATATGATGATGCGGCTTACTACCTCCTTCAAAATCAATAAGTCTGTTCTCATGAACTTGGCCAAAGTTTAAAAATAAAATAAAATGACAAAGAAAAAGAAAAGGAAAGAGAAAAAGAAAAGAAATGAGAAAATGAAAAAGAAAATAAAATGGAGAGAAAATAGATTTGGAGGAGGAAGTGGAGCCTGACATTAGATTCCACCCACAGTTCATTACTCCATTCAAATATATGGGTACGATGACCTAACCTCCACAAGACAGATGAAGAGGCCAGTTCAGAGGTAGTCCTAGGGTTGGAAATCCTCCTTATTGGCCACCCAATATAAGATATGTCCTAGCTACCAAAAGTACACCAACTATCCATATAGACTTAGAATCTAATTCATAGGATGAGTCTTATATGATTAGCATACCAGCCAGCTCTTCTCAGCATTAGATTCCCTTGGAGGTGACACTTAAGACATATAATAATAAAGACTTGGCTCCAAAGAAAAGCATAAGTTTATCCAAGTATATATGTGAAATAGTTAGGCATCAGTTGGGAACCTTAGCTCTAACCCCACTTTCCTCTCAAAAAACTGAGGGTTTGGTAGTTAAGGAAGCCCCTAAGTCATCCACAGGTGTGAAGGCTCAGAGGTTCTTTCTGGGAGAAATATCTTCAAGTCAAGAAGTTGATGTAGAACTTGAGGATGATTCAAATAAAGATTTAATAAAATTACCTTTCGATTGGTACTTGCCTTGTGTTCATAATTTAGCAATGAAAGGGTGAATCCCACATACTTGGTCAAAGTGCAGGTCAGACTACTTTGAAAGAAATTGGAAAAACAAATGTAAAAGTTCTCAATCAAGATCGGGATTAGGAATCATTATAGTGGGTCTAGTCGATGATGACGATTACTACTTAGTCATCACCAATCATTTAGAATCTGATAGGTTCTTTTCAAATCACATTAAATCATATGATGAGCTATGCTTAAAAACTTCAGATGATCCAGATGATTTTAAAGTCAAAGATGCACTGCCAAAGTTTGAAGAAGAGATCAAGTCAACCATCTATGATCTCAAGGAAATCAACTTAGGAATTGAAGAAGATCCAAGAATGACATACAACAGTTCCTTGTTGAATGAAATTGAAACCAATGACTTAGTTAGGCTATTGACTGAGTTTAAGGACTACTTTGCATGTAATTATGAAGAGATGGTTGGATTGGCTCCTTACATACCAGTCCATAAACTAGCAGTAGAGCCTACTACTAACCCTATCAAGCAAGCTCCTAGATGCATGTGATTAGACATAGAATAATAGTTTTTTTATGAAGTTAAGAAACTGATTGATGTGGGCTTCATTTGGTAAAAAAAATACCCTAACTGGTTAGCCAGCGTTATCCTAGTTAAGAAAAAGAATGACCAAATTCACATATGCATCAATTTTAGGAATTTAAATAAGGCTTGTCCAAAATATGAATTTCCACTACCAATCTTGGAGCTGATGGTGGCCATTGCCTCATCTCATGTAGTCTTTTCTTTCATGAATCCCTCATTTGGATATAACCAAATAAAGATGGCCCTTGAAGATGAAAGAAACACTACTTTTAGAACACCTGATCAAAATTTATAGCTATAAGGTCATGCCTTTCAGCATTAAACATGCCAGTGCAACACACTAGAGGGCTATGACTCGAATCTTTGATGAACTCATTCATCATCAAGTCGAGTGCCATGTCGATGATCTCATGGCTAAAAGTTGAGAAAAGGAAGACCATCTCTTTAATTTCAGAGTTGTTTTCTAATAGTTAAGATAATTTAACCTCAAAATGAACCCCTTGAAGTGTGCATTCAGAGTAGCTTCAGGGAAATTCTATGGGTTTGTTGTCCGACACCAGGGAATCAAAATCAATTCGGAGAAGATCAAGGTGATATTAGAAATGCCTCCCCCTAAAAGTTTAACTCAACTCAGATGATTCCAAAGGTCGTTGTAGTATCTAAGATGCTTTATATCCAATTTATCAAGAAGATGTCAGCCATTCTCAGCACTTTTCAAAAAGGATGACAAGTTCAAGTGGGATGACAAGTGTGAGCATGCCTAAGAAAACATCAAGCATTACTTGATGATGCCACCAATTGTAGCAACCCCTATCCCAGGCAAGCCGCTCATACTTTATAGTGCTGCATTAGATGACTCTGTTGGTTCTTTGTTGGCCCAAGCTAGTGATGAAGGGAAGGAAAATGCACTATACTACCTTAGCCATCGTTTAATCCCTACTGAGGCTAATTATCCACCCATTGAGAATCATTGCCTAGCTTTAATCTTTGCATCGCAAAAGCTACAACAGTACATCCTTCCTTATAAGGTGAACTTAATCTCTAGGATCAATCCACTAGTATCTCATGACACAGTCAATGCTATCCGGATGATTGGTACGATGGTCCATGATCCTCTCGTAGTTTTACATTACCTTCATACCCCTCTGTATAGTGAAAAGACAAACACTAGCAAATTTCTTACCAACACACCCACTTCCTGTTGACTCTCTGCTTAGTGATGATCTCCCTGATGAACAAATCATGAACTTAGGGGATACTAACAATCACCACTGGGAGATGTACCTTGATGGTGTGGCTTTCTCTTAAAGAGGAAAAGAACCATAATCTACTATTCCAGGAAAAGCCAAAGAAGGAGTAGTTCTCTTAACTCTAGATCCTGATGTGATGAGATTATAATATCATTTGTCCAAACCTTGGACCAATAATGAAGCCAAATATGAGGCTCTGATTGCTGGTTTGGAGTTACCTTACTCTAAGCATCCATAAAAGCAACATATTCGAGGATTCTTTGCTAGTTATCAACCAAAATGCTGGGTCCTATGAGGTTATAAAGCCCAAGCTCCATCACTACCACAAGTACACCATGGAGTTGTTAGCCCAAATCCTAGATGTTACCATTTATAAGATTCCTCAAGAACAGAATGCCATAGTATATGCTTTAGCCAAGCTTGCCAAAGAGTTGACATGTCCAGATGATGAGGCCATATTAATAAAGGTCCAAAATAGACAAGTTTTATCCCTTATTGATATTGAACTCATCAAAAAGTACTCTCTTGAAGGGGAGGTTGCCATTTCCAAGAAGGAAAAAGAGTTAGATTAGAGGCAACCATTCATGGATTACCTAAATAAAGGTAAACCACCTCAAGAGAAGTCTCAAGCTCATCAGATGAAGTAGAGAGAACTTTCTTATGCTCTTGTGGATGGTGTCATGTATCGGCAGTCTTTTGATCATATGTGGTTATGTTGTATAGAAAAGCATGAAGGTCATAAGATTGTGACTGAGGTATACTCAAGATTATGTGGAGCCAACCAATCCATGCCAAAGATGAAAGCCAAGATCAAGAGATTAGGATACTACTGGCCATCGATGATCAAAGATTGCATGGATATGGCTAGTTGATCCCACCAATGTGAAATACGGTGTGGTCTACACTAACCACCCAACATTCTACATCTACATTGGCCTCATGGCCAAGTGTTGAGTGGGGGGAGTGATCCTCCTTCTTCCAAGGGTCATCGGTTCATCTTAACTACTACTGACTACTTTTCCAAATGGGTGAAGGAAATTCTACTCAGAGAGGTCCCAACTCAGCATGTGCTCCAATGTTTTAGGAATCATATCGTATATAGGTTCAGAGTGCCTCGATGAATTATATCGATAATGATGCGCATTCAAGAGCAGGGACAACTTTTACCTAGAGACACAACATAGATTGGAGATATTCTACCATCAACTACCCAAGGAAAAATGGCTTAGTAGAAGCTTTCAATAAAACTCTCATCCAAATAGAAGACACTTACAACAAGCGGCGATGGCATAAGTAGTTAGTTGAATCCATGTGGGACTACCACACCACATATAGAACTCCAACTTAGTCTACTCTTTTCTCCTTAGTGTATGGGTCCTAAGCCATTCTTCCATTAGAAGTCCAACTCTCAGCACTAAGGATAATTGTGGGTAGAAAGATCACAATCGAGCAGAACACCAAGTTACGATTAAAAGAGCTCAAAGGTCTAGAGGAGAGACGCCTACAAGCATGCCAAAACCTCGAGTTGTATAAAGCTAAAATGATCAGGATGATGTGCTACTCTACAAGTGTGTCACCCCAATGGTCTTCTTAATTAAGGGGATGTAAGTATGGTATACTTTCCTTCCTTACTTAGCCACTGCACACTAATGAGCACCTTGTTAGTTTGGTAGGCCTTACTGCATGGTCGATAAGCTACCTCATGTTGGCTTCATTTAAGAGGATGTGAGTCAGCTACACTTTCTTCTTGGATTAACCTTTGTGCACTGACTTGATCGAGTATATTTGAGGTTTAGGATAAGTCCCCTAGCAGCTCCTTCCCTCATTTGCTTCAAGTTTGTGTCCTTAGTCCTTGGGGCTCTGCAGTAGTTGTTTTAGGTCGGATAATATCCCGATGATAGACTATCTCGATGATCGATTTCTCTTGGAAAGTTGTAAGCCTACATGCTTTCTTTCAGATTGATCATTACTGCAGGCACCTTAGGTTGGTTGGTTCTCACTATAATGATGGATACACCACTCATACTGACGGATGCACCTTAGGTTAGTTGGTTCTTGTACCTTAGGATACACCACTCATGGCAGATGTAAGTCTGCTATGCTTTCTCCTTGAGTTGGCCACTATACAGTAATAGGTTTTCTTTTCCAAGGCTTAGGATAGTGCCCCTAGAAGCACCTCCCATGTGGGCACTATATTTGTATCACATCTATTGTGACCTTATTTAGACACTACCCAGGTTTCTATCGAATTGGACAGTTCCTTTTTATAGTAACTACCCTTGTAGTTGGAGAATCGGTTATGTGGATGTGTAGATTCTCCCTTAGTCTAATAAATTTGAGATAGGTCAAGGCCGATATAGCCCCCTATCAGTGTGGTCCCTCACACACCAATAGGGTCCACGAAAACATATAAAGAAAATATATATTCACTTGTGAATTAGGAGGACACACATACTTGTATCTTGTCCCAAGCAAGTATCCTCTCTTTAGGAGAAACTCCCTATAAGAATCGTTGACTACTCTTAAGTTGATATAAGCCCTTAGTGGTGTATGTATGTACATATTTAAGGTTTAGGGTTTAGGGTTTAGGATTTTAGTGTTTTGAGTTTTGGGTTTAGGGTTGTAGGTTTAGAGTTTAGGGTTAGTTTTAGGGATTAAAATTTAGGATTTAGTGTTTAGGGTTTTTTTATCGTAAGTAAACCGATATGTTTAGGTTTATTTAGTTTATTTATAATTTATTTGAGTTCATTTATTTTTTTTACTTTTATTCAAGTTTATTTTTTTTATTTTTATTCAGTTTAGTTTATTTATTTTAGTTTAAGTTTTTTATTTTAGTTTATTTTTTAGATTTAGGTTTATTTTTAGTAGAGTTTTTTTTTTAATTTTTTAGGTTTAGGTTTTAATTTTTAATTTTAGCTTTAGGTTTAGGTTTATTTTACTGGTTTATTTTTAGTTTAGGTTTGGTTTTTTATTTTGTTTTAATTTTTATTTTAGGTTCAGTTTTTTTTTAGTTTATTTTTTTTTATTTTTTTTGGGTTTATTTTTTTAGGTTTAGCTTATTTTATTATATTTTAGGTTTATTTTAATTTAATTTTAGGTTTAGTTTTATTTTATTTATTTTATTTATTTTATTTAGTTTAAGTTTTATTTATTTTATTTTAGTTTAATTTTATTTTTATTTTATTTTCTTTTAGGTTTAGGTTTTAGTTTATGTTTTTTTTATTTTATTTTGGTTTAGGTTTTTTATTTATTTTATTTTAGGTTTTATTTAGTTTAGGTTTTAGGTTTTAGGTTTAGTTTTAGTGTTTAGGTTTTTTTAGGGTTTAAGGTTTGGGGTTTAGGGTTTAGAGTTTAGGGTTTATGGTTTAAGGTGTTTTTAGAGAACAAATTCAAATACAACATTTCTTCTTTTGATTATATCAACCAAGTAGCACCCCAAGTTTTCAAAGACATGACAACATAGATAAAAAATGAGCACCCATAAAGAAAATCAAAAACCTTAGATGTGTAAAACCTTGTCTACTATAAAGACATAGTTCCATAAGCAGTAGATCGGATAAGTTGTTCTTCAGTTTCTATAGTTCCAATCAGAACCACCCCCGCCTTTTGAGTAGCGGGATATGCCATCATATCCCCGATCTCTCCTTCCGCCACCACCACAGCTGTAACCTTCATCGCTCCTCCGGCCTCCATAACCACTCCAACTACCACCTCCATATCCACCCGGCACCTCAGATCCCGACCCTTCTTTGATGATGTATCTCCCTTCGCCTCAACCACCAGATCTAGACTGAGCCTAGCTGACAGTGATGTTCTTACCATCAAGGTTATGCCCATTCTTAGGATTTATGATTTAGGGTTAGTTTAAGGTTTAAGTTTTAGGGTTAGTTTAGAGTTTAGGGTTTAGGGTTTGGGGTTTTTGATTTAGGGTTGTAGGTTTTAGGGTTTAGGGTTTAGGGTTTAGGGTTTATGGTTTTAGGGTTTAAGTTTTATGGTTGTAGGTTTAGGGTTTAGGGTTTAGGGTTTAGGGTTAGTTTTAAAGTTTAGGACTTAGGGTTTACTATTTTTTAAAATTAAATAAATTAGTAGGTTTATGTTTATTTAGTATATTTAGTTTATTTTTTATTTATTTGAGTTTATTTTTTTATTTTTATTTAGGTTTATTTTTTATTTTTATATACTTTAGTTTATTTATTTTAGTTTATTTTTAAGGTTCAGGTTTATTTCTTAGCTAAGTTTTATTTTTATTTTATTTTTTAGTTTTAGATTTTATTTTTTATTTTTAGGTTTAGGTTTAGGTTTTTATTTTGTTTTTTTGGTTTAGGTTGTAGGTTTTTATTTTAGGTTTCTTTTAGGTTTTATTTTCTAGTTTAGATTTAGGTTTATTTTTAGTTTATTTTATTTTATTTAGTTTATGTTTAGGTTTAGGTTTAGTTTATTTTAAGTTTTATTTATTTTAATATATGTTTATGTTTATTTTATTTTATTTATTTTATTTTTAGTTTAGGTTTAGGTTTTTATTAGTTTAGGGTTTAGATTTTACTTTTAATTTATTTAGGTTTATTTTTTAGTTTTAGGTTTTTATTTAGTGTTTATTTTATTTATTTTAGGTTTATTTTATTTTAATTTTATGTTTAGTTTTTATTTTATTTAAATTTTTTATTCTTAGGTTTATTTAAATTTTTAGTTTAGTTTACATTTTTATTTATTTTATTTTAATTTATTTTAATTTTTATTTTATTTTATTTTTAGGTTTAGGTTTAGGTTTTAGTTTAGGTTTTTATTTTATTTTATTTTATTTAGGTTTAGGTTGTTTATTTATCTATTTATTAGGTTTTATTTAGTTTAGGTTTCAATTTTATGGTTTTTAGGGTTTAAAGTTTAGGGTTTAGGGTGTAAGTTTTAGGGTTTTAAGGTTTAGGGGTTAGGGTTTAGAGTTATGGTTTAGGGTTTAGGGTTTAGGGTTTAAGGTTTAGGGTTTAAACTTTAAGGTTTAGGGCTTTAAGGGTTTAGGGTTTAGGGTTTAGGGTTAGGTTAGGGTTTAGGTTTTAGTCTTTAATGTTTGGGTTTTTTAGGGTTTAGGGTTTAAAGTTTAGGGTTAGTTCAAGGTTTAGGGTTTAGGGTTAGTTTAGGGTTTTGGGTTTAGGGTTTTTAGGGTTTTGGGTTTAGGGTTTAGAGTTGTAGGTTTATGGTTTAGGGTTTAAGGTTAGTTTTAGGGTTCAGGGTTAATTTTAGGGTTTAAGGTTTTTTTAAAAAAAAATTAAGTAAATTGATAGTCTTAGGGTTTTTTTAATAGAGAACAAATTCATATTCAACATTTCTTATTTTTGATTTCATCAATGAAGTAGTACCCAAAGTTTTCTAAGACCCAAGTGATGATATAGATAAAAAGTGAACACCCATAGAGTAAATCAAAAACCCTAGATAAGTTGAACCGTCTCTATTGTAAAGGCATAGTTCCTTAAGCAATAGATCATATCATTCTTCAGTTTCTCTAGTTCCCATCAGAACCACCACTGCCTCTCGAGTAATAGGATTCGCCATCAACTCTCTGATCATTCCCTCCGCCACCACCATGCTTGTAACTTTCGTCGGTCCTCTCACCTCCATGACCACCATTGCTTCGACCACCACCTCCTTATCTATCAGCACCTCCAGATTACCCACCACCATTGTGATAATCATCACATCGAGCCAGCCTCCACTTGCCCGGATCTTGAGCCTACTTGAAGGTGATTTCACCATCATGCCCATTATTAGGATTTAGTGTTAGTTTAGGGTATTTTATTTATATTTTAGGTTTAGTTTTTTTTTTTATTTAGGTTTTATTTTTTAGTTTGGTTTAGGTTTTATTTATTTTATTTTAGTTTAGCTCTTTCTTTTTATTTAGGTTTAGATTTATGTTTTAGTTTATGTTGTTTCTTTATTTTATTTATTTATTTTATTTTAGTTTAGTTTTTTATTTTATTTTTAGGTTTTATTTAGTTTAGGTTTATTTTACTTTTAGGATTTTTTAGGTTTATGGTTTTAGATTTAGGTTTAGGGTTTGTTTAGTTTAGGTTTAGGGTTATAGGTTTTAGGGTTTAGGGTTTAGGGTTTAGGGTTTAGGGTTTAGCGTTTAGGGTTTTAGGGTTTAGGGTTTAGGGTTTAGTGTTTGGGGTTTAGAGTTTAGGGTTTAAGGTTATAGGTTTTAGAGTTTAGGGTTTAGGATTTAGGGTTTAGGGCTTAGGGCTTAGGGTTTTAGTGTTTAGGGTTTAAGGATTATGGTTTAGTTTAGGGTTTAGGGTTTAGCATTTTAGGGTTTAGGGTTTAGGGTTTAGGTTTATGATTTACAGTTTCGGGTATAGGGTTTTTCAGGGTTTAAGGTTTAGGGTTGTAGGTTTAGGGTTTAGGGTTTAGAGTTAATTTTAGGGTTTAGAGTTTAGGATTTAGGCTTTTTTTTAAATTAAGTAAACTGTTAGGTTTAGGTTTTTTTATTTAGTTTATTTACTTTATTTTTAAAAATGGCAGGTTCTGGTTTAAGTTGTTTTAGGGTTTAGGGTTTAGGGGTTTGGGGTTGTGGTTTAGGGTTTTTAGTTTTAGGGTTTTGTTTAGGATTTAGGGTTTAGGGTTTAGGATTTGGGTTTATATTATTTTATTTAGCACTTATTTTTTATTTTTATTTAGTGTAGTTTATTTATTTTAGGTTTATCTATTTTAGTTTAGGTTTTATTTTAGTTTATTTTTAGGTTTAGGTTTAGCTTAGGTTTATTTTTTAGTTGAGTTTTATTTTTTATTTTATTTTTAGGTTTAAGTTTATTTTTTTAGTTGAGTTTTTTTTAGGTTTAGGTTTTAGGTTTTAGGTTTAGGTTTTAGGGTTTCTAGGTTTTAGGGTTTTAGTTTTAGGGTTTAGTTTTATTTAGGGTTTTAGGGTTTAGGGTTTAGGGTTAAGGTTTAGGCTTTAGTCTTTAAGTTTTAGGGTTTAGGGTTTTAGGATTAGGGTTTTGGGTTTATGGGTTGTAGGTTTAAGGTTTAGGATTTAGGGTTTAGTGTTTAGGGATTAGGGTTTAAGGTTTTAAGTTTCAGGGTTTGAGTTTAGGGTTTTTTGTTTTTGGTTTAGGATTTTAGGGTTTAGGGTTTAGGGTTTAGAGTTTAGGGTTTAGGGTTAGTTTTAGGGTTTAACCAGTTATGTTTTTTTGTTTATTATTATTATTATTTTAATCTTTTTTTAAATTAAGTAAACTATTAAGTTTAGGTTTATTTAGTTTATTATTTTTTATTTTAGTTTATTTTATTTTTTATTTTTATTTTAGTTTATTTTTATTTTTATTTAGTTTAGTATATTTAATTTAGGTTTATTTAGTTTAGTTTGGATTTTTTATTTTAATTTTTTTTTAGGTTTAGGTTTAGGTTTATTTTTTTATTTTAGTTTGATTTTTATTTAATTTTTTTAGTTTTAGTTTTATTTTTTATTTATTGGTTTAGATTTAAGTTTTTATTTTATTTTTTTAGGTTTAGGTTTTGGGAGTTTATTTTAGGTTTATTTTTGAGTTTAGGTTTAGGTTTATTTTTTGTTTATTTTATTTTATTTAGGGTTTAGGTTTAGGTTTAGGCTTCATTTATTTTGGTTTAATTTATTTTAGCTTAGGTTTATTTTATTTTTATTTTAGGTTTAGGTTTTTTTAGTTTAGGGTTTAGGTTTTATTTTATATATATTTTTAGGTTTTATTTTAGGTTTATTATTTAGGTTTAGATTGATATTTAGTCTTTATTTTATTTTATTTTAGGTTTATTTTATTTTTATTTTATGTTTAGTTTTTTTTTTTTTTTTAATTTAATTTTAGTCAGTTTAGTAATATATTTATGTTTTAGTTTAGTTTTATTTTTTATTTTATTTTCTTTTAGGTTTTGGTTTAGGTTAGGTTTTAGTTTATGTTTTTATTTTTTATTTTATTTTAGTTTAGGTTTTTATTTATTTTATTTTTAGGTTTTATTTAGTTTAGGTTTAGGCTTTTAAGTTTTTGAGGTTTACAGTTTAGGGATTAGGGATTAGGGTTTAGGGTTTAGGGTTTGGAGTTTATGGTTTAGGGTTTAGGGTTTAGGGTTGTAGATTTTAGGGTTTAGGGTTTAGGGTTTAGGGTTTAGGTTTAGGTTTTAGGGTTTAGGGTTTAAGGTTTAGGGTTTAAGGTTGTAAGTTTAGGGATCATGGTTTTCTTGTTTTATTTTATTTTTCTATTTTTTATTTTTCTTAAATTAAGTAAACTAGTAAGTTTATGTTTATTTAGCTTTTTTAGTTTGTTTTTAAATTATTTTAGTTTATTTTATATTTTATTTTTATCTAGTTTAGTTTTTTTATTTCAAGTTTATTTATTTTAGTTTATTTTTTAGCTTTAGGTTTAGGTTAAGGTTTATTTTCTAGATTAGTTTTATTTTAATTTTTGTTTTTAGGTTTAGGTTTTATTTTTTATTTTTAGGTTTAGGTTAGGTTTTATTATATTTTTTTAGGTTTAGGTTTTAGGTTTTATTTTAGGTTTATTTTTTGTCTTATTTTTAGTTTAACTTTAGGTTTATTTTTATTTTATTTTATTTTATTTATTTTAGGGTTTAGGTTGAGTTTATTTTAGGTTTAGGTTTTATTTATTGTAGTTTAGTTTATTTTAGTTTAGGTTTAGATTTATTTTAACTTGTTTGTTTTAGGTTTAGGTTTCTTTTAGTTTAGGGTTTATGTTTTATTTTTATTTATTCTTAGGTTTTATTTTTAGGTTTATTTTTTAGGTTTAGGTTTTTATTTAGTTTTTATTTTATTTTATTGTATTTTATTTTACTTTTTAATTTAATTTAGGTTTTTATTTATTTTATTTTAGTTTAATTTTTATTTTTATTTCATTTTATTTTAAGGTTTAGGCAGAAGTTTAGGTTAAGGTTTAGGTTTTAGTTTAGGTTTTTATTATTTTTAATTTTATTTTATTTTATATAAGTTTAGGTTTTTATTATTTTAAATTTAGGTTTGATTTAATTTAGGTTTAGGTTTTTAGGTTTTTAGGGTTTAGGATTTAGGGTTTGGGGTTTAGGGTTTAGAGTTGAGGGTTTGGGGTTTAGGGTTTAGGGTAGGGTTGTAAGTTTTAGGGTTTAGGGTTTAAGGTTTAGGGTTTTAGGTTTAGGGTTAAGGATTTAGGGTTTAGGGTTGTAGGTTTAGGGTTTAGAGTTAAAGTTTAGGGATAATTTTAGGGTTAGTTTATTATTTTTTATTTATTTTTTTTATTAATTAAATAAACTCGTATGTTTAGGTTTATTTAGTTTATTTTTTTATTTATTTTAGTTAATTTTATTTTTTAATTTGATTTAGGTTTATTTTTATTTATTAGATTAGTTTATTTATTTTAAGTTTATTTATTTTAGTTTAGGTTTTTTATTTTAGTTTAGTTTTTAGGTTTAGGTTTAGGTTCATTTTTTTAGTTTAGTTATATTTTTATTTAATTTTTAGGTTTTGATTCTATTTTTAATTTTTAGGTTTAGGTTTAGGTTTTTATTTTAGGTTTATTTTCATGTTTAGGTTTATTTTTAGTTAATTTTATTTTATCTAGGTTAGGTTTAGGTTTTATTTATTTTAGTTTAGTTTAGGTTTAGGTTTATTTTATTTTTATTTTAGGTTTAGTTTTTTTTTAGTTTAGGGTTTAGGTTTTGTTTTTTAAGATTAGGGTTTAGGTTTTATTTTTAGGTTTATTTTTTAGGTTTAGGTTTTTATTTAGTTTTTCTTTTATTCTATTTTAGGTTTATTTTATTTTTATTTTGGGATTAGTTTTTATTTTATTTAGGTTTTTTATTTTTTAGTTTACTTTAGGTTTTTATTTATTTTATTTTATTTTAATATTAATTTTTTTTATTTTTTAAGGTTTAGGTTTAGATTTAGGTTCAGTTTTAGGTATTTATTATTTTTTGTTTTTTATTTTATTTTATTTTTAGGTTTTTTATTTATTTTATTTTTAGGTTTTATTTAGTTTAGATTTATATTTTTTAGATTTTTAGGGTTTAGGATTTAGGGTTTAGGGTTATAGATTTTATGGTATATGGTATAAGATTTAAAGTTTAGGGTTTAGGGTTTTAGGGTTTATGGTTTAGGGTTTAGGGTTGTAGGTTTAAAGTTTAGTGTTTTTTTATTTGTCTATATTTTTATAAATTTTTATTGTTTTTAAATTAAGTAAACTCGTAGGTTTAGGTTTTTTTAGTTTATTTTTTATTTATTTTACTTTGTTTTATTTTCTATTTTTATTTAAGTTAATTTTTATTTTTATTTAGTTTAGTCTATTTATTTTAGGTTTATTTTTTTATTTTTTTAGGTTTTGGTTTAGGTTTAGGTCTATTTTTTAGTTTAGTTTAATTTTTTTTATCTTTTAGGTTTAGGTTTTATTTTTTATTTTTAGGTTTAGGTTTTTATTTTATTTTTTTAGGTTTAGGTTTTAGGTTTTGATTTTTGGTCTATTTTTAGGTATTATTTTTTTACTTTAGGTTTAGGTTTATTTTTAGTTTATTTTATTTTATTTAGTTTAGGGTTTAGGTTTAGTTTATTTTAGGTTTAGGTTTAGGTTTTATTCATTTTAGTTTAGTTTATTTTAGTTTAGGTTTATGTTTATTTTATTTTGTTTATTTTAGGTTTAGGTTTTCTTTTTTTTTGTAGTTTAGGGTTTAGGTTTTTTATTTATTTATTTATAGGTTTTATTTTCAGATTTATTTTTTAATTTTATGTTTTTATTTACTTTTTATTTTATTTTGAGTTCTATGCCACCATCTTTCAAGATCTTTGATGGCAGTGGGAACCAGCGATAACACATTGAACACTTTAGAGTTCGATTGTTGCACACCTGGCGACAACACACTCCTTTTCACATTTTGTTTAGTCTCTTAGGTGTTGCATTTGATTGGTTTGTTGAAGTACCCAATGGTTTGGTGAAGACTTTTGTTGAGTTGAAGCACATCTTCATCAAGAGGTTCTTTCAGTGAGAGGTATTTGTGGCGACCTCATTGTAGAGAAATAAAAACACAATGAGTCTTGTACATTCGGGTGCGTAACAAGCATGAAATCATATAACTATCAACAACATGCCATTAAAATTCTACTCAAGAATATCCATGGCCGTCCTTCATGCTTAAGTTACCATCAAAACATTGAGAAATTCAACAAGGCTAGCCTATAAGAGGAAGCCAAAATGTTTTTCCTAACCAATCATGTAGAAAACGAGAAGGTATTTGTGGTGGAATATTTTTTAAATTTCTAAGAGTAATACTTCCATCTTCAATCTATGTGGATAAAATGAAGATAGAAATATACTCTTTTATGCATTTGGACACTGCGTAGATCCGTAGATGTTCTTATTAGGGCGATTGAGGAGAGGTGTACTATCTCAAAAGATAGAAGTCACCACCCTATAATGGACCTAATCACCTCAATAAGGACTCCTAAAGACAATGGGTCCGCATGTGTACTAGAGATTCTTCTCCTACTTTACATGGAAAAGTAAAGCATGGTTTATTTTAAATCGGGTTTGTTATGTTCCCTACAGGGGCAAGCTCCCATAGTTAATTACATCCCGAAGAAGAGGATTCTTTAGGAATACTATCGATTAAGGTAAATGATCGTTGTCTTCAAAGATTTCAAATAGGTAGGAATATCAATCAATTAGTTTATTTTAGAAGATCAAATGAGATTGATTAAAGAGAGGGAGTTATTATCGAAGCCAAAAGAAGATAAGTAGGAAATTCTCTCATGATGAGGAAACTAACATTTGAAACTATCCTATGGTTTGGCTTTACATTTTTTAAATTGATTTAATTTGTTTGAGTTGAATTTTTCCTTAGAAATTTAGGGCTTATGATTCTATAACACAAGATTGTGGAAATGTCTAAGAGGTGAGGATTTATACTTCTGGCCCACAAAGGGGAGAAGCAACCTCATAACTTAAATATAGGGAGCTTTGGCAAGGGCCAAAAGCATGACCTAAATCAAAGGAGAAAATGGGCATTTGGTTTTCCTCAATAAGAGAGGACAAACCACTCGACTATTTGGACTTACAATCACCTGGGGGTGGCTAACTCCTTCTATGATTTTAAATTCATGTAGGCAAGGCATATGCTTTATGCAAGATAACTAGGCTATTATTTATTTTAGAAAGAGACTAAGTCCTTTAACTCACTCCCTAAGAGACTAGATCATGTAAGGGTATGAAAAATGACCTAGATCTAATGCAAATCAAAGTACATTTTTTCCCTTTTGGACAATCATTTGACTCAGGCTTGTAGGATTCATATGCCTAATGCATGAGAAATAAGATTATGGGCCAAAATCAAAGAAAAGGTGTGTTTCACCATGGCTCTCATGTCAGCTAAGTTCTCGGCAAGGTGGAAGCCCTCCATTCAAGAGTGAAACAATATGCTTTTGTGCATGATGTTATAAAAGAAATACTCATCCAGCTAAGGGGTTGCTAATTCTTTTATCTAGATTTTAACTAAGACTTTAAATGAGGTTATTTGTTGTTTATTTTTAATTTTGAGTTGATTAATTTGATAGAAGATTTATTTTCCCTAAGATCCTAATCGTCATCCAGGCCATACATCAAGCAAGGAAGAAACTAGGAAAAGGATGCCATCTTAATGCATAAGCTAAACAAAACATCAAACATTTTATAAAGCTAATTACAAAAGAATAAAGTCCATTTATGGTTAGGAACCACAAAATAAACCCCGAAAATAAATTGGGTAGCTGAGCTCTACCCTTATACAACCCAGATTACAAATGAATTAATTTATAATCAAGTAAGAAATTCATGTTATTGGGGTCTTCATTTTTCATTTCTTTTTCTTGTTTTCTTCTTTCTTCTTTGGTTCCTTCTTTTGGATAGTTGGAATGTGGATGCTCCAAAGGCTTCACATGGTACATAAGATGAGATCTTATATCTAATGTTCATCCTAATCCCCAATAACAATCATTCCAAAATCCTAATTGCAAAAATAACATGAAAAGGAAAAGTAAATCTAACTAACACCTAGAAAATAGAGATTAGCTAAACAAACCATACAAATTCTAAGAATATATATTGGACTTAGCACCTCACACATGGGTAACCAAGTCCACTTGGCCTATTGGATTATGCTTAGGGTATAAGCACTGCGTAAAAGCATTATATATTTTATTACAACCTCTTAAGCATAATCCCTACAGAAAATAATGATTAGACTAAATCATCCTACCATTCATTCTACACATTCATCCTAATATCAACTAAAACATCACAAAAACAAAAGAAAACATCAAACCATGCAAACAACCAAAAGCTAGAAGTGGTGCCTTAGTCTAATGTGTGTGCTATAAAAGGTTTGTGTGGTATGCTTAGCTATGACTTTAAGGTTTGGATTCTCTAAGTGTGAAGATATTCAACTTAAATGGGTGGTTTCATTTAAGTGTTTAGTTGATTTGGCTTAATTTTACTTGTTGCTTTGTTTAGGTTTGATTGAACCTACAATTAATTACTAAGTTATAAAGAGAGGGAAAGAGAAGAGAACTTCTCTTTCCTTCCCTACCTAAGTAACTTCTAAAGTAGATTCATGTTTGATTTTGTTAAGTGAATGTTTTATTACCTGTTTTAATTAATCCTAAGTTTAGATCAACTCTAAACAAACCTATTCAAAAAGAAAGGCATTTTAAAATTAAGTAAAGTGAATTAATATTACAAAACACACATCACTTCATTTCTTTCCCAACTTGTATAACATGCATAAGAATGAATCCTAAGCATATCTATACAAACAAATGGAAATGTTTAGCACACTTTATGATGAATGCTATGTGAGTTACTTAAGAAAATTTGAATCCTTTATGATGCATGATTTTCATTAAGTAGAAAAGAGGTTTTCTTATCCATTTTTCACATTATAAAAGGCATAAGTGAGTATGGTGCCATTGTTAGCACCAAGGGTGTAAAGTACAAGACCTACTTAGGAAAACTTAAAGCCTCGCAATGCTGGGGTTGTCCAGACTAATATACCACTTTCCTTAAATACAAACAAATGTACAAAAGAAATGAATGGAAAAAGAAAGATGCAAAAGTGTGTATTTGTTTATTTATTTTATGTTTATCTTAAGTAATAAAATGAATGAATGGGATTAGGCAAGTGTTGTGTTCTTCTCAAATGAACTATACACTTTTTCCAAATCTATTCAACATATGCTAAAAGAAAGAGAAGGAATGCCACACTATCTTCATATTTATATCCACATGCAAGCTCATAAATAATTATAAGTAGCACACTTTCAATTTTAGGTGTTTGATTTATAGATTTTGAAAATAGTTTTGGATTTAGTAGTGATAATAGCCATTCATATTTTACTTTGGCCAAAACATGCAATTTGACATGAAGAAAACATTTCATTTTTAATTTGATTTTTGAAAAGCTTGAATGCATGAAATTCATATAACATACACATTTAGCATGTTAGGAAAGAACTAAAGTGATGAAAGCATCTAAACACATTCACCCTAATTAATTCCTAAAGAAATTCTTATGAAATAAGAAAGCTTAAAGCAAATCAGGTTATTTTTAAGGAAGGTTTGATTTGGTTTGAGTTTGTTTTAATTTGAGAAATGTGAGGTGAGTTTGTTGTTCCTAACCCATTCCCACATATGTTAGTTGTTTCAATTTAATTTTTAGGTGATTAGATCAATTTTATGCTTTGGTTAGGTTAAGGTGTGAATTAAGTGTGTTAATTACCTTACACACACCTTAGCATAGTTAATCAAATAATTATGAGCCAATGATATGACATAAAACCACACAAGGAGTTTAAATCAAATGCACCTAAGAAGAAAAGGGCCAAATGTATTTGGCTCATGATTAATGATTAATTAAGCTAAGGGGTTTAAGTTAAGAAATTTCATAACCCCTCTCACATATATGAATTGGATTTTGATTTCCTTAATTGTACTTAGGCTCTTGAACACCTAAGCATCTACCCAAGATAGAATAGTTAAGCTCTAGTAATTTTTAGAATTTTATGAATATAATTAAGGGGGTAATTAGTGAATTAACACTTAGTTAAGGTTGGATTAAGGAAGGAAAGGGGTTTAAAGAATATCTTAAGGAAAGTATCCCAAAATTATTCCCTAAACCTTATATTCACTTAATAAAAACTTAATTGACTCAATCAGAGGGTTAAACCACTAATTATAACCTTAATTAAGCTTAATTACATTAAGGGAGTGATTAAGGAATGAAGTAGAAATTCCTCTAATTAAACCACCAATAAATTAGAGAAAATTAGAGGCGGGTCATCCCACTAATTATGCACAAGAAGTTTGGGATTAACTAGTGGAGTAATTAAAGGGTAATTAACAAAATAACATTCCCAATAAAACCTAAATCTAGAGAAAAACACTATTCAAAATCAATTGTAATTATTTTTAGAATATTCTATGTTCAATTATCTATCTAATGCAATTTATTTCATACTTGTTTGATTTTTCTAGGCTTGGATATGAATTTAGGAAGTTTTCATGATTAATTAGGTGATTTAATAGCCTAATTAAATGTTTAATCCCATCGACATGGGCGTGGCATGCTTTCATGTGGCATGATGTGATTAATATTTGTCACATCATAGCACCACATCGATGGCGGTGTATGCACTTTCTCCTCACTTTCGATCAAGGATGGGGCGGATTAAAGCTATGGTTCTAAAGGATAAATTTGTGGGATCTACGTGTCTTAATCATGACCGTCCATCAAAAATGTGCGAATGGATGGCCTATGATCCTTCCTTATACTTTCCTGTGGGAGGACATCCGTTCATCTTCTAGGGATGGATTGAGCTCAGATTGATCCCAAAACTTACCCACACCATCTAAGCACAAAGGCCAACATATCTAATGGCTAGAATCTCATGGGATTAAACTTCACTTCATAAAGGACCAGACTATATTGAAATTAAGCTTGGTTTAATGACTAACCTCATCAGAGGTGATCATGGTGCTCGATTCCCATGGAGAAGCATCGTCTAGTGGAGACAAAGCTTTGTTGAGAGTTTGAGGTCTTGAGATTGGGTGGATCCTCCAATGGGCCAGCTTCTCATTGACTTGAGCTTGGTCTTGATGAAGGTAGGACCTCCCTTGCCTTTGGAGCTTAGGAAAAGCTTGGGTGAGTTTTGAGCTCCCTAATGGAGCTTGCAAAGGGAACTTAATTGATATTGAGTGTACACTAAGTTTGATTTTGAGTGAAGCTCCTCTATTTCTAAGCTATGAAAAGCGAGAAAATGGAAAATGGGAATTGCTTGAGAGAGCTTGGGAGGGGGAAATGACTTCTCCTCCTCTTGCTCAATCAAATTAGGGGCGATGGAATGAATTCAAATTAGGGGAGTATATCTCCTCTTGAGAAATGGATGGCAAGCTTCTCCCTTCCATTTTGATCCAATTGACCACCTTGAGTGGGTTTTGTTAGCCATTTAGGGTGTCCTTGCAATCAGTTTGGCAAGGAGTGGAGTGGAGCTTGCATGTGCTTAAATCAAGTGGAGGAGGGATTCCATGTGCTTAATTTCATGCAAGTTGTCGGTTTAACCTTAGGGTTGGGGACCCAAACCCATTGGGTTGGGTGCACACACTAGTGTTCAATTGATCCACTAAGAGGGTGTCAGGTCATTATGGAAAGGATTTGACCAAATTCCAAGTGGATTTGGCCAAAATTTACCCTTTGACCTAAGTGTAAAAAGGTCATTTGGCTTGGATTTAAATTTGAATATGTTTGAAAATGGGTTAGCCAAGTTTCATTAAATTTGGAGTTGGTTTGATATGATTTGGCTCATGCTGACCCATTTAGGTCAAAATGGGTCAACTTGGGTCAAGTTGACCAATTGGTCAAATTGGGTCAAATCAAGGGTTGGGTCAAGTTCATCTGACCATTTGAAATGTTTTGGTGGCTCTAGTTTGATTCAATTTGGTTTATATTTGGTTTTGGTGGCTCTGGTTCAATTTGATCCAAGCCACACATAAAAGATTCAATCATTTAAGAAATTATGAAAAGTATGCCTTCCAAATAAACAATGTAAACATAACATGAAATAATTATATAAACTATCATAAAAGAATAAAAGGCGTTTTGTCTCATAAACCAAGAGAGAAAATATGGGTAGCCGAGCTCTAACCTTATACAACCTTGAATATGAAAGAATAATTATAATTGTATAAAATGCTATGGGGCTCTTCTTTCTTCATATCTACAATTTTGATTTGGTCTTTTTCTTTAATTTGGATGGTGCTTGCTTCAAAGGCATCACAAGGCACCCCTAAACAAAGCCTTATGGCCCCTACTCATCTTAATGCTAATTCCTATTATAAAATTACATTTATGTTGGAAAAAAAATCTAACTACACCTACAAAATAGGGTTAGCTAAATATACATAAAATCCCAATCAGTTGTATTTATAATTTGGACTTAGCACCATACACATGGGTAACTAAGCCCAGTTGTCCTAACTTGGATTATGCTTAAGGATTTTTGAAACCTGCAACAAGAGCATTCACATTTATTTTTAAGCATCCCTTAAGCATAATCCCCTATAGAAAACATGATTTGGCTAATATTTGCCTATCATCCAGTCTATGAAGCATACACCTAACATCAATCTAAAATAATACATCTTAAAACAAAATATACATCACATCATACTAACTTAGAGCTAGAAGTGGTGACTTAATTTTAATGTGTGTATTAAGGCATGTGTGGTAAGTCTTGTTAGGCATTAGTGTTGTATGTTCTAAGTGTAGAAGGATTCAATTTAACATGAAAGGTTGATTTCACTTGAAGTAGTTTTAATTGATTTTAATTTGTATTTTCTTTGGTTTCATTTGATTACACTTAGCAACTAAGTGTTATAAAGAGAGGAAAATAGGATTGCCCTCTTTCATCCATATCTTAAGTCACTTTGTAAAGTATATTAATTTGATTTAGTTCTCTTTAGTGAATGGCTTATTAAATGATTTAATTAATCCTATGTTTAGGTTCACTTTAAATAATTATATTCAAAATGAAAGGCATCTTAAGATTAATTTAATTGAATTACTACCACTTGACATATATTAAATCATTCCTCTCCATCACATTTAACATGCATATGATTTAATCCTAAGTGTGTCTATACATGCAAAAAATTTTAGCATACTTAAATGATGAATGTATGTGCATGTGTAGAATTTATATTTTATTTGATTGAATTATTTAAACATATTAATTCAAAACTTTATCCAAATTCTTATACAAAAAGTAAATAAGAATGAAATTAAATAGTCATGTGCTGTTGTTAAACCAAGAAAGTGAGGTAATCAAACGACTTCCTTGAAGCTAGCTAAAGCCTCATATTCTCGGGATGTCTAGACTATATACTCATTTGCATTGAAACATATGTAAATTCATATACATGAACATAGAAGTAAGCTCTAAATCATATGGCTAATTAATTCAACTACTTAGTCAATTATGAATGCATGCAATTTTAATGTAAAATGGGATTTTCATTCACTAATTACATATACATATACATGTACAAAGATATAGAAAAGTATGTGTCATTGTTAAACCAAAGATGTGAGGTAATCATTCGACCTCCTTAGGGCTAACTAAAGCCTCATATTCTCGGGATGTCCAGATTATATACTTGCTTTTATTGGACACACACGAATGTATACATAAATGAGGGAAAAGAAAACCATGCAAAAATTGTATATATATTTTTGATTGAATCATTTATATATATGAATTAAAGCTCTATCCAAATTCTAATGTTGAAATACATAAGAATGAAATCAAATGGGCACATGTCATTGTTAAACTAGGGAAGTGAGGTAATCAAATGACCTCCATGGGGCTAGCTAAAGCCTCATGTTCCCAGAATGTCTAGACTATATATCCATTCAATATTATATAAATCAACACATGAATAGAAGAAAGAGAACTCAACATTCATATACTTAAGCTATAAGCACATACATTTCTTATGTATTTATAACTAGCATCATAACACATATTATTATTCATTTATAATTTTTTGAAAAATACATTTGGATTTAATAGTGATAATAGCCACGCATATATTAAATTAAATCAACACATGCAAGCTTACATAAAGAAAATCCATTTTATTTTACTTGATTTTGAAAAGATGGATGCATGAATTCAAATGACATACCAAATTTAACATGATTTGGAAAGAGGACAATCAAATATAAGCATGTGATTCATTCAATCAAACTAATTCTTAAGGATAATCAAATCAAATAAGATTATTTAAAGCAAACCAAAGCTTCTTTATTAATTAAGTTTTAGATTTGTTTTGATTTAAAGAGAGAAGAGAAATCATCGTTATTATTTTAAACCCATTCCCACATTATTGATTTGATTTAATTTAAGGAAATGTAACTAAGTTGATTTTATGGGTTAATTAAGTTAAACTCTTAATTACATGAATTAATTACCCTTGCCTATGTCATGTAAAGTAATTAACTAAATAATTATAAGCCAACATGATATGCATGGAAAATAAACTTGTAATGATCCTAGGAAATAAAAGGGGCCTAATGCAATTGGCTCAGGATTTATAGTTAATTAGATTAAGGGACTTAATTAATTACTCTTATGGTTTTCCCATACATATGGACTAAACATAATTTCATTAAACTCCTTTAGGTTATTAAACACCTAAAGGTCTATCCCATGATTTAATTAATTAAGGTTTGATGTGATTATGATTTCAATTTGATTAAATGATTTAATTAATTAGTTAAATATTATTTAATTTCATTTTGAAAAGGGTGAAAAGAACTTAGGGAAAGGGGGCCCAACCATATTCCTTAGATCACTTACTATTCAGCAATGATTAATAAATTTAATAACTAATTTATTACTTCATGTAATTAATTAATCATTAATTAACTTAAAATAGTGGTTAAGGTTTAATTAGTCATTTTCCAAATTAAGTGAGCAATAAATCCAAGAAAATCTTGGGAGGCGAGGTCATCCCTTTAAATTAACCCATAAAATTTAAGATTAATTGCTCAAGTAATTAAGGTAATTAAGCTAATTAATATTACTATTAAACCTTATTTAAACATTAATTATTATTCAAAATTAGTTAATGATCATTTTAATTAATTCTCCTCTAAAATACCTTTAAAATGAGTATTTATTTGCATTTTTTATTTCTGTGATTTTTATTAATTTTAGAAGTTTTAGCCATTAATAATGATTAATTTAGCCTAATCATATTGGTGTCACACACACGATGCACACACTTTCCACATTACAAGATTATACTTAAAACATATCGGACTCATACTGTGGTTGCGGCGGCATTATCTCATCCATCATTTGATCTAAGATCGAATAGCCAAGATTAATCCTACAACTTAATAGGATTAAATTAGATGAATCTAGTAGATCTAATCATGACCATTCACGATCATGTGAAATAGATGGTGTGATCTAACATCACATCGCTGAGGGAGAATAGAGTTTGTTTCCATTGCTCACTTGATCCGAGCTTCGAGCTCGATCAACTTCAAAGGATCCCCAACGACATTGGTCGAGGGATCTTGTCAAGATCACACAAGATGCAAGTTTTCTTCAAAAAGCTCCAACCCATTTTTTCCTAAGGATCAATTTTGGAAGCATACCTCATTAGAGCTCAAGATCGGTGGCTCGAACGATTGAGAAAGGTTCATCTAGTGAAGATAAAGCCATATTGAGCAGTAATTGGATCAATTCCTTGACATTCACTTGGAAGGCCATGAACCAAAGATTTGGATCTTGACTTTGATTGAAGTCCCACCTCTGGTGCTCAGGAAGCTTGGGAGATGATTCGTTTCTGCTCGATGAGGCCTAAGGAAGGTGCATGGAAAGTCAATTTGAGTTTGATCAAGAAATAGAATTTAGGTGTGGGAGTGTCTATTTGAGATGGAAAATGGCATTTTTTTGAGGAATGAGCTTAGAGCTTAGGAAATGGATTTAAGCTCATCTTGAGTAGCTAGGCTCTAAGGAATGATTTTTGTGTGTGTTTGAGTGGAAATGAGGGGGTGTATACCCCCATTCATCTTGATTAAATGGTTGGATCAGGTTTGGCTTCTAGTGGCCATCCAACTATCTTAGGGAATCATGGGTGGAAGGTAGGAGGTGAGTTAGCTCAGCTTGGTTAGTTGAAGGTATGGAGGTGGTTGCCACGGTGGAATCATGGGTGTCCTATGGGTTTCAAATGCTCTAATGGGGAGGGTAAGGCAATTTCACCTCCCATGGGTCATGGACAACCCAACCACCCATTGGGTCAAGTTGGGTAGTGTTCTAGGTGCTTAGGTAGACCATTGGGAGAGTACCTAGTGGCCAAGAAATGGAAAAGACCACTTACATGGGTGCTTTATCTCATGTGATGCCCTTTAACCAAGGGAAGAATGATCATTTGGCATTGGATTTGATTTAAGCAGATTTGAAATTAGCCAAAAGTTAGTTAGCCCAACTTTTAAGTCAATTGTAGTTGATTTGGTTAGGTTTGACTCAATTTGACTAATTTAGGTCAAATTAGGTTAGGTTGGGTCAAGTTTACCAATTAGTCAAATTGGGTCAAACTAAGGTTGGGTCAAGGTCATATTATCATTTGGGATGTTTTGGTTTAATTGGTTTGGTTTATTTTGGCTTAAATTTGATTATGGCTCATTTGAATTCATTTGTGTCAAATGTGTTAAGTTGACCAATTTGACCAAATTGGCCAAATTGGCTTTGATTGGGTGTTGGTTTGGGTTTAGTAGACCAATTGAAGATGATTGTAGGCTTTGTTTCAATTAAATTATATTAGGTTTTAATTTAGGCCAACTTGAACCTTTAGGTCAATTTGAGCTAAGTAGGTCAATTGGGTTCTATTGGGTCGAATCATGGCTTTGGTCAAGTTCAACAATCAATGGAACTTGAGCCATTGGTTGCAATCAATTTGGTTTATATTTTGATTGACCCAATTTGATCTTTTAGGTCAATTTAGTCAACTTGGGTTAAGAGGGCCAATTGGGTTTGGTCTTGAAGGTCAAGTCATATTCAAATATTGATTTTGATTTTTTATGAATCATTGGTTTCAACGGATTTGGCTTATGTTGTAATTTGGCTAGTTTGAGTTCATATGGGTTAAGGGTTGACTTGGTCAAATGACCAAGTTGACTTGGTTTGACCTAATTTGTGATAATTGATCAACCTAGGGTGATCCAACAATCATGATGGGGTTCTAATGGGCTTGGTTCAATCCAATTTGGGTAGGATTAAAACTTGGCTCAAATAGGTCAAATTGGTCACTTTGGGTTGTTGGTGTTTTCTATAGAAAAGATAAAAGAAATGACACCACATAGAGTTTAAGAAAATTTTATTTAGATGACCAAATACGATTAAGGAATAAACATATTATCTTGAAAGCTAAAAATGTTCTCCTGCAATGGATTTGATCATTTCAATAAAAGACTCTAAGGCTAATGGGTCTTTCATGTACTAGAGTATTTTCCCCTGATCTACATGGAAAAGTAGAGCGATTCTTTATCCGGGATCATGGTTCCCTATAAAGGCAAGCCTCTATAGTTAATTACATCTTAGGAAGGTCTCTTCCTAAGAATACTCTGACTAAAGAAATAAGTGGTTATTCCTAAACTACTATAGCTTTCAAAGGATTGATTTTGGAAAATTCAATTATGAGTGGTCCAAATTGGAGAGAGTTATTTTCAAGAATCAAATGGGAAAAAGTAGGAAATGTCTATTGATACTGGGATACCCAGTAGACATTTCAACTATCCTATGATTGGGCTTCAAATTTGGAATTTAATTTTAGATTTCAAGTTGTCATTTTCTTTAAAATCTAAGGCTTAGATTCTAACAACACTGTAGAAATGCCTCCTTCAGGGACATCCATCGGGCTCCACAGGGGACCACCGCACCATCTTCTAGTTGGGTCAGCTCCTACTAATCCTAGACCCCATAGATCCTAACCTAATTCTAATCTCAAATTTTTATTTAAAATTCTAAAAAAAATCTTAAGCCTTGCAAAATAGATGTTACGAAATACATACAACACACAAAACAATTTATATTTCACAAACATACGGGCTTAGCCTTAGTTGCTTGCCAAGCCCACTTGTCTTATGGACTATGTAGAGGGATTTTCAACACCTGCAAGCAAACAACAATTTATGATTTATTTATTATTGCAATCCCTTTAACACAATCCCTTACAGAAAACATTGTTAATTCTAAAAAGAACGTCCTAACATCTTGTCTAACCAATAAACAAACCTAGGAATCTAGTTTAAAGTAATACACCAAACAGACATGTGAAGCACTGCACAAAAGATTAAAGAAAATCATAGAATGATCTAACCTAGATCTAGAGTATAAATGATCTAGTGTGTGTAAAAGGGGTTTGTGTGGTAAGGCTTTAGGCTCCTTTAAGTTCAAGTTTAAGTTTGAAGTTTGAATTTGTTTAATTTTACCATTGGTTGGTTTAGTTCAAATGTTTAGTGATTTAATTCCCATTTTATGTTCATTTTATTTGGTTAAAGTTGTATAGGTTTTCAAGAATGAAGAATGGAATGATTCTATTTTTGGATGGAGCTCTTTCCATTCAACATCCTAATTCTAATGATATTTCCAAAAGTCTAACTAAGATCCTTAAGTATCTTAATTATTTTGGATTGATTTTCATTTGGTTCATTTCATTTATATAATTTAGATTAAAGTTTGATTTCATTCAATTGAACTTAAGTTATTAAATCATGGATTTGTAGGCTTAAGGTTTAATTAAATTAATACTTTAGGTTTGTTCATGGATTATGCTTAGCCTAAAGCACTTAAGTTAATTATTTGATGATTTAATTAACCTAAGTTTTAGATTCATTCATTAAATTCATTAGGGATGAGTGGTTTCATTAAATTTTATTTATTCAAAGTCTAATGTTAATTAATAGTTTTATTAACCTAAGATTTTATTTCATTATCCTAAGATTAAATTTTATTACTTTGATTGACTTAGGATATTTAGATAAGTTTCTGAATAGTTTTCTAATGTTTGATTGAGATTGGTTTGAATTACCATTTTATTTAATGGATTAATTAATTCTATTAACCTAAAATTTGATTAACATTGACCTAAGATTTGGAAATTTAAGAACTCTTAATCCGAGATCAATTGAACTTGAAATATTTCTGGTAAATAGAGTTATATGCCAGTTTTATATCCCTAGAGTTTCATCTTGATTAGAGATGTAATTAGAGTGTAATTAAGGTTTTAATTACTTCATTAAAACTTAAACTAAGCTTAATTTATTGAGACTCAGTTAAGGGTTTTATTTTTTATTTATTCTTTACTAAAATACAATTTCAATGAGGGTTTATTCATAATTTTGGGCTAACTAGTTGATTTACTATGATTTAATTAAATTTAGGTTGTTTAATTGAATTATTTAATTTATTTAATTAACTAATTAGGGATTATTAGGTTGATAGGTTTAATTAAGTTTAATTAGTATTCGATGCTCATTAATGATTATTATGATGATTTAAGGTTGTTTGATTAAAGTTATCTAATTATTTGATTTAGGGTTAATTAATTTAATTAATTAAAAGGTTAAGCATATGAAATTACAATTTCCCTTGAATTCAAGGAAATAAATCCCCAAAAATTCACCCAAGGTATATTTTATGCTTAGTTTCATTTCCCAAAGTTTCAAATTAATTGGATTATTAATTTGAGAGTAATTAAGGTTTAATGTTTTTCAATAAAACCTAAATTTAGGGGAAAATACCTAATAAAAATTGGGGATTTAATTTCTATGGATTCTTCTTATCATGATGAATCCATAGAGATTTTATTTGTAATTTTCTGATTCATATTTGATTTTATATAATTTTTAGAATTTTTTGTATTTTTAAATTAATTAAAATCATTATTTAACCAATTTTAACGGTTTTTTAAGTGGTGGTCCCACTCAGATCCGTGTTGCATGGCACTCACTTGTGTGGTGCATGCGGGTTGGTACGCATGGCTTCCATGTGGCGCCACGTTACTGAAGTTAAAATAAGGGATCTCCTACGGACCGTCCGATCAAAGATTGTACGGTCCAGATCGATCCCGTGGTTCCTAAAGGGTGAAAATCGATCCGATCCACCTAGATCTAGGCCGTTGCATCAAAATACATAGATTGGATGGCAGAGAGATCATCTCCTTGATTATGAGGCAGTTGGTCCCTGGCTTCCATGTCGCGTTGAAGTTCAAAATGAGGATCTCCTACGGTCGATCAAAGATCGGATGGTTTCGATCTGGTTCTAAAGGGTATGATCGTCCTAGATCTAGGCCATGTCAATATACATGGATGGCGGATAAATCATCTCCTTCGATGCGATGATGGTACTTTGCTAATTGTGATTGATCCATACAAAATCAAGTGATTTCAATTGCTACATGATCATGGATGAATATCATATGTTTCTATATGGTTTGATCATATTGTAGATTGCAATTCCAATTAAAACCATAATCAAATTCTCTAAGGAAAAGCTTGAGTGGCATACCTCGATTCGTTTGATTGGATTGCAATTGATCCTAAAGCTTCAAATGCTTGAACTAAACTTGCTTGCCAAAGGAATTAAATTAAATCCTTATGGATTGCACCCTAGGCCAACCCTTGATTGGTTTTTTTTGGCTTTGATGATTTATAGTGGTTAAGGACTCTTGGGGGGAAGGGGAAATTTCGTTTAGGTTTGGTTTTGACCTGTGAAGGTGTGTGTGTGTGTTCAATTTTCCTTGGGGAAGTCTCTCCTCATGTTTTCCTATATGGTCAAGCACCTTTAAGCTTTTTCCTAGCTATTCCTTGGTCAGTTTTAGTGATGGAGGACCTTGGAAGCTAGCTAGTGCTCATTTTCCATCCCATAAGTCATATGTGAATGGGTGGGAAGAAGGAGAATTTGACTTCTCCAATTCCTTTGCTTGCACATTTTTCCTCATTTAGATTTTATTCAATAATGTAAGAGAAACTTAAATGGCTTAATTATGGATGTAAAACTTCATTAGAAGGGTTTAAGATAGTGTCACCCCCATCCCATGTGATTTGGTTGAAAGTGGTTTGGCTTTTCCTTTTTTCTTTTGTATTGCTTAACTCACTTAACCCAAATTGAGTTAAGTGAATTAAACATAATTTCTTATGGGTCAAATGACCCATTTTACCCAACTACACCCAATAAGGAGTTGGGTCATGTCCCATCACCATCCCCATATAATTTAGGACAATCAATTTAGATTTATTTTGATTTTTCTTGGATTTGAGTTCAATGTGGCTTATTTAGGTTATTTTGATTTAAATAATTTAAGTTACCTAATCTAGGCCTCCATGGACTCAAATTTCTTTCATTATGATCACATATATTCATTTGATAATTTCAAATAGTTTTGGTGATTTAATTTAGTCAAATTTTAGTGGGTTGACTTTTTTGATGAAGTTGGCCCACTTAAGTCAATTAGGTTGACTAGGTTTACTTTAGATTGACTTTGAATTTTTTTGTTTTATTTATATTGATTCACTTGATTTAATTTATGTTGGATATTTGACTTGATTTTACATCCAAGTAGATGGATTTAGCACAAAATGCATTTCCTAAGTCATTTAGCATAGTGACTTGAATAGTGAATTAGAAAATCCCTATTTGAACTTGATATCATTTCATTGCTAAAATGACCTCTTCCAAAAATGAGGTCAACAAATGGACCACCAATATGTGTAGTGGATTAGTCATAATACACTACACATATTGGTGTTGACCAAATTGATCAACATATAAGTACAAACTCAGGGTTCCAATTCATGATTTTGATTATTTGACTTACAATTTTGTTTTGATTTTGATTGTGAACGATTGGTACATGTATACCTATCTTTGCTTTTGGAGTGTGATTCATTCCTTGAAACTTAACTTTCATTAAGTTATAGGATGAAGAGGAATGCTATTAGGAGTAGTCCCAAATAATGGTCTAACCCTAATGTAATCACTATGCCCAAGGAAGAGGCCTTCAGGCGACTTACTCTTACTTGAGAATAGTGGTGATCCATGTGTTTAGCTAATAAGATGGGGCCGTTAAGGGTATGATCCATCCTAGTTAGCTGAGAGAGAGGGGTCTTTAAAGACATGATCTAATCCTCAAAATTATGGGAGAAGAGGCTTGATAATTTTGATCCTAATCCGCACTTTGACTACATGGGTCACATGGACTTAATCCTGTTTAAGTATTCCAAAAAAATGGGGCTTTCAATGGCTTGATTCCATTTCTTAATTCTTCAAATAGGAAGCCAATTGAGGGACTTATTCCTAGATGATTAGAAAGAATGCTGATTGGGGACTTATATTTTTTCTGGCTATTAGAAAGGGTCATAAAACTTGATCCAATCTAACTCAGCTGTGTAACATGAAAGGGGTATTGATGGCTTAATCCAATCATGTTCACAAAGGTAGGATGCCGACTGGGGACTTATGTCTTTCTATCTATTAGAAATGGGTCATAAAGACTTGATTCAATCTAACTTGCTTGTGTAACATGGAAGGGGACTTGATGGCTTGATCCAATCATAAACACAAAAGTAGGATGTCGATTGAGGACCTATTCCTAGCAGATTAGAAAGAATGCTGATTGGGGACTTATATCTTTCTGGCTATTAGAAAGAGCTCATAAAGACTTGATCCAATCTAACTCGCCTGTGTAACATGAAAGGGGCCTTGATGGCTTAATCCAATCATGTACACAAAGGTAGGATGGCAACTGGAGACTTACTCCTAGATGATTAGAAAGAATGCTGACTAGGGACTTATATCTTTTTAGCTATTAGAAAGGGGTCATAAAGAGTTGATCCAATCTAACTCGCCTGTGTAACATGAAAAGGGCCTTAATGGCTTGATCAAATAATGTAAACAAAGGTAGGATGGTGACTGGGGACTTACTCCTAAATGATTAGAAAGAATGTCAACTGAGGACTTATATCTTTCTGGCTATTAGAAAGGGGTCATAAAGACTCAATCCAATCTAACTCACCTGTAACATGAAAAGGGCCTTGATGGCTTGATCGAATCATGTACACAAAAGTAGGAATGGTGCCACGAAGGGCTTGCCACAAACCTATGGGAATGGTGCACGAAGGCTTACTCCAAACCTAGAAGGGTATGAGAAAGGTGCCATAGAGGGCTTACTCCTATCTCAAGCCATGCATAGGAAAGGTGCCACAAAGGGCTTGATCCTATCCTACATGTGATATGGATGAGGAAAAGAAGTTAAAATAACTTAATTCCTAATCCTCAAAAGTTTTGACTAATAAGCAAGAATCTAATGAACTCAATCCTTACTTAATTAGTCTAACATGAAGGGTGATAAAAAGTTCATTTTCAAATACATTTACGAATGAGTTTACAACATTCCAGAGAAATGATACAATTGAAGCAAAAGCAATAAAGAGAAATAAGCTTTTATTTTGATTTTATTTGGCAACAAGTTACAAGTTACACATAATATTTATTTAGGTAACGTCCATTGATAGGTGGTATTGGACGTTCATCATGTAATAAGTTGGTAAGAACCTCCTTCATAAGCTTTTTCCACTACAAATAAAATGGTCCTTCCCATGTTGGCTCAAATTTTTTGTCGATTCTTCAATGAGCTAGGATTGGTCATCTAAGAACCAAGACCAAGTCTCCTACTTGGAAAGTTCTAGGATGAACTAATCTATCATGTGCCTGAACAATACATGATTGGTACAATTCAAGGTCTTATTAAGCTTTCAATCATTTTCCTTCAAGATTATCTAGTTCTTCCAAGCGAATCTTATGATTTTGATCTACCGTAACATTATTATTAACAACTATTCTTAATGAAGGCAATTGCACTTCTAATGGAAGAATCATCACCGGTCCCAAAACCAAAGCATATAGTGAAGAGTTGGTGTCCTATATATGGTTCGATAGCCCATAAGGCTTTAACCAACTTTTCATTGCCATTGGCTTGTTTTCATCAAGTATCTTTTTCAAAATTCTTACCAATGTTTAATTAAATGCCTCAGCCAATCCATTCACCCTAGGGTAATAGATGGCCGATTATCTCCAATCAATTTTATGTCTAGCTATAAAGTGATTTATTTTCGTGGATATAAAGGATGAACCATTATTGGATATGATTCGACGAGGAATGCCAAATCGATATATGATATTTTCTTGAAGAAATTTCAACACATGATATGCTTTAACTTCTTTCAGTGGTACCACTTCAGCCGATTCAAAAAAATAATCTATTGTAGATAAAATAAAATGATGTCCTTTCGATGAAGGAGGATCAATAGGCCGTATGATGTTTACCTAACTCTCAAAAGGCCGAGGGAAAGGGGTGTAATACATTGGGTGGTTGATGTAATACCACACCATGTACTTGGCACTGATGATAATAGTGGTCAACCTCCATGCAGTCATTTAGTATCGATGGCCAATAATACCCAAGTCCCTCAATTTTTAATTTCATTTTGGGCCGAGATTGGTGTGCTCCACACAATCTAGAGTGTATCTCAGTCACAACCATATGGGCCTCCAGTTTGTCTAAATAACAGAGCCACATTTGATCAAGGATGTATGATATAAAGAAATATTGATTAATACATAAGATAAAACACTTTTCTTTATTTGATTTGCTAATGACTTATTTTCAGGAAGCCTCCCCTTACATAAATAGTCAATAAATGGTTTCCTCCAATCACATTCTATTTGACCTTGAAAGCGGCTATCATTTGTATTTCTTCTTTTATTAATGTAGTCTAAATCTATAGGAGATTAAACCTGTTGATTTTGAACTTCTATAGAAATTGATTATTTTTCTAGGCATATGATTTCTTTGGCTAATTTAACCAAAGCATCTGCTATTGAATTCTCTTGGAGATATATTCTACCCATCGTTACATATGGAAACTTTTCAAGTAATTTCATTATATATTGATGATAATTGAAGTGCTTTGGATGCAAAACCTTAGATTCTAATAACTAACTAGGAATCCCCAAAAAATTTTATATTCTTAATTTCCTTAAGGATTTCCAACTCTATACCAATAATAAGAGCTTCATATTCAGCTTCATGGTTTTTATATGGCTCAGCAAAATGATATGAATATCTCATCATTCCTTTTTCTGATGTTATAAAGATTAACCCAATTTCTTCCTTCCCTGGGATATATAAGTTTGATTCTTTATGTCTTCTTGATTATGAAGCACCATCAAAGTATAACTCCCAGGTGGCACTTGGTTCACTGAATGTTATGATTTGTTCAACTGGTAGATCATCATTTAAAGGAGACCCTTCAAGTATAGGGTGTGCTGCTAGAAAATCTATCACTATTTATCCTTTTATAGCATGAAGAAGAATTTAAGTGATCTCAAATTGTATTAAAATCATTGAACATTGTGCTAAATGCCTAGACAATGTTGGACGGGTCATGAGATATTGCAAAGGATTCAACCAAATCAGTTGACCTTATGAGAAAGCATATAATGACTCAATTTAAAAAAACTAAAAAATGTCTCTCAATAGGAGGATAACTCTTTTTCATTGGGACAAGCCTGTGATTTAGATAATAAAGGGCATTTTCCTTCCCTTCTTCATTTGTTTAAGCTAATAAATCCCAAAGAGATTCATCCATAGTTAAAATATAGAGAGTTAATGGCTTTCCCAGAATCAGGGAAGCCAAAATAAGAGGATTCATTATATATTACTTTAGGTTTTCGAAGATACCTTAGCATTTTTCATCCCAAATAAATTTGAAATCTTTCTTCAATAATGCTGCAAAGGTTTGAAACCTTGCAGATAAATTTGATATGAATCTCCTTAGGTATGCAAGCCTTTCTTAGAATGATCTTAACTGTGTAAGACTTCTAGGTGGTAAAATTTCTATAATAGCTTTTATCTTTTTTTGGATCAATTTCTATCCACAATGCCACACTACAAACCCTAAGAATTTCATGAAGTCACTCCAAAGGCACACCAGGATTCATCTTTAAGTTATAGTGGCAATCATTGAAAAATGACCCAAAAATTATAAAATGATCTTACTTTATTTTGGTTTTAATGACAAAATCATCCATATAACATTCAACTTGATTATGAATCAAGTCATTGAATATTCTAGTCATAACTCTTTGATAAGTAGTTCCAGCATTTTTGAGACCAAATAGCATGACCAGGTAACAGAAAATCCCTATTGGAGTTCTGAATGTCATATGCTTTTCATCTTCTAGGGACATCTTAATTTGATTATAACCAGATGATCCATCCATAAATGAAAAGATCTCATGTGAGGAGGCTATGTTGACCATGAGTTTGGGTATAGGAAAAAGGAACTCATCTTTGGGCCATGCCATGTTTAGGTCTCTAAAGTTTACACAGATGTGTATTTAACCATTTTCTTCTTTACTGGAACTATGTTGGCTACACAATTAGGGTATTGATCTTCTCGTATAATGTCAGATTCAATTAGTTTCTTTATTTTAATGATCAGTAGTTGTTCTACTTCTAGGTGCATCCGTAGAAGCTTGCTTTACTCGGATAGCATCATATTTAATTCCTAGTTTGTGTACAACAACATCCTGGGATAAATGTAGCATTTCATCATAACTCTAGGCAAAGCAATCTTTATACTTAAAGAGTAAAGTGATTAACTCTTCAGAATCTTTTGAACCCAGCAAAGAGCTAATCAAAGTCAATTTTGGGTTCTCAGGAGTTCCTAGGTTAACCTCCTTTAATTCATCTATAGTAGATTTTATCTCTTGCATTCTGAAGTGAATCATCTTTGGATTCCTCCATGGTTTTTATGAATGAGTCTTCTAGAAGAGTAGAAGATACTTCAAAGAGTTGATCTATTTGATAATTACTTATCATTAAATAATGGTTTGTATCATCAAATGATTCAATAGTACCAAACCCAATGACAACTTTGGAGTGGAAATTTCTATGTTTTTGATTCCGTAAGCTCTTCATGCATTGGGCTTTATCTTTAGGCCAAACATTTGTGATAAAACCATGTTTCACATAATTCTTTACACAAGTCAAATACCATTCAAAAGGAAGTTCTATTATTTCATTGAAAGATGGTTCTTCAAGCTTTACATCTCCTTCTGAGCTTGAAGGATCGGGTATAGAATAAAATTTTGCTGACCTCCCACTTCTAAACAAGTTAGGGGCTACTTTAACCTCTAATTGAGATATTTTATTTTGATTTATAGGAGTCAAAGTTAAAGTGTCCACATATTTTTTAATTTTTCATATGTGGATAGCTCAGGCTCTTCCTTTAATGTTTTGATTTCTTCCTCATCAGTGTCTGATTCTATGGAAATCTCAAACTTTATTGAAGCATTTTTATGATGGGATTCTTCATATGAGCTGGATTCCAAATCAATATTAATTATTGGTGGTTCTTTTTCTTTTTCCTCCTTTTATTTCTTTTCATCTTTCTTGATTATTGTACTTTGTGCTTCAACAATGATGTATTTCATAGAATCAAATCTAGGTTTCTTAGGCATGTAGTAAATAGGATCTTCATAGAGCTCAATCACATGAATAGTGAATGGTTGTATGTCTCCTTTTATAACATATTATACTCCATCCCTAATGAACATAATACACTGGTGGAGTGAAGATGGAACCATTCTATACATGGATCCAAGATCCTGACTTTAGGTTTAGGTTTTTATTTAATTTTTCTTTTATTTTATTTTAAGTTTATTTTACTCATATTTTATGCTTAGTTTTTATTTATTTAGGTATTTTATTCTTAGGTTTATATTATATTTTTAGTTTAAGTTTTTATTTAATTCAATTTATTTTATTTTATTTTATTTTTTTATTTTATATTTAAGTTTAGGTTTAGGTTTTAGTTTAGGTTTTTATTTTATTTTATTTTATTTTATTTTATTTTTTTATTTTATGTTATTATTTTATTTTATTTAGGTTTAGGTTTTTTATTTATTTTTAGGTTTTTTTAGGTTTTAGGGATGAGTTTAGGCTTAGGGTTTTACGGTTTAGGGTTTATGGTTAGGGTTTAGGGTTTATGGTTTAGGGTTAGATTATGGTTTAGGGTTAGTTTAGGGTTTAGGGTTTAGGCTTTAGGATTGGGTTTTTTTTAATTTTAGGTTTTGGGTTTTAGTTTAGGTTTTTTAGGGTTTTAGGGTTTAGGGTTTAGGGTTTAGGGTTTAGGGTTAGGGTTAGGGTTTAAGTTTTACGGTTTAGGGTTTAGGGTTTAGGGCTTTTTTCTGGGTTTAGGGTTTAGGGCTTAAGGTTTAGGTTTTTCTTTTAAATTAGGTAAATTGGTATGTTTAGGTTTCTTTTTTGTTTATTTTATTTTTTAGTTTTATTTAGTTTAGTTTATTTATTTTAGGTTAATTTATTTTGATTTAGGTTTTTTATTTTAGTTTATTTTTTTGGTTTTGGTTTAGGTTTATGTTTATTTTTTTAGTTTAGTTTAGTTTTTATTTTTTTTTTATCCTTAAGTTTATTTTTTATATTTAGGTTTAGGATTCAGTTTTTATTTTATTTTTTTTAGGTTTAGGTTTTAGGTTTTCATTTAAGGTTTATTTTTAGGTTTGATTTCTTAGTCTAAGTTTAGGTTTATATTTAGTTTATTTTATTTTATTTAGTTTAGGGTTTAGGTTTAATTTATTTTTCATTTAGGTTTATGTTTTTATTTTTAGTTTATATTAGTATAGGTTTAGGTTTATTTTAGGTTTAGGTTTAATTTTTGTTTATTTTAGGTTTATGTATTTGTTTATTTTATTTTATTTTTTACTTTTGTGTTTTAGTTTAGGTTTTTATTTTTTTTATTTTTTATTTTATTTAGGTTAAGGTCTTTAGGTTTTTAGGGTTTATGGTTTAGGGTTTAGGGTTTAGGGTTAGGGTTGGGGTTTATGGTTTAGGGTTTAGGGTTGTAGGTTTTAGGGTTTATGGTTTAGGGTTTAAAATTTACAGTTTAGGGTTTTAGGGTTTAGGGTTTAAGGTTTACGATTTAGGGTGTAAGGTTTAGGGTTTAGGGTTTTAAGCATTAGGGTTTAGGGTTTAGGATTGTAGGTTTAGGGTTTAGGGTTTAGGATAGTAGGTTTGGCATTCAAGGTTTAGGGTTTATGGTTTAGGGTTAGGGTTTTTTAATTATTTATTTATTTTTGTTAAATTAAGTAAACTCATAGGTTTAGGTTTATTTTGTTTATTTATTATTTATTTTTGTTTATTTTATTTTTTTATTTTTATTTAGGTTTATTTTTATTTTATTTTCAGTTATTTCTTTTAGGTTTATTTATTTTAGTTTAGATTTTTATTTTAGTTTATTTTTATATTTAGTTTTAGGTTCATTTTTTAGTTTAGTTTTATTATTACTATATTTTCATAGGTTTAGGTTTTATTTTTTATTTTTAGGTTTAGGTTTAGGTTTTTATTTTATTTTTTTAGGTTTAGGCTTTAGGTTTTTATTTTAGGTTTTATTTTTTAGTTTTGGTTTAAGTTTAGGTTTTATTTATTTTAGTTTAGTTTATTTTAACTTAGGTTTAGGTGTATTTTTTTTATTTTAGGTTTAGTTTTTTTTTATTTAGGGTTTAGATTTTTTTTATTTATAGGTTTATTTTTTAGGTTTAAGTTTTTATTTTATTTTATTTTAGGCTTATTTTATTTTTATTTTAGATTTAGTTTTAAATTTATTTAAGTTTTTTATTTTTTAATTTTGTTTAGGTTTTTATTTATTTTATTTTATTTTAGTTTTAATTTTTTATTTTATTTTATTTTTAGGTTTTGGTTTAAGTTTTGGTTTAGGTTGTAGTTTATGTGTTTTTTTGGATTAGGTTTCTTATTTATTTTATTTTTAGGTTTTATTTTATTTAGGTTTAGCTTTTTGGCTTTTTATGGTTTAAGGTTTAGGGTCATTTGAGGGTTTAAGGTTTAGGGATTAGGGATTAGGGATTATAGTTTTCATAGGTTAGGGTTTATGGTATAGGGTTTAGGGTTTAGGTTTTAGGCTCAATGTTTAGGTTTTAGTTTAGGGTTTTAGGTTTATGGTTTTTTTTACAGAGAATAAATTCAGATTCAACATTTCTTCTATTCAATTTCATCAACCAAGTAACACAATAAGTTTTCTAATACACAAGCGATGGCATAGATAAAAAATGAGTATGTATAGAAGAAATCAAAAACCATAGATAACTAGAACTAACTCTACCGTAAAGACATAGTTCCATAAGCAGCAGATCGGATCGACCATTCTTTAGTTTCTGTAGTTCCCATAAGAACCACCCTGAGCTCTTGTGTAGCGTGATCCCCAATCATATCCCTGATCTCCCCCTCTGCCACCCCATGGATGTTACTTTTCTTCACCTCCATAACCACCTTGCTCCCAACCACCTCCATATCCACCGGCACCTCTAGATCTCCCACCACTATGATAATCGCCCATCTGCACCACCGGATCTAGACTAAGCTTGGTTGGGTGATGTTCCGTCAGGTTAGCCCATTCTTAGGGTTTAGTTTATTAGGTTTTTGGGTTTAAATTTATTTTTTAATTTATTTAGTTACTTTTGGTTTAGGTTCAGCATTTGGGGTTTAAGGTTAGGGTTTAGGGTTTAAGGTTTAGGTTGATGGTTTAGGGTTTAGGGTTTTAGGGTTTAGGCTTTTAGGGTTTGGTTTTAGGGTTAAGGTTTAACGTTTAGGGTTTTAGGGTTTAGCATTTTAGGGTTTAGTGTTTAGGATTAGGGTTTAGAGTTTTGATGGTTTAAGGTTTAGGGTTTAGGGTTAGTTTTGGGTTTAGGCTTTAGGGTTTAGGGTTTTCAGGGTTTAAGGTTAGTTTATGGTTTTTAGGGTTTAGGGTTATAGGTTTAGGGTTTAGGGTTTAGGATTTAAGGTTTAGGGTTTAGGATTTAGGGTTTAGGGCTTAGGGTTTTAGGTGTGGGTTTTAAAAAAAAATTAGAAAACCAGTGGGTTTAGTTTATTTAGTTTATTTTATTTATTTTAGTTTATTTTATATTTTTATTTTTCTTTAGGGTTATGTTTTATTTTTATTTAGTTTAGTTTATTTATTTTAGGTTTATTTAATTTAGTTTATGTTTATTATTTTAGTTTATTTTTTAGGTTTAGGTTTAGGTTTATCTTTAATTTTTAGTTTATTTTTATTTTTATTTTCTTTTTTAATTTTAGGTTTTATTTTTTATTTTTAGGTTTAGATTTAGGTTTTTATTTTATTTTTTTAGTTTTATATCTTAGGTTTTTATTTTATGTTTGTTTTTAGGTTTTATTTTTTAGTTTAGGTTTTTTTTATTTTTAGTTATTTTATTTTATTTGGTTTAGGGTTTAGGTTTAGTTTATTTTAGGTTTAAGTTTAGGTTTTATTTATTTTATTTTAGTTTATTTTAGTTTAGGTTTAGGTTTATTTTATTTTGTTTATTTTTGGTTTAGGTTTTTTTAGTTTAAGGTTTAGGTTTTCTTTTTTATTTATTTTTAGGTTTAGGTTTTATTTTGTTTTTATTTTATTTAATTTTAAGTTTATTTTTATTTTACGTTTAGATTTTATTTTATTTAGGTTTTTTTAGGTTTATTTTATTTTTTTGTTTAGTTTAGGTTTTATTTATTTTATTTTATTTTAGTTTTATTTTATTATTTTATTTTTTTAGGTTTAGGTTTTAGTTTAGGTTTTTATTTTATTAGATTTTTTATTTTAATTATTTTATTTTTAGGTTTTATTTAGTTAGAGTTTTAGGTTTTTAGGGTGCAGGGTTTAGGGTTTAGGTTTGGGGTTTAGGATTTAGGGTTTTAGGTTGAAGGGTTTAGGGTTTAGGGCAGACCAATTATAAGCAATAACATCATAAAAACTTTTATCTTGTAACCACATATTGTGAAATCATAAATTTTTAATGACATTATAGTTATGAACAACATCCTTAATAGAAATCAAAAGAGTATGATCAAGAGAGTTCTACTTTCCAAAGTTAAAGGCCAAGTTTAACCAATAATTATTAAATAAAACATGACATTTCCATAATCATGATTATTCAGTAAATTAAGAACCAATGAAACCAACATCATGAAGATTTCAATCCAAAATCATATTTGCAAAATCTTCCATTGAATGTAAATTTGGCAAAGAACCCTTTTTCCTTTCATTCAAAGAAAGGATCATATTGAAATCCCCACCAACAATCCAAGAATCATTAATAACAGAAGCAAAATTAGAAAATTGATCCCAAGGAATTCTCTTCTCTAACTTTTTACAAGCAGCATAAACAAAAGGGTCAAAAGCATGATAATCACCAAATAAAATATCCACATTATGAACTTGATGAAAATCATTAATAACATTAATAGAAAGAGAAATATTCCAAAATAACCAAATCTTATTATTACTATTGAAATAAAAATCAATCATCCTAGACGTATGCATTATTTTAGAAGAAAAAAAAGAGATTCAAGAATAACCAAGAAACCAACATAAATTATATAAAGATTCCTAATTCTATTTCTAATAGCAAGAGTACCAATGCCCCTCACATTCCAAATAAGAAAGTTAAATATTATTTTTTATTAGGAAAAGAAGGTGAAGAAGATCGAGTAGATCTAGAAACTTTAGAAGGATAATTTTTAAACTATTTTTTCATGTTTCAAAAAAATAGTTTGAAAACTAGTCTCATTCTCCATGGATTCATCATCAGAAAAAATTTTGTCATCATTATTAACAATAGATTTAGGAGAAGATCCTACTTGATAAGAAGATAAATTTTCTTTCTCCGTTAAATGAGAATTATTACTAAGCAAAATACCATCTGGAATAACAATTAAAGAAGGGGTAGAAACAGATTTAATAAGCAAACAAACACTTGGCTGCACATTATCAACAAGCTCCATACCATCATTCTTGCCCAAATTCAAAGAAGATAAAACAAGATTTTCTTTCAAAGATTTTATAGGCAAAATAATAAAAACATTTTCTATAGATTTTCAGCAACTTTGTCACAAATCTCCTTAGAATCAGAAACTAAAATAGGAAATTCATCCACTTACAAATTTTAAGGAATAACATAAATAATGATAGCCAAAACCTGATTACTCTATAAAATAGTTTCAAAAGAAGTTTTAACAAGATTATCACTACCACTTACATTGGGAATATCATTAGAAACATTAGGAACAACTTTAGAAAAATCAACAATTTCATTCACAACACCATTATCCTATTCATTTAAGCAGAAATTCTTTTATCACTTTTAAATCTCCAATTTTTCCAACAACCTTAAGATCTTTAACCACTTTCTTCCAAAGATGTTGATGAGTAACAAAACATTCAGATACATCATGGCCATGAGTTTTGCAATGATTGCAAAAAAAAAATAGTGAAGTTTTAAACTCGACCTGGAAATATCCATATTTCTTAGATTCAATCCACACCTCCTTAGGAAATTTCTTTGTTACATCAATTTCAATAAAGATCCAAGCAACCGATGGCCTGGATTTGGCAGCGATTGCTTGATCAATTTGCAAGGGTCTACTAAAAATAGAACCCACAACATGCAAGAATTGATAATTAACAAATTGAACCTTAAGATTAGGTAAAGATAACCAAACCTACGCTATAGAAGATTCCTCTTTAATTTCAAAATATGAAGTTCATTTAAGAATATGCATTTGATAGTTTTTAACATAATAAAATTGGTGAGCAAAGATATGACTATAATTAAAGTCATTAGACAATTTAATCAGCACATTTTCTACCATCCAGTAAACCAATAAAAAAATTGGAAAGATACAAGTCATGAAAGAAAAATTGAATGTCCTTCGTACTAGTATGTCGAAAAGAAAATTTTCCAATCAAAGTATATGCATAAGGATCAGCTAATTTTTCAGTATCCAAGTTAGAGCACATAATAGCTAGAACACTTTTGAAGTTCATATGAACCAAGTTTAAAGAAAGATCAAGAAGTTGAAGAATCCTTACCATAAGGCATCTTTGAAGGATTTAGAGGCAAAAGGTTTAGCTATACCCAAAGAATCGGGATCCTGAGCTGGAGAAGTTAGAGAATTTGGTTTTCACCAAGTATTCACAGTGCGATCGAACAAGGTGCTTCTTAATAACGAACAAGGATTAGCCAGCCAAAGATCCAGAGCGAAGAAATTTCTAAACCAGCCCATAAACATCGAGAAAAGGAAAGGGATTCAAGAATCAAACTCGGGACGAGAAGGGTTGTGGTATAGGTTTAGGTTTTTTGTTTAGTTTTACTTTATTACGGGGTTTAGGGTTTAGGTTTTTTAGTTTTTTATTAGTTTTTTTCATGATTTAGGTTTTTTTAGTTATTTATTATTTATCAATTTTTTTTTCAGAGTTTAGTTTTAGTTAATATTAGTTTATTATTATTATTATTATTAGGTTTAGGCTTAGTTTTTTTTTGTGTGGTGGGGTTTAATTTTTTTGTTATTAGGGTTTTAATTTTTTTTAGTTTAGTTTAGGGTTTTAGATTTTTTATTAGTTTTTGGAGCGAGGGGGGAGTTTAGGGTTTAGGTTTTAATTTATTAGTTGGTTTCTGTTTATTTAGTTTTTTTATTTTTATTAATTTTATATATCTTTTTTAGGGTTTAGATTTAGTTTTAGTTTTAAGATGGGGGGGTTTATGTTTTATTATTTGTTAGGTTTGATTTTTTAATTTTTTTTTATTTTGGTTTATTTTAGTTAAGTTAGGTTTAGGTTTTAAATTTATTTTTTATGGTTTAGGTTTTATTAGTATTTTATTAGGGTTTTATTTTAGTTTTAGTTTTTAGTTTTATTTTTAGTTTAGTTTTAGTTTAGTTTTATTATTTTTAGGTTTTAGTCTTTTAGTTTTAGTTAGTGGTTTAAGGGGGAGGGAGGGGTGTGGGGCTTTAGTTTAGTTTTTTATTAGTTTTACTTTTAGTTAGTTTAGGTTTAGGGTTTAGGTTTTTTTTTTTTTAAAATTATGTAAAATGATATGTTTAGGTTTATTTAGTTTATTTTATTTTTTATTTAAGGTTAATTTTTATTTTTATTTAGTTTAGTTTATTTATTTTATGTTTATTTATTTTAATTTAGATTTTATTTTAGTTTATTTTTTTAGGTTTAGGTTTAGGTTTATGTTTTTTTTTTAGTTTAGTTTTAAATTTATTTTATTTTTTTAGGTTTAGGCTTTATTTTTAATTATTAGGTTTAGAGTTTAGGTTTTATTTAGATTTAGGTTTAGGTTTTCATTTTATTTTTTTAGGTTTAGGTTTTAGATTTTTATTTTAAGTTTATGTTTAGGTTTTATATTTTAGTTTAGGTTTTATTTTATTTTTTTTTTATTTTATTTAATTTAGTTTAGGGTTTAGGTTTAGTTCAATTTAGGTTTAGGTTTAAGTTTTATTTATTTTAGTTTAGGTTCAGATTTATTTCATTTTGTTTATTTTAGGTTTAGGTTTTTTTTAGATTAGGGTTTCTTCTTTATTTTTTAATTATTTTTTAGGTTTATTTTGACGTTTAGTTTTTTTTTTTAGTTTTATAATTTAATTTTATGTTGATTTAATTTTATTTTACATTTAGGTTTGATTTTATCTAGGTTTTTATTTTAGATTTATTTTATTTGTTAGTTTAGTTTAGGTTTTATTTATTTTATTTTATTTTAGGTTTTATTTTTATTTTATTTTATTTTAGGTTTAGGTTTAGGTTTTAGTTTAGGTTTTATTTTTTATTTTATTTTATTTTATTTAGGTTTGAGTTTTATTTTATTTTATTTTTTAGGTTTTATTTTGTTTAGGTTTAGGTTTTATTTAGTTTAGGTTTAGGTTATTAATTTTTTAGGATTTAGGATTTAAGGTTTAGGGTTTGGGGTTTAGGGTTTAGGGTAGTAGGTTTTAGGGTTTAGGGTTTAGGGTTTAGGGCCTACAGATTGGGGTTTAGGGTTTAGGGTTTAGGGTTGAGTTTTGGGGTTTAGGGTTTAGGGTTTAGGGTTTAGGGTTTTGGTCTTAGGGTTTAGGGTTTAGGATTAAGTGCTTAGTGTTTAGGGTTTTAGGGTTTTAGGTTTAGGTTTATGGTTTATGGTTTCTGATTTAAGGTTTTAGGCTTAGGATCATGGTTAGGGTTTATTTTATTTTATTTTTTATTATTAAAATTAAGTAAACTGGTAGGTTTCTATTTGTTTACTTTATTTTTGATTTATTTTATTTTATTTTAGTTTAATTTTCATTTAGGTTTATTTTTATTTTTTTTTAGTTTAGTTTATTTATTTATGGTTTATTTATTTTAGTTTATTTTTTTAGGTTTAGGTTTAGGTTTAAGTTTATTTTAGTTAGTTTATATTTATTTATTTTATTTTTGGGTTTAGATTTTATTTTAATTTTAGGTTTAGGTTCTTATTTTATTATATTAAGGTTTAGGTTTTAGATTTTTATTTTAGGTTTATTTTTAGGTTTAGGTTTATCTTTAGTTTATTTTATTTTATGTAGTTTAGGTTTAGGTTTAGGTTTAGTTTATTTTAGGTTTAGGTTTAAGTTTAGTTTATTTTAGTACAATTTATTTTAGTTTAGGTTTAGATTTATTTTATTTTGATTTTATTTATATTTTAGGTTTAGCTTTTTTTTTGGTTTAGGGTTTAGGTATTTATTTATTTTTAGGTTTATTTTTTAAGTTTAGGTTTTTATTTAGTTTTTATTTTATTATATTTTAGCTTAATTTTATTTTTATTTTACGTTTAATTTTATATTATTTAGGTTTTTTATTCTTGGGTTCATTTTATTTTTTTAGTTTATTTCAGGTATTTATTTATTTTATTTTAGTTTATTTTTATTTTTCTCTTTTATTTTGTTTTTAGGGTTAGGTTTAGGTTATAGTTTAGGTTTTTATTTTATTTTATTTAGGTTTAGGTTTTTTATTTATTTGATTTTTAGTTTTTATTTAGTTTAGATTTAGTTTTAGTTTTAAGTTTAGAGTTTAGTGTTTAGGGTTTAGTTTATAGTTTAGGTTTAGGGTTTAGGGTTTTAGGTTTTGGGTTTAGGGTTTTAGGTTTAGGTTAGTTTAGGTCAGTGTTTAGCTTTAGTTTAGGGTTTTAGGGTTTTAGTTTAGGGTTAGGTTTGGTTTAGAGTTTATAGTTTATAGTTTAAGTTTGGTTTAGGGTTATTTTAGTTTAGACTTAGGGTTTAGGTTTTAGATTTGAGTTTAGGACTTAGGGTTTAGGTTTAGGGGTTAGGGTTAGTTTAGGTTTTAGGTTAGTTTAGGTTTAAGAGGATTTAGTGTTTAAGGTTAAGGATTAGGTTTAGTTTTCCTTTTATTAAAATTAAATTAAATTAGATTAGTTTATTTAGTTTTTATATATTTTTGATTTATTAATTATTTTTAATTAATTTAGTTTATTTATTTCAATTTATTTTTTAGGTTTAGGTTTAGGTTTACATTTACTTTTTAGTTTAATTTTATTTTTATTTTTATATTTTAGGTTTAGGTTTTATCTTTTATTTTTAGGTTTAGGTTTAAGTTTTTTTTAGGTTTAGGATTTATGTTTTTATTTTAGGTTTATTTTTTAGTTTATTTTTAGGTTTTTATTTTAGTTTTATTTAAAATTTTAGTTTAGTTTCATTTAGGTTTATGTTTACTTTATTTTATTTATTTTTGGTTTGGGTTTTTTTTTTTTAATTTAGGGTATAGATTTTATTTTGTATTTATTTTTAGGTTTGATTTTTAAGTTTATTTTTTTAGGTTTAGTTTTTTATTTATTTTATTTTAGTTTAAGTTTTATTTTTTATGTTATCTTATTGTTAGGTTTCAGTTTGGGTTTTGGTTTTAGTTTAAGTTCTTATTTTATTTTATTTTTTTTATTTTATTTAGGTTTAGGTTTATTTATTTATTTATTTAGGTTTTATTTAGCTTAAGTTTAGGTTTTTAGGTTTTTAAGGATTAGGGTTAGGTTTAGGGTTAGGGTTTAGGGTTTATGGTTAGTTTAGGGTTTAGAGTTAGGGTTTTATGCATTTTATTTATTATTTTTTAAAATTAAGTAAACTTGTAGATTTAGGTTTATATAGTTTATTTTTTACTTATTTGAGTTTAATTTATTTTTATTTTAAGTTTAGGTTTAGGTTTTATTTTATTTTTTTAGATTTAGGTTTTAAGTTTTAATTTTTAGGTTTATTTTTTAGGTTTTATTTTTTTATTTAGGTTTAGGTTTATCTTTAGTATATTTCATTTTATGTAGTTTAGGTTTAGGTTTAAGCTTAGTTTATTTTAGGTTTTGGTTTAAGTTAAATTTATTTTAGTACAATTTATTTTAGTTTAGGTTTAGATTTATTTTATTTTTATTTTACTTATATTTTAGGTTTAGTTTTTTTTTTAGTTTAGGGTTTAGGTTTTCTTTATTTATTTTAAGTTTATTTTAAGTTTAGGTTTTATTTAGTTTTAATTTTATTATATTTTAGCTTAATTTTATTTTTATTTTATGTTTAGTTTTATTTTAATAAAATTTTTTTCTTAGGTTTATTTTATTTTTTAGTTTAGTGTTTTATTTATTTTATTTTAGTTTATTTTATTTTTCTCTTTTTTATTTTTTTAGGTTTAGTTTAGGTTATAGTTTGTTTTATTTTATTTAGAATTAGGATTTTTTTATTTATTTTATTTTATGTTTTATTTAGTTTAGGTTTAGGTTTTAGGTTTTAAGTTTAGAGTTTAGGTTTAGGGTTTATGGTTTAGGATTTATGGTTTTAGTTTAGGGTTAGGGTTGGTGTTTGACTTTAGGGTTTAGGGTTTGGGTTAGTTTAGAGCTTAGGTTTAGAGTTTCTGATTTAGGGTTTAAGTTTAGGGTTTAGGTTTGGGTTATGGTTTAGGGTTTAGGATTTAGTTTTATGGTTTAGGGTTTAGACAGTTTAGTTTAGGGTTAGGTTAGATTTAAGTTTAGGTTTAGGGTTTAAGATTTTTCAGGTTTAGGGATTAGGTTTAGGGTTTCTTTTTAAAAAAAAAATTAGGTAATCGAGGTTTAGGTTTATTTAGTTTTTTATATTTTATAGTTTATTTATTATTTTTTATTTAGTTTAGTTTATTTATTTAGTTAAGGTTTTTATTTTAGTTTAGGTTAGGAGTTTATGGTTAGGGTTTAGGTGTTTAGGGTTTAGGGAGTTTAGGGTTAGGGTGCTTAGGTTTGTTTATTTAGGGTTTATAGTTTATAGTTTTAGTTTAGGTATAGAGTTTAGCTTTAAGTTTAATGTTTAAAGGTTTATAGTTTAGGTTTAGGTTTTAGGGTTTATTTATGATTTAGGTTTAGGTTAGAATTTTAAGTTTAGGATTTGGATTAGGGTTTATAGTTTAGGATTTTGGGTTGTAGGTTAAGGGCCAAGTTAGGGTTTGGTTTAGGGTTAATTTTAGGGTTCATGGTTTAGGGTTTAGGGTTTTGGTTTTGGGGTTTAGGGTTTAGGTTTTAGGGTTTAGTCTTTTTGGGGTTTAGCGATTAGGGTTTAGGGTTCATGTTTTAGTTTAGTTTTTGGTTTAGGGTTTATGTTTTATTTTTAACAGAGAATAAATTCAAAATTCAACATTTCTTCTTTTTGAATTCATCAACCAAGTAGCACACCAAGTTTTCTAAGACACAATCGACAATAGAGATAAAAAAATTAGCACACATAGAGCAATTTGAAAACCTAGATAACTAGAACGGTCTCTAGTGTAAAGAAATCGTTCCATAAGCATCAGATCGGATTGGTCATTCCTTAGTTTCTCCGGTTCCCATCAGAACTACCCTAACCTCTTGAGTTGTTAGATCCACCATCATATCCCCTCTCTCTCCACCACCACGGTTTAACAGTATACTCCTCCCACCTCCATAACCACCACTACTTTGCCACTATAAACTCTAAATCCTAAACCCTAAACCCTAAACATTAAATCCTAAACTCTGCAACCCTAAACCCTAATCCCTAAACCCAAAACCATAAACCCTAAACTCAAAACCATAAATCTTAAACCCTAAACCCTAAATAACCCTACACACTAAAAACCTAAACCCTAAACCCTAAACCCAAACCCTAAACCCTAAACCTTGAACCCTAAACACTAAACCTGAAAACCCAAAATCCTAAACTCTAAACCGTAAACTAACCCTAAACCCTAAGCTAACCTTAAACCCTAAATGCTAAATCCTAAACACTAAATCTCGAACCCTAAACCCTAAACCTTAAAACACTAAAACCTAAAACCCTAAACCCTAAACCTGAAATCATAAACCCTAATCGCTAAACCTTAACTCTGAACCCTAAATGTAATCTTAAACCTAAAGTAACTAAATAAATAAAAAATAAACCTAAACCCTAAAAGCTAATAAACTTAAACATAAACCTAAATCATAAGAATGGGCATAACCTTGATGGTAGGAACATCACCATGAACTAGGCTCAGGCTAGATCTGGTCGTGGAGGCAAAGATGGAGGCGGCGGTTATCGTAGTGGTGGTGGAGGATCTCAAGGTGCTAGTTGATATGGAGGTGGCATTTATAGAAGAGGGATGACCGATTGAGGTTACAAATGTGCTGGTGATGGAGGATGAGATATAGGATATGATGGCGGATCCCAGTACTCAAGAGGCGGGAGTGGTTCTGATTGGAACTAGAGAAACTAAAGAATGACCGATCTGATCTACTGCTTATGGAACTATGTCTGTACAGTAGAGATGGTTTTTGTTATCTAGGGTTTTAATTTGCTCAATGCATGCTCATTTTTAATCTATGTCATCACTTGCGTCTTAGAAAACTTGGTGTGCTACTTGATTGATGAAATCAAAAAGAAGAAATGTTTAATCTAAATTTGATCTCTATTAAAAAAAACCATTAACCTTAAACCCTAAACTCTAAACTAAAATATAAACCCTAAGGCTAAAACCTAAAACCTAAATCCTAAACCCTAAATCCTAAACACTAAATTGTAAACCCTAAACCCTAAACCCTAAACCCTAAACCATAAACCCTAAACTAACCTTAAACACTAAAAACCTGAAAACCTAAACCTAAACTAAATAAAAACTAAAAATAAAATAAACACTAAACCTTAAACCTAAATAAAATAAATAAAATAAAAACCTAAATAAAAACATAAACAAAATATTAAAATAAAATAAATTAATAAAAATAAACTAAAATAAAATATATAAAATCCTAAACTAAATAAAAAAATAAAATAAACCCAAGAATAAAAAACTTAAATAAAATAAAACTAAATGTATAATAAAAATAAAATAAACCTAAAACAATTAAAATAAAAACTAAATAAAAACTAAACATGTAAAATAAACCTTAAAATCAAACCTAAATTAAATAAAAAATAAAACCTAAACCCTAAACTAAAAAAAAACCTAAACCTGAAGTAAAAATAAAATAAACCTTAACCTAAACTAAAATAAACTAAACTGAAATAAATAAAACCTAAACCAAACATAAAATAAACTAAAACTAAACCTACACCAATCTAAAATGAAATAAATTTAGTTAAAATAAAGTAAACCTAAACCTAAACTAAAAAAACCAAAATAAACCTAAAATAAATCCTAAACCTAAAAAATAAAATAAAATTGAAACCTAAACCTAAAAATAAAAAATAAAACCTAAACTTAAAAAATAAAATCAAAATAAAACAAAATCAAAATAAATAAAATAAACCAAACAAAAATAAAATAAAACAAAATAAAATAAATAAATAAAAATAAAAAATAAACTAAATAAACTAAACCTTTCAACCTTAAACCAATTTAAAAACCCTAAAAAACTCTTTTGAGCAGCCTTCTCTCACACACTTCTTTATAATCTTTCTCGGTTTATGCTATTTTCAAATTTCATTTTATTTACTTTAATTGTTTTAATTTCTATCTTTACAATTTTGTAGGTGCATTTCTCTTGTTCTCTTCCTAGTTTGCTCCCTAGTGTCATGCATTCTCTCATCCTAAAGAGCTTTGGACTAGATCTATTCATTGGCTTATCTAAGTTAATCAATTTGTATCTTTTGCTTTCCTTTATTCTTTTATTTTGCTTTTGGTTGTACTTAGATAGGGGATTTACTTTCTAGGTTGATTGTAGCTCTTTGAGCAGTAGTTGTGGAGTTTATCCCTTTTTAAGGACTTTGTAACCCTCTTTTTGTGGCAATAAAATTTCCCCTATATGGGATTTCCCAAAAAAAAAACCCTAAACCCTAAAACCTAAACTATAACTCTGGACCCTCAACCTAAACACTAATCCTAAACCCTAAACCTTAATCAGAAACCAAACCCAACCCTATTCCTTAAACCCTAAACTAACTTTAACCCTGTTCCAATCCAAAACCTAAATCCTCTACTAAACCTAAACTAAACCCTAAACTTTGCTGACCCTAACCACCCTAAAACCAAACCCTACCCTAACTAAACTGGCCAAAAACCTAAACTCTAAACCCTAAATCTTAAACCTAAACCTTAAACCAACCCAAACCCTAAACCTAAACCCAAATTTACCCACCACAACACTAACTAACCACTAAATCCTACCACAACCCTAAGCTAACCCAAAATCTCTAAACCCTATTTCTTAAACACTAAACCTTAAACCATAAAACCTAAACCCTAAACTCTAAACCCTAACTCTAAATGTTGAACTCAAAAATGCTAAACCCTAAAACCCAAAACCCTAAATCATAAACCTTGAACCATAAACTGAAAACTCTAATCCCTAAATTGTAGCCCAAAACCTTAAACCATAAACATAAACCTAATGTTACTAAATAAATATAAAAATAAACCTAAATGCAGAAATCTAATAAACTTAAATTGAAACCTAAACCCTAAGAATGGTTAGAACCTTGATGGCAGGAACATCACCATCAACCAGGCAAAGTATAGATCTAGCATTAGAGGCAATGGAGAAGGAGGTTACATCCGTGGTGGTGGTGGAGGGAGAGATTAGAGACTTGATGGTGGATCACTACCGAGAGGTGGGGTGGTTCGATGGGAACTAGAAAAATTAAAAAATGGCCAATCTAATCTGCTACTTATGGAACTATGTCTTTATAGTAGAGATGATTCTAGTTATCTTCAATTTTTTATATGGTCTATGTGTGCTCATTTTTTATCTATGTCATTGCTTGTGTCTTAGAAAGCTTGCTACTTGGTTGATAAAATCGAAAGAACAAATGTTGAATCGAATTTATTCTATTACAAAAAAACCATAAACCCTAAACTAAAACATAAACCCTTAACTTAAAACCTAAACCCTAAACCCTAAACCCTAAACCCTAAACCCTAAACAAAAACATAAACCCTAACCCTAAAACCTAAACCCTCCCTTCTCGGCCGTGGTGCTCTCTGGCGATTGTGTTTTTCCCTTTCATTTTCCTTACTGCTTGGCTGATTTTTGATCATTCTCGATCAATTTTTGCAATAATTTGTCTTTGATTGGCCTCTAATATGAGTTTTCCTTTGCTCTTTCAATGGAAGAGGAGCTGCTTTCTGCACAGCTGAGCTTATCCATCTTGGAGGGGTCGGCTAGGGCATCAGATTTACATGGAATTATGGATCTGAAATCAATTGCTACTCTTCCTGCAGTTAAGTCCTTTAAGGATGCATTATCTGGTAAGAACCTTTCCCCTAATGCTTTGGTGAATTTGATCTCGACCTCATTTCATGGGATGCTTGCTATTATGTGCTCGGATCAAGACATGGAAAAGTTGGCGAAGCCTTTTGAATTCTCTTTAGTTGGTAAATTTTCCTTACGTCCGCCAACTCTCGATAACATCTGATCATTTTTTCATAGCCTTAAACTTTCAGGTGTTTTCATTATTGGATTGATTGATCCTAGGCATATTTTAATTTAGCTCTCTAATGACTTAGATTATTCAAGAGTTTTTGCTTGTCGCTCTTACTTTGTGTTTAATTGTCAAATGCGACTTCTGAAATGGTCTCCTCTTTTTAATATGCAAGATGAATCCCCAATTGTTCCTATATGGCTAGCTCTTCCTAATATGAGAATACATTATGTTACACATCAAGTTCTCTTTGCGGTAGGGCTCTCTTCGGTCGACCTCTTCAAATTGATCGGACACCATTTGAGAACACAACCTTACATTTGCTCGTATTTTGGTTGAGATTGATATTACTAAAAGTATCCTAAAAGAAGTTTGGATCTGAAGTTGATTATAATCAAAAGCTGAATTTGAGAACTTTCCTATTTTTTGCACACATTGTAAGATTCTTGGCCATGATCATTCTGAATGTTTTGCATTGCATCCTCATCTTAAAAAGAATAAATTTTTAGATCCAAATCCTACTCTATCAAATCAAAAAACCAATAAATTTGCTTATGTGCCTAATGTCACTCAAAATGGGAATCATCCCCCTACACCTACTCCTTTTCTATCCACTGATTTGCCTATTGGAGAGCAATCTGAGCATGTTAAAAATAATGCTTATGAGGTTCATGAGGAGGCTAATGATAACTTAATTAATATTTCTTCTAATTGTAATAATTTAGCTCCTCAAGACAATACCTTGACTCAGTCTAACCTACCCCTTTTGGCTAGTGAACCCGAGGAGACTCATATGAACCATAGTGGTGATTTGAATTGAAACTTTAGGTTGGATCAAAATATGAAAACAAATTATGGAATTGATCCTTTGATGAAAGAAGAAAATCTAAAAATTGCTGATCCTTTGATGATGGAACAAAATTTGAAAAGTAATTCTAAATTGAGCATGAAATTTGTGCTATTAATGGCTTCACAACCTCTCCTTCTCTTATCCTTCAGAGTGATATGCATGCTAACCCACTTTCGACTTAATTACATTGAAGAAGGGTAAATTACAATTAGAAATATTTTGATTTAGGTCCTAGCTTTGAATATCACAAATCAGTCTCTCGGATGGTGATACTTTGGACAATGATAGATCTTTTCAAACTATTTAAAAAAAAAATCTCTTAAAGTTAGAATGTTCACTAATAGCTCCATAACTACTAGATCTTCTCTAACTTCCCATAAATAATTGTTTTAGTTTTCTTTTCTTCTTGCTTTTTTATTTCTTTAGTTATCTCTTTTGTTTTCTTTCTTATTTTATTATGATCAATTTTCTAATTTAGAATGTTTGGGTTATTAGAACTCTCAATGTCCACAACCGTATTAGAAGTCTTTGTCAAATTCATAACATAGCCTTACTTGTTGTTATTGAACCATTCATACACTCTTCTAAGATCAACCATGTTGCTAGAACGCTTGGCTTTCAAAATTTTCTCTATAATATTAGCAATAAAATTTGGTGTTTTTAGAATAATTTAGTCAACATCTATCCTTGATGATCTTCAACAATTGGTTAATGTCCACATCTCATTGGGTGAATTTTTTGCTTTGGGTTCCTTTATTTATGCTTCTTGTAATAGAGCTAGTAGGAACATCCTTTGGGATAACTTAAGAAGATTTGCCTCCTCGGTCAACAACCCATGGTTGGTTGGGGGATTTTAACACTATTCTCTCTTCCTCGAAAGAAGGGGAGGTTTCTCTCCTAATATTCATTCCATGGAAGATTTTTCTAATATGATTCTTGATTGTAATCTATTTGATATTGGATTTTTGGGCTTTGACTATACATGGCATAACTCTAGACTCTAACAACAGTTTGATAGGACTCTTTTTAATTCTCTTTGGATCAATCAATGGCCCCTTACTTCTATTGAACATTTGAGCAGAACTTTGTCATGCTCATTTTGATCTGTCAAAATCCCTCATAGATTATCCTCCCCAACTTTTTTTAGATTCCAAAATATGTGGATCCAACACATTGATTTCATAAATTTTGTATCCATTAACTGGATGGCTCCTCTTCATCTAGATAATTCGGATAAAGGCATGATTCGCCTCAAGCATAAGCTTAAAAGGCTTAAACAAAACCTAAATTGGTGGAACAAGCATCATTTTAAAATTTTTTTTGCTAATATTAAAAATATGGAACAATTAGTTTGTTCTCTTGAAGATGATATTTTGACTGATTCTTCTAAACTTGAGGAGTTGATTGAAACTAAATATAACTTGGTTAAATATCAGAATATGGAGGAAACATACTGGCGACAAAAGGCTGCTAGCAAACATATTGCTGATGGTGATAGAAATACCAAGTATTTCCATGCTCTTTTCAAAAAAAAAGAAAGCCTTAAACTTTATTAAAAAAATTAAAAATGATAACAGCAGTTGGATCACTGATAATAATGATATTAAAGATTCTATCATACATCATTTTATAAAGTTATTAAACAACAACCCTACCTTATAAGCTCTCTCCAACTATCACCCGATTCCCTCAACGATTACTAATGATGACAACCATTTGCTTAATTTGCGTCCTACTAAAGCTGAGATTGGTAGTATTCTCAATAGCATGAACACTAATTACATTTGAGCACGAAGGCTATCAATTTTTTAGCATTGTTGGCCTATTATTAAGTCGACCTTATCGATGTTGTCATTGATTTTTTGATGGAAATCCTTTACCTAGATATTTTTCTAGCACTTCCATTGTTCTCATTCCCAAAATTAATAATCCTAAATCTTGGGGAAATTTCAGACCTATCAGCCTTTGCACCTTAAACTCATTGCTAAATTAATTGCCAATAGAATTAGTCCACTATTGCCTAAAATTATTTCCCCCAACCAAACTAGTTTCATTAAAGGTAGAGCTATATCTGACAACATTCTTCTACCCCAAGAGCTAATTCATGACATTGATGCTTCTACCAGAGGTGGTAACATCATTTTCAAATTAGACATCTCTAAAGCTTTTAACAACCTCTCTTGGAATTTTCTCTTCCAAATTCTTCTTTTGTTTAGTTTTTCTGACTATTTAATCCACCTCATTAAAAATTGTATTTCCAATGTTTGGTTCTCCGTTATCATGAATGGTGAGTCCCTATGTTTTTTTCCTTCTATGCATGGCTTGAGAAAAGGAGATCCCTTATCTCCATCTCTTTTTATTATTATTGTTGAATATATTTCAAGGAACCTTAATGATCTTTTTAACAATAATCCTAGCATATTTTTTAGAATTCAAGGTGGTCTTCCTATCTCTCATCTTAGTTTTGCTGATGACTTCATAATCTTTTGCAATACCTCTACTCAACACATTAAAACTATTAAGAATCTTTTAAATAAATTTGGTACTGAAAGTGGTATCTTTCTTAATGAAGGTAAAAGTTGTTTCATTCCTTCCTCTAAAATTCCTAGTAACAAGATCAACCAAATCTTGAGAATTACTAATTTTTAGCAACAACAACTTCCTATTAAATATCTTGGTGCTCCACTCTTTAAAGGTTAGAAAAGATCACATCTCTTTGATGAGTTAATCCAAAAAATCTCTAATAAAATTTTGTTTGGGAATTTCATTTACTCTCATTTGGTGGTAGGCTCACTTTGATTAAGAGAACCCTTAATTCCATGCCTTTATATCTCATTCAAACCATTGTCAATTCAATTCACCATTATTGAGCACCTCTTTAACAAATTCTTATGGAAAGAATGCATTGGACCTCTTGGTATAAAAGCTATGGTACTCTTGTTGAAGGTGGGCTTGGTTGTAAGCCAATCAGGGAAGCTATCACTGCCTTTTCCTATAAACTTTGGTGGAATTTTAGGAGCAATAATAGTCTTTGGGCTAATTTTATGATTGCTAAATACTGCCAGGGTAAGCACCCTCTCATTTTCTCCTATAAATTGGGAGACTCTCCTGTATGGAAAAGACTTTGTTCCATCAAATGGGAAGTTGAATCTTTAATCTCTTGGGGGATTAACTCTGGTACCTCTTTATTTTGGCAAGATAACTGGACTGGAGCTGGGTCCATTGATGAATTACTTTCTACCCACTACTTCTATTAAAGTGAACTCTTTCTAGCGAGAATAATAAGTGGAACAATTGTAAGCATCTTGTATATTCTTTCTCTCTTTTAGATAATCTTACTATTATTCCTATCATTCCTAGCAATCATGATGATCCTTTTAAGCTTTCCCAAAATGGTGATTTCAACCTTAAAAATGTTTGGATTCATATTAAAGAAGCTCATGATTTCTCCAATGTGTTTTTTAAACTTTGGAATAACACTATTCCTATTTTCTATTCTGTTCTAACTTAGCATATTTTGAAAAACTTTATCCCTGTTGACTCCTTGATGTGGGGTAAAGGTTTTTACTTACCTTCAAAATGCTACTGTTGCTTTCACATTGAGAATGTGAATCATGTATTTGTTAATGAAGCCATTGCTTCCAAACTTTGGATTTGGTATGATGATCTCTTTAATATTGTCAAATTCATTGGCTCTTAACTCTATACTAACTTCTTGAAGTTTATTTTGAAAACACTATTAAAGGCCACATTAAAGTCATAACTGCTATCACTCTTATTTGGTTCATATGGATGGACAGAAATGATGCAAAACATCATGGGATTCCTATGAACCAAAAGAGGATAATTGCTAGAATTAAAAATAAAATTTGTGACTTATTTAATGCCAATTTAAATAACTACAATCAATTCAAAAGCTATAAATTTATGGCCAATAAACTGGGTTTTAACTTTTGGATCCAACCGTAAAGATGATAAGATTATTTATTGGGTAAAACCTCATGCTAATACTATTAAAATTAACATTGATGGCTCTATCTCTCAAAATGCTTCTAGCTATGGTGGCATTTTCAGAAACCTTAATGGTAAAGTCCTATGTGCTTTTGCTTACCCCCTTAATACTTGCTCTGTTCCTTTTGCTGAGCTAATGGCAGTTTACAAAGCTATTGAGATTTTCCTTCAAAAGGTTGGCTCAATATTTAGATTGAGGGGGATGCCTGGTTGCCGATTGATCTTTTGACTTCCACCAAAATGGGCAATACAGAATTGTACTACCTTCTCAAGCAGACTAGAGCTCTCCTTTCTCAACTCTATTTTAAAATCACTCATGTATGGCATGAAGGTAATGCATGTGTTGATTACCTTGCTAATCTGGGTGCTAGATTAGATGGCATAAAATTCTTTGATCAACTTACACTTCCTAAACATTTGCATGGTTTGGTTAATTTAGAAAATATTGGATTCCCTTACAATAGAAATTAATCCATCCTATTGGTTTAGCCTCTTATATTACCTATTTAATTGGATGATCAACTTCTATTTAGTGTTGTTGTTTCTTTGGATTTTGCTGATGCATCTTCCCGATATCCCTTTCTGGTTAATTGCTGATCTCTGTGGCATCTGATGTTGGATTAATTACCCTAACCTTTTTTAGGGTCTTACTGCTTCTGATGTTTCCACTGTTAATGGTAAGGTGTTTCTTGTCTGTTGGAGGGAGATGTATTACCTTATGCTTTACTTTCTACTTTACTTTCTGATCAACAGGGACAGACTTCTTCCCATCAATATTTTGTTAAGGGGTCCTACTGTATCTATTTTCCATTATATGATTAAGGTTGTTTTCTGTCTCTTTTCCTTTTTCTAGAAATCTATTATGGGGCTCATGACTTTGTTGTATCAATGTTTAATAACTATATTTTTGTATAGCTTCAAGACAGGCCCTAATTTATCTATTTTTCTCCCTTTTATTATGGATGTGGCCCCTCTTATGCTCCTAACCTCACCTCCACAACCTGTAAGGAGAGAAACTGCAATACCCTTGCTAGTATAACTTCTTCTTTGCAGGATTGTAATTACTTCTTGATTTCCTTCCAGCCTATTTTTACTGATGCTGTGGGCTTAGCTGCTGGTGCTTTTTTGTATCTTGAAGGATTTGAAAGATGGCTTTCCTTTGAACCACTTTTGACTCTATGATGTACCACTATTTTTTTTTGGATTATCTTATGGTGGGTGCAATAAATGTTTTGCTATTTTAATTGTTGCTATTGGATTTTCGGGTCTTATGTCCAGCAGGCTGCTTTTGGGGCTATTTTTCTGATTGCTTTTACTAACCTCACCTTACCAACCTGTAAGGAGAGAAACTGCTATACCCTTGTTAATATTATTGTCTTTTTGTAGGATTGGACTTACTTAATGATTTCTTTCTAGTCTACTTTTACTGAGGATGTTAGTTTAGCTGCAAGCCAGCTCTCCTTTATCTTGAAGGATTTCAATGATGGCTCCCTTTTGAAGCCCTTTTGTGTCGATGTTGTACCACTATTTTTTATTATCTTATCTTATGGTGGGTGCAATAATTGTATTGTTGTTTTAATTGTTGGCTATTAGATTTTTGGATCTTATGTCCAGCAGGCTACTTTTGAGGTTGTTGGCTGTTTATTGGCTTTTGTTTTCTGATTGCTTTTATTGTTTGCAACCAGGCTACAGTTGATCACCACATGATTGTGGTCTATCTAAACTGCTACTATTTTTTCCATCTTGATTCAGTTAGACTTGTCCAAATCACTGTGATTATGCTATTACCTACTTGGAAATTAACTTATGCACTGTCTATTCCGAATGGGTGGTTTTATGGCCAACTTGCTGTTATTTGCTATCTTGGTTGTTGGCTGAATTGGATTATCGAGTTTTATGCCCAACAAGCTACTACTGAGGTTATCTCTCATGTCCAATAGGCTGCTATTGGGGCTATTTTTCTAATTGCTTTTGCTAACCTCACCTTCCCAACCTGTACGGAGAGAAATTGCAATACCCTTATTATTATTATTATTATCTCTTTGCTAGATTGGACTTACTTAATGATTTCTTTTCAGTCTGCTTTTACTGAGGATGTTGGTTTAGCTACAAGCCTGCTCTTCTTTATTTTGAAAGATTTCAATGATGGCTCGATTTTGAACCCCTTTTGTATCTATGTTGTACCTCTCTTTTTTATTGGCTTATCTTATGGTGGGTGCAATAATTGTATTGTTGTTTTAATTGTTGGCTATTGGATTTTCGGGTCTTATGTCCAGCAGGTTACCTTTGAGGTTATTGGCTATTTGTTGGTAGTTATTTTTCTGATTGTTTTTGCTGTTTCCAACCGGGCTGTAGCTGATCACCTGATGTTTGTGGTCTATTTAATCTGCTGGTATTTTTTCATCTTGTTTTAGTTAAACTTGGGTAGATCATTGTGATTATGCTATTACCTACTTGGATATTATCTTATGCACTGTCTATTCTGAATGGGTGGTTTTATGGCCAGCTTGTTGTTATTTGCTATCTTGGTTGTTGGCTGAACTGGATTATCGGGTTTTATGCCCAGCAAGCTACTACTGGTGTTGTCTCTCTAATTGTCCTTATTTGGAATTGTTTGTGGTGGGGAGCAGCTTATTACCCATGGCTTTTGGTCCATCTAATCTGCTGCTGCATTCCCATCTTGGCTCTATTAGATTTCTGCATTTCCTGTTTGGGTTTGGGTTATGATATCTTGCTTTAAACTTGCTGGTTATTAACTTCTGCAATTATTATTAACAAGGGGGTTGTTAACATGTGCATTGCTTATTTTGATTGGGTACCTTACAACCCAGGACTGTAAGTTTCATATATGTCCCATATGTTTAGGATGGAGTTAATTACATGCTATTTGATTTGCTTTGCTGGATTTTAGTAGGCTTTTCAACTAGTTGTATATTGCTTCTTTCCTCTGCCTGGCCTTTTTTGTTATTTTCCTGTGGTGGGTTTACATGCTAGCCTAATTAAACTCTTAGCTGTAGTAAAAAATAAGGTGGATCTGGCAAAGATGGTTCATTTTCATATGTGTAGGGATTCTCATGCCATGGTGACTATATTGATGATATTTATTATGCATGGGATCCCCTTTCCCATTCTGCCCTTTGTTGTATCCTTTTCTATTATGTTTATGGCTTTGTTTAGGTTTGCAGGTACTAAGGGTCAAAAGACTTTCAGAAATGGTTGCTATCTTCCCACAGGTTTGTTGGCTATGATGGCTGTGATGATTTAACTCCATTTTGGTTTGGTAGTTGCTCTTGTGATGTAACCCTTCTACTGAAGTTTGGATGCTTATATTTGCATCCACCCCAATTTGGTGTGACTGAGCCTGAGCCTTCTCTCACACACTTCTTTATAATCTTTCTCAGTTTATGCTATTTTCAATTTTCATTTTGTCTGTATTACTTTAACTACTTTAATTTCTATCTTTCTACAATTTTGCAGGTGCATTTCTCTTATTCTCTTGCAGGTTTGCTCCCTAGTGTCATGCATTCTCTCATCCTGAAGAGCTTTGGCCCAGATCTATTCATTGGCTTATCTATGTTAATCAATTTGTATCTTTTGCTTTCCTTTACTCTTTTATTTTTCTTTTGGTTGTACTTAGATAGGGGATTTACTCTCTAGGTTGATTTAAGCTCTTTGAGCAGTAGTTGTGGAGTTTATCCCCTGTTCAGGACCTTGTAACCCTCTTTTTGTGGCAATAAAATTCCCCCTATATGGGGTTTCCCAAAAAAAAAACCCTAAACCATAATGCCTAAAACCCTAATTCCAAAAACTTACAACCCTAAATCATAAACCCCAAACCCTAAACCCTAAACCCAAAACCCTAAATGCTAAACCTTAAAAACCTAAAAACCTAAAACTAAACCAAATAAAACCTTCAAAAAAAAAATACAAAAACCCAAACTTAAATAAAATTAAAAAATAAAATAAAATAATAACCTAAACTAAAACTTAAACTTAAACATAAATCTAAACCTAAACTTAAACCTAAAAATATATACTAATAAAAATGAAAAACTAAACTAAAATAAAATAAATAAAAACCTAAACTAAACTAAAAAATAAAATAAACCTAAAAATTAAAAACCAAAATATAATAAAAACTAAACCAAAAATAAAAAAAAAATATAGTTAAAATATAAAATAAAACCTAAACCTAAATCTAAAATAAAATAAATTCTAAAAAAAAAATAAAACTAAAATAAAATAAACTTAAACCTAAACCTAAACTTAAAGGATAAACTAAAATAAAACCTAAACAAAATAAGTAAACCTAAAATAAATAAAACTAAATAAATAAAAAATAAACCTAAATAAAATAAAATAAAATAAACTAAAATAAATAAAAAAACTATGTAAACTAAATAAACCTGCCATTTGCTTAATTCAAGAAAACCATAAACCTTAAACCTAAACCTAACCCTGACCACAAAACTAAACCCACTAAACCCTAAACAAAAACTACCTTGCCTAATCTAAAACCTAAAAACCTAAACCCTAAACCCAAAACCCCAAACCATAAACTTAAACCTTAAACCCTAAACCCTAAATCGTAAATCCTAAAAACCTAAAAACCTAAAAACCTAAACATAAAATAAATAAAACCTAAAAATAAAATAGTTAAAAATCCTAAACCTACATAAAAAAAAACTAAATTAAAGCCTAAACCTAAACCTAAACATAAAAATAATATAAAATAAATAAACTAAAACTAAAATAAATAAAATAAATAAAAACCCAAACTAAACTAAGAAATACAATAAACCTTAAAAATAAAAAACCTAAATAAAATAAAAACTAAACATAAAATTAAAATAAAGTAAACCTAAACCTAAAAAATAAACCTAAAAATAAATAAAAAATAAAACCTAAACCCTTAACTAAAAAAAACCTAAACTTAAATGAAAATAAACTAAACTAAAATAAATAAAACCTAACTCTAAAGTAAAATAAACTAAACCTAAATCCTAAACTAAATAAAATAAACTAAACTAAAACTAAACCGAAACCTAAACTAAAAAAAATTAAATCTAAAAATAAACCTAAAATAAAAACATAGAACCTAAACCAAAAAAATTAAAATAAAAACCTAAAACTAAAAAAGAAAATTAAAATAAAACTAAACTAAAAAAAAAACATAAACCTAAATCTAAAATTAAAAAATAAACTAAAATAAAATACCTAAAATAAAAAAATAAACATAAAATAAATAAACTAAACTAAATAAAAGCTAAAAATAAACCTAAATAAAAATAAAATAAAATAATTTAAGATAAATAAAAAACCAACTAAATCAACTAAATAAACCTAAACCTACTAGTTTACTACTAAAGTAAAGCTTAAACCCTAAACCCTAAACCGTAAAGAAATTCTTAACCTTAAATCGTAAACCCTAATACCCTAAACCCTAAACCCTAAACCCTAAATGCAAAAAATCCATAAACCCTAAACCCTACAACCCTGAACCCTAAACCCAAACCCTAAACCCTAAACCCTAAGTTATTTTCACTTTTTGGCCTGAGCTGGGTTATGTTTTTTACCTCTAGTTTTTAGGTTATCTTGGTGGTTGCTACGTGGTGGTTCCTGTCTTTCCAGCCTAGGTTGGCTTGGTTTTTTCAGCCTGGTGGTCGTTGTCTTCTCTGCCTTGTTACTCTGGTTGTTGGTGGATGAGATGGTTTTTGCTCTAGCTTTATTCTATTTTTTGAACTAGTTGGCTTGTTGGCTCTCCTCTTGAACTCAAATTACATTTTGCTAATTTTTCATGGTTGGGTGGGTGGCCTTCCTAGTGGGAACTACTATTGGTTGTTTCCTTTTTGAACCTTCTTTTGTAGAATTTCCTAGATACTTTTTTGGGTTTGCCTCCCAGTTCCTTATTATTTATTACTGGATCTTTCTTTTACCTTGGTTTTGCATTTGGTAATTCTCCTAAGGTCAGCCTCTATTGGGTGCATTGTTTGCAGCACATTTTGTGTTATTATTATGCTTCTTGTCGAGTTAGTCTTTGTTGATGGGGAAGTTTGGTTTTTTTGCTAGTCCTGGCTAGCTACTATTATTGCTTTTCTATGGTTGATGTGCTTCTTTTGGACCTCAATTGTATGCTACTTTGTTAGTTTTATGCTTCTTCTTGGCTATTGGGGATGCTTCCTTTGTTGGTTACTTATTATGGGTTGTTCTCTGGTGGTTGCCTTATGGCTGATTTATGTAGTTGGTTTGGTTGGTTAACTTTTAGTTGCCCTTGGAATCTTGGCTGGTTGATTTTTTTTTCTTTATTGATCTTTTCCTTATTCTTGGAAAATATGCTAGAGCCTTTCATTTTGTCGGTCAAACCTTTGTTGAAATTTTTGGATTAGAATTTTTGGTTTCTGGTGGTTGGTGGATTCCTTTGGCCCCCTTTTTGTGTGACTGTTTGTCTTCTATTGATTTGCATTTGCTGTGGCTTATGCTTCCTTCAGTTGATGGTTTCATTTCTGAGCTGTTTAGTCATTTGTGGTTGCTCACCCTAGTTTGGCTTGGAGAGTGCTACTTGGGACTTTGGCGTGAGTGATCCTATCTTGGTTTTCTTATGCTTTTTAGCTATAGTTTTTCCTCTTTTATTTTGTTTTCTTTTTCTAATGTACTTTGATGGGAGTTTAGCTCTTTAGGTTTCTTGTAGCTCTGAGTGGAGTAGAATTTTAGAGCTTTATTACTTTTAAGGACATTGTATGTTTTCCTTCAATGGTAATAAAATTCTAACTTCCCCAGCACACACAAAAAACCCTAAACTCTAATTCCTAAACCCTAAACCCTAAAACCCTGAACGCCAAACCCAAACCCTAAACCCTAAAACCTAAACCCAAAAACTCTAAACTATAAACCTAAACCCTAAACCCGAAAATCCCTAAACCCTAAAGCATAAACACTAAATCCTAAACCCTAAACCCTAAACGTAAACCCTAAACAATAAAAGCATAAAATCTAAAACCCAAAACCCTAAACCCTAAACCCTAATCATAAACCCTAAGCCCTAAACCCCAAACCATAAACCTAAACCAAAAATAATTAAATAAATTAAAAATAAACCTAAACACTAAAACCTAATAAACATAAATGTAAACTTAAACCCTAAGAATAGGAAGAACCTTGACGACAAGAACATCACTGCCAACCAGGCTAAGTCTAGATCTGATGATGGAGGCAAAGGAGGAAGTGGCTATTATCACAGTGGTTGGGGGGATTTGGAGGTGCTGGTGGATATGGAGGTGGTGGTCAAAATAGTGGTGCTTATGGAGGCGGGAGGACCTACGGAGGTTACAGCCGTCATGGTGGTGGAGGGAGCAATCGGGGATATGATGGTGGATCCGACTACTCGAGAGGTTGGGGTGGTTCTGATGGGAATTGGAGAAACTGAAGAACGACTGATCCAATTTGCTACTTATGGAACTGTCTTTACAGTAGAGACTGTTCTAGTTATCTAGGGTTTCTGATTTGCTTTATGCGTGCTAAATTTTGATCTATGTTGCCTCTTGTGTCTTAGAAACCATGATGTGTTACTTGGTTGATGTAATCGAAAAGAAGAAATGTAGAATCTAAATTTGTTCTCTATTTAAAAAAACCAAAAATGATAAACCCTAATTTAAAACTTGAACCTTAAGCCTAAAACCTAAACCCTAAACCCAAAATTCCTAAACTCTAAACCATAAATCATTAAACCTAAATAAAAACCCTTAAACCTAAACTTTAAACCATAAACCTTAAACCCAAACCCTAAATCCTAAACCCTAAATTAACCTTAGACCCTAAACCCTAAAAAGCTTAAAAGGTAAACCTAAACTAAATAAAACCTAAAAATAAAATAAAAAAACAAAGCTAAACCAAAATAAAACAAAATAAAAATAAAAAAATAAAAACCTAAACTAAAACCAAAACCAAAACTAAAACCTAAACCTAAACCTTAAAAGAAAATAAATAAAATAAAAATAAAAACTAAAATAAAATAAAATAAATAAAAATTTAAACTAAACTAAAAAATAAAAGACCAAATTAAAATAAAAACAAAACTTAAAATAAAAACAAAATAAAATAAAAGCTAAATAAAACCTAAACCTAAAAAAAATAAACCAAAAATAAGTAATAAATAAAACTTAAACCCTAAACTAAAAAAAACTTAAACTTAAAATAAAAATAAAATAAACCTAAACCTAAAATAAAATAAAATAAGATAAAATAAATTAAAACTAATCTTAAACCTAAAATAAACTAACCCTAAACCTAAACCTAAACAAAATCAAATAAAATAAGCTAAAAATAAATATAAATCTAAACTAAATAAATAAAACCTTAAAATAAACCTAAAATAAATACCTAAAACCTAAACCTAGAAAAATAAAATAAAAACCTAAACCTAAACCTAAAAAGAAAAAATAAAACCTAAACCTACAAAATAAAATAAAAATAAAACTAAACTAAAACCTAAACTAAAAAATAAACTAAAATAAAAAACTTAAACTAACATAAATAAACCTAAAATAAATAAACTAAACTAAGTAAAACACAAAAATTAACCTAAATAAAAATAAAAAATTAAATAAACTAAAACAAATAAAAAACTAAATATACTAAAAAATCCTGAACCTAAGAGTTTACTTAATTTTATAAAAAAAATAAATAAATAAAAAATACAAATAAAAAAAACCCTAAACCCTAAAACTAACCTTAAACCCTAAACTCTAAACCTTAATCTCTAAACCCTAAACCATAAACCCTAAACCATAAACCCTAAACCCTAAACCTGAAACCCTAAACCCTAAACCTAAACCCTAAATCCTAAAAACCTAATAATCTAAACATAAACTAAATAAAACCTAAAAATAAAATAAATAAAAAAACTTAAACCTAAATAGAATAAATAATAAAATAAACTAAAAATATAAACTAAAACTTAAACCAAAACCTAAACATAAAAATAAAATAAAATAAAAAAAAAAATTAAACTAAAATAAAATTAATTAAAACTTAAAATAAACTAAAGAATGAAATAATCCTAAAAGTAAAAAACCTAAATAAAAAGTAAAATAAAAATAAAATAATCCTAAAATAAAATAAAATAAAAACTAAATAAAAAGGTAAACCAAAAAATAAACCTAAAAATAAATAAAAATAAGACACCCTAAACTAAAAAAGAAACTTAAACCTAAAATAAAAAAATAATAATCATAAACCTAAACTAAACTAAATAAAACCTAAACCTCAACCTAAAATAAACTAAACCTAAACCCTAATCTAAATAAAATTAAATAAATTAAAAATAAACCTAAAAAAACTATAAAAATAAAACCAAAATAAAAAAACCCCTAAATAAAATAAAACCTAAACCTAAAATAAAACCTAAACCTAAAAAATAAAATAAAATACTATACTAAAAGTAAACATAGACCTAAACCTAAACTCAAAAAATAAACTAAAATAAAAAACCAAAAATAAAATAAATAAATTATACTAAATAAAAAAATCCTAAATAAAAAAAAACTAAAATAAATAAAAAATAAACTAAATAAACTAAGTAGACCTAAACCTTCTAGTTTTCTTAATTTAAAAAAATACCCATATACTTAAATTAAACCCTATACCCTAAGCCCTAAACCATAGCTCTAAACTCTAAAAAACCCTAAACCCTAAACCCTAAACTCTAAACTAACCCTAAACCCAAAACCCAAAACCCTACAACCCTAAACCCTAAACCTTAAACCCTAAACCCTAAACCCAAACTAAACTATAAACCCTAACCATAAACTCCCACCCACCCTAAACCCTAAACTTATCTTTACTTTTGGGCTTGAGTTGGGTTACATTTCTGACTTCTAGCTTTTGGGTTGGTCTAGTGGTTACTACTTGGTGGTTCTTGTCTATCTAGTCTAGGTTGGCTTGGTTTTTTCGGCCTTGTGGCTACTGTCATCTCTACCTTGTTACTCTAGTTGCTGGTGGATGAGATGTTTCTACTCTGCCTTTATTTTGTTTTCTACATTTATTGGTTTGTTGGCTCTCCTCTTGAACTAGAATTACTTTTTCCTAGTTGATGGTTTCATTTCTGAGTTGTTTAGTCATTTGTGGTTGTTCATCTTGGTTTGGCATGGTGACTGCAACATGTTAAGACTTTGGCATGGGGATCCTATCTTAGTTTGGTTGGCTGGTTCTAGTTTTACTTAGAATAAACCAAAATAAAACCTAAAAATAAAATAAATAAGAAAACATAAACCAAAATAAAATAAAATAAATACATAAACCTAATTTGAATCCTAAAAAAAGATGAAAATAAAAATAAAAACTAAACTAAAATAAAATAAATAAATACTTAAACTAAACTAAAAATAATAAAAACCAAAATAAAATAAAAACTAAACCTAAAATAAAACAAAATAATAACTAAATAAAAACTTAAACTTAAAAAGTAAATCTAAAAACAAAACCTAAAAATAAATAAATAAATAAAACCTCATCCTAAAATAAAAATAAACTAAGATAAACTAAACTAAAATAAATAAAACATAAACCCAAACCTAAAATAAACTAAACCTAAACCTAAACCTAAACTAAATAAAATAAAATAAACTAAAAATAAACCTAATCCTAAACTAAAAAAATAAAACCTTAAGCAACATAGTAGAAAAATAAATGGAAAAAGCCATAAGCACCAAAACCCAACAAAGCCAAAGGAAGCCAACCACCTGAAAGAAAATCTAAATAGGCCAAAGCAATACACAAAAGTATGAGACAAGGCACCAGTCACCCAAGTGCCCGGACTAACACCAACAAAACAATTAGGCCAAACTAGCCAAAGGAAAATCAAATAATAAAAGAAAAATAACAAAAATATAAACAAACTAATATATGACAGACCAAATTTATCTAAATTAGATAAACCTCTTAAATGCTTAAGAATATTTTCATTGGTAAACAAAGTAAAGTCTGAGAGATCGCACACCAAACTAGCTAAAAAATTAGTACAAGAGTTACCTTCTCTTAAAATATGTGTAATTTTAAAAGAATGTTTAGAGATAATAGCTTTAATATTTCTAATAAAATAGGATAGCCCAGCATTACCCTTATGGCTAGAATTGCTCACAATAACAACCATCTTAGCATAAGATTCCAACCAAATAGTCTGAATATTTTTCTCTAAATAAAGCTTAAGAGCATAAAAATAGTATCAATTCAACAAAAATAATTGATTTAATAGAAAGAGGAGTGAAAAATACCAAGATAATATTCCCATGATTGTTTCTAAAAATGCCATCACAACCCGACTTGTTATGTGTAATAGAACCATTAGTATTAATTTTAATACAACAATTAGGAGGCTTAATCCAATGAATAATTTATATTTAGGAGATGAGTCACAATATGGAAAATTGATACCCAATTTAGAGGCAACACCCTTACACCATCTAAAATTAGTACCATTGAGCAGAGCAACCTTATGTAAAGAAAAAAAATCTTTTCTTTAGTCCTATCAATAATCGTCTTATGGTTCATAGGCACATCATGATGTTTAGCATCATTTCTGTTAAGCCAAATAAACCAAATCAAAGTAACAACCACCATAATTTTGATATGACCTCTAAAAGTATTAAGAAAATAAGAATCCAGAAGTTGCATTAATGTTAAATTTCCATTAAAATAACTTAAGTTAAATAAATCCTTATACCAACCCCAAACTTTAGAGGTAATGGCATCATTAACAAAAAAAAAAAGATTAACATTCTTAATATGGAAACAACACATGCATTTGGAAGGTATATAAAATCTTTGTCCCAAAGTAAAGAGTCAACAATAATATAATCCCTTAAAATTCTCCACATAAGAATAGAGTAAGAAGTAGGAATAATATTATTCCAAATTATAAGGAAAATAGGAGAAGTGGAGTTTTTAACTTTAACATAATGCCAAGTATCTTTAAAAGAAAATTCTCTATTACTAGAAATTTTAAAAAGAATTTGATCCAAAAAATTACCATCAATAAAAATATTAATTATTTTATTACTAATGAAATCAGGAATCAACTCATTTAAAAGAGAGAAATTACATTCCCCGTTATAAATAAAATGACTAACTTTCAAAGAAGAAGTACAATAGGTATAAGCAAAGAATCAATGAAAAAGTCCCCCATCTAGTTATCTTGCCAAAAGAAGGAAGACCCATTATAAATACCCCAAAATAAATGAGAGGTTCCACTTTCCATTTAATATCACAGAGTCATTTCCAAACAAAAGAATCACCATGCTTATAATTGCAAATCAAATGATGCTTACCTTTGCAATATTTAAATTTCATGAATTTATCCCAAAGACTTCCATTTTTTTTGAAAATTCCATCAAAGTTTATAAGAAAAAACATTGGTGGAGTCCCTCAAATATCTACACCCACGGCCACCTTCATAAATAGTACCACACATATTGGACCAAGAAGTCCAATGAAGCCTATTGGCTGAATTCCTAGAACCCCAATAAAACATATTAAAAGGTCTTTCAATCTGGATAAGAATAAGGGAATTAGGAACAATATTAAGCAACAGATATAAAGGAAGAGAATAAAGAGTACTTTTAATAACAATTAATCTACCACCAAATGATAAAATAAGAAATTCAAGGGTAGAAATTTTATTTAGAATATTATGAATTTCCTCATTAAAGAGATGAGATCTCCTATGACCATAATATAAAGGGGAGCTTAAATATTTAATAGGAAGATTTCGATGAGAAAAACTAGTGATATCCATTATTTTATTAATTATATGAATAGAGGTAGAAGTAGAAGTATTAAAACAACTTTTATGAGTACTAATCAAAAGGCCGCTTTCCTTTTCAAATTTATTTAAAAAACCCTTAAGCATTTTAACATAATGTAATGAGCCATTACAAAATATTATGAAATTATCAGCAAAGCTTAAATGAGAGATAGCCAAACCACTAAGATTCCTGAAATACATACTAGAATTCTTCTAAAAAAAGATTAAGCCAATAGGACATCAATCGCAATAATAAAAAGCGACAGAGAAAGGGGGTCACCTTGTCTTATACCTTGAGAGGAATTAAAGAAACCAAAGTTTTCACCATTGATAACTAATGAAAACCAAACATTTCTAATTATATTGTTAATCAAATAAACAAAATGATTAAAAAAACCAAATAAAAATAGAATGCTATTAAGAAAATCCCAATAAATGTTATCATAAGATTTTATGATGACAAGCTTAATATTAAATTATCACCTCTAGTTTTAACATTCAAATCATGAATCAATTCTTGAGCAAGAAAGATGTTATCCAAAATAGTTCTTCCTTTCATAAAGCTAGTTTGATTAGGAGATATAATCCTAGGAAAAAAACTTACTAAGTTTATTAGTCAAACTTTTAGAAATCAATTTATTGAAAAAAGTACAAAGACTAATAGGTCTAAAGCCATTCCCAAAGTCAAAATTATAATTCTTAGGAATACGAACAATACAAGTGCTAGCAAAATATTTAGGAATAGAATTCCTAAAAAAATCCTTAATAATATTAACAAGATCAACTTTAATAATAAACCAAGCTTTTTGAAAGAATAAAGTAGTGTAACCATCCAGCCCTACAACAGAATCAACATTCATACCATTATGAATATTAAAAATTTTCTCATCAGAAGGAGGAGTAACCAAGCACTCATTATCCTTTATAGACATAATATAAGGGATGATAAAGGGTTTGGATTAATGCTCAAGTTGATAATTTTTATTTAAAAGATCTTTAAAATAATTCAGAGTAGAAGAAAATATATACTCTGTTTTGGTAAGCCAAGAACCATCAGAGTTCTTGATTTTATGAATGCGACCAAGAACTCTTTTTTTCATTATAAAAGCATAAAAATATTTAGTGTTTCTTTCCCCCTCATAAAGATGCTTAGAGGCAGCTTTCTGTCTCCAATAAGTATCCTCCATATTCTGAAACTTAATTAGAATATTTTTAGCTTCAGCAAGATTAGAACAAAAAGGAAAATCAGTAATAACAAGTTCTTCCAAATATTTCACCTTTTGTTCCATATTCTTGATATTATCAAAAATATTTTTAAATTAGTTTCTGCTCCACCAAGAGATATTATGCTTAAGCCTTTTAAGCTTAATCCAAAACCTCATCATAGCAAATGAAAAATAATCAAGAGAAAGAGGATCACACCAATTATAAGCAATAACATCAAGAAAACTTTTATCTTGTTGCCACATATTTTGAAAACAAAATTTTTTAATAATATTATTGTTATGAACAACATCCTTGAAATCAAAAGAGTAGCATGATCCAAGAGAGTTCTACTAAGATGCTCCACCAAAGTTAATGGCCAAATGGTTTAACTAATTATTATTAGATAATGAATGATCCAACCGTTGCCACAATCTATGATTATTCCAAGTAAATTGAGATCCAATGAAACCAACCTCATGAAGATTACAATCCAAAATCATATTTGCAAAATCTTCCATTGAATGTAAATTCGGCAAAGAACCATCTTTCTTTTCATTCAAAGAAAGGACCATATTGAAATCCTCACCAACAATCCAAGAATCATTAACAATAGAAGAAAAACTAGATAATTGATCCAAAAGAATTATCCTACCTAATTTTTTACAAGCAGCATAAACAAAAGATCCAAAAGCATGATAATCACCAAATGAAATATCCACAATAATAACTTGATGAAAATCATTAAAAACATAAATAATAAGAGAATTATTCCAAAATAACCAAATCTTCTTATTGTTACTGAAATAAATGTTGCTAAAACCAATCATCCTGGTCGCATGGATTATTTTAAAAGAAAAAAAATAAGAGGTTCAAGAATAACCAAGAAACTGACATTATATATTTTACAAATATTCCTAATTCTATTCCTAACAACAGGAGTACCAATGCCCCTCACATTTCAAATAGGAAAGTTAAACATTATTTTTTATTAAGCAAAGAAGATGAAGAAGATTGAGTAGATCTAGAAACTTTAGGAGGATAATTTTTAAACTATTTTTTCCTTTCCACAAAAATAGTTTGAAAATTGATCTCATTCTCCATTGATTCATCATTAGAAAAATATTAATCATCATTATTAAAAATAGATTTAGGAGAAATTCCCATTTGACAAGAAGACAAATCCTCTTTATCCATTAAATGAGAATTATCTCTAAGCAAAGTAACCATCTAGAATAACAGTTAAAGAATTGGCAAAAATAGATTTATTAAGCAAAAATACACTTGGCTGCACTTTATCAAGAAGCACCATACCATCATTCTTGCCCAAATTCAAAGAAGATAAAACAATATTTTCTTTTAAAAATTTTTGGAGCAGAAATAATAGAACCATTTTCTATAAGATTATTAGCAACATAAATCTCTTTAGAATCTGAAACTAAAACATGAAAATCATCCACTTACAAATTTTTAGGAATAACAAAAATAATAGCAGTAGAAACCTGATTAATCTCCAAAATAGTTTCATAAGCATTTTTAACAAGCTTATCGCTACCACTTACATTGGGAACAATAATAGAAACATTAGGAACAACATTAGAAACATCAGCAATATCGTTCACAACACCATTATCCTTTTCATTTAAAGTAGTTTTTCTTTTATAACATTTTAAATCTCCAATTTTTCTAGTAACCTTAGGATCTTTAACCACCTTCTTTCAAAGATGTCGATGAGTAATGAAACATTCTGAGACATCATGTCCATTAGTTTTGCAATGATTGTATGAAGCTCACCTAGTTATTCAATATCCAAATCATAGCACATAATAGCCAGAACACCTTTGAAGGTCATATTAACCAAGTTTAAAGAAATATCAAAAGAAGATGAAGAATCCTTACCAGATAAAGCATCTTTGAAGAATTTAGAGGCAAAAGGTTTAGCTATACCCAAAGAATTGGAAGCCTGAGCCGGAGCAGTTGTAGCATTTGGTTTTCCCCAAGTATTCATAGAAATTGATGCCATGGAAAATGGTACCACTTAAGAACCGAACATGGATTAGCCAAAGGCCAAAGATCCGAAGCCAAACTAGAAGAAATTTTTGGAAAATTAGCTCATAAATGACGAGAAAGAGAATGAAAAGGATTCAAGAATCATTAGAGCTCAGGATAAGGAGGGGTTTTTTTTCATTTTTTGGTTTATTTTTTTTCTTTTTATTTTTTTTTATTTTGTTTTTTTTGGGGTTTGGTTTAGGTTTGTAGTTATAGGTTTTAGTTTAGGAGCAACAAAATTTGGCGATTGATGGTGTATTAGAACTTTTAGTTATTGGTTGGGTTAGCTATAGCTAAGGTATGTTTGGTTATGATATTTGGATGTTTTCTTCATTTTATTTTAAGTAGATTATTGTGACCAGAACCCTTCTGAGTTTGGATACTCACAAATTTTGTTGCTCCTTTAGTTGAATGTGACTAAGCCCTTATGGCTTTTATTACTTTTTCTCTCTATTCTTACCTTTCTTTTCATCTTTTCTTAGCTTATCTCCGCTTAAGTTTCTTGTAAGTTTTTCTTTTCAGAACTTGGGGTCTTACAGGTGGTTTGTGATCCCGGAGGGTTTCAGGTTGCTAAGTTTTCTTTCTTTCTTTTTTCTTTCTTTTCTCTTGTATTAGGGATTTATCTAGTTTTATTGTAGCTCTTGAGCATTAGTTTTGAGATTTATCCCTTTAAGGACTTTATAATCCTTTTCTTATAAATAAAATTTCCCATTTTGAAAAAAAACATAAACCCCAAACCTAAACCCTAAAACTTGAAAACCTAAACCTAAACTAAATTAAAACTAAACATAAATAACATTTTAAAAATAAAAAAATATTAAAATCCTAAACTTAAACCTAAAAATAAAATAAAATAAACTACAAAAACTAAAGTAAAATAAAATAAATGAAAACCTAATTTAAACTAAAATAAAATAAAATAAACCTAAGAATAAAAAACCTAAATAAAAAAACCTAAACGTAAAATAAAAATAAAATAAACTTAAAATGAAATAAAATAAAAACTAATAAAAATTTAAACCTAAAAAAGAAACCTAAAAATATATAATAAATAAAACCTAAACCCTAAACTACAAAAAAAAGACTTAAACCTAAAATAAAAATAAAATAAATAAAATAAAATCAACCAAAGACTAAACTAAAATAAACTAAGCTAAAATAAATAAAACCTAAACCTAAACCTAAACTAAACTAAACCTAAACCAAAACCCAAATAAAAATAAAAAATAAACTAAAAATAATAAACCTAAACTAAAAAAATAAACCTAAAAATAAACCTAAAATCTAAACCAAAAAAAAAAAATATAAAAACCTAAACCTACACCAAAAAAATAAAAAGTAAAACCTAAACCTAAAAAATAAAATAAAAATAAAACTCAACTAAAAAATAAACCTAAACCTAAAAAATAAACTAAAATAAAAACCTAAACTAAAATAATAAACCTAAAATAAATAAAGTAAATTAAATAAAAATAAAAAATACACCTAAATAGAAATAAAAAATAAAATAAACTAAAATAAATATAAAATAAACTAAATCAACCTAAACCTACCTGCCTACTTAATTTGTTTTTTTAAAAAAAAATCATAAACCCTAAATCCTAAACCCTAAACCCTAAACCTTAAACCCTAACCCTAAACCTTAAACCCGAAAAGCATAAACCCTAAACCTTAAACGCTAAACCCTAATCCTAAACCCTAAACCCCAGACCCTAAACTAAAACCTAAACTAACTAAATAAATTAAAAAATAAACTTATGCCTTAAAACCTAATAATCCTAAACCCTAAGAATGGGTAGAACCTTGACAGCAGGAACTTCACCATCAACTAGCTCAGACCGCATGGAGGAAAAGCCGAGGGCGACATCATGGTGGTGGGGGATCGGTGCTCGTGGATATGGAGGTGGTGGTCAGAGCAATGCTGGTTATGAAAGTGAAAGGAGCGATGGAGGTTATAGTCGTGGTGGTGGTAGAGGGAGAGATCGAAGATATGATGGTGGATCCTGCTACTCGAGAGGCTAAGGTGATTCTAAAGGGAACTAGAGAAATTGAAGAATGGTCAATCGGATCTACTACTTATGGAACTATGTCTTTATAGTAGAGAAAGTTTTAGTTATCTAAGATTTTTGATTTGCTCTATGCATCATTTTTTATCTATGTCATCGCTTATGTCTTATAAAACTTGGTGTGTTACTTGGTTGATCAAATCGAAAAGAAAAAATGTTGAATTTGAATTTTTTTCTTTGTTAAAAAAAAAACCAAAAAACCTAAACTAAAACCTGAACCCCAAACCCTAAACTAAAACTTGAACCCTAAACCCTAAAATTCTAAACCTAAACCCTAAAAATCTAAACCCTAAAACCTAAACCCTACACCTAAACCTAAAATCCCTAAACCTAAACTTAAACTAAACCTAAACCCTAAACCCTAAACTTAACTAAACCAAACTTAAACCCTAAACTAACCTAAACTCTAAAAACATAAACTTAAACTAAATAAAACCAAAAAATAAAATAAATAAAAAAACTTAAACCTAAATAAAATAAATTACATAAATTAAATTAAAACTAAAACCTAAACCTAATAAAAATAAAATAAAAAATAAAACTAAAATAAAAGAAAATAAATAAAAACCCAAACTAAACTAAAAAATAAAAAACCAAAAAAAATATAAAAACTAAATCTAAAATAAAAATAAAATAAACTTAACATACAATAAAAACTAAATAAAAACCTAAACCTAAAAAATAAACCTAAAAGTAAAATAAAAAAACCTATACCCTTAACTAAAAAAAATGTAAACCTAAAATAAAAGTAAAACAAATCTAAACCTAAACTGAAATAAACTAAACTAAAATAAATAAAACTAAAATAAATAAAACCTAAGCCTAATCCTAAACTAAATAAAATAAAATAAATAAATATAAAACCTAAACTTAAAAAAATAAAATAAAAATAAAACTATACTAAAAAATAAACCTAAACCTAAACCTAAGAAATAAATAAAAATGAAAAACCTAAACTAAAATAAATAAACCTAAAATAAATAATATAAATTAAATAAAAATAAAAAAAATAAAAAAACAAAAATAAATAATAAATAAACTATATTAAATAAATATACCCAAACGTATGAGTTTACTTAATTTTAAAATAACTTTAACCCTAAAACTAACATTAAACCCTAAACCTTAAACACTAAACCCTAAGCCCTAAACCCTAAACCCTAAAACCCTAAACTCTAAACCCTAAACCCTAAACCCTAAATCCTAAAACCTACAACCCTAAACCCTCAACCCTAAACAATAATTCCTAAACTCTAACCCTAAAAAACCTAAACCAAACTAAACCTAAACCCTAAAACTATAAACTAAACTAAAACCTAAACTCTAAACCCTAAACCTTAAACCTAACTAAACCTAAACCCTTAAACTCAAACCTCAAAACCCTAAACCCTAAAACCCTAAACCCTAAAACCTAAACACTAAAGCCTAAACCATAAACCCTAAAGCCTAAACATAAAAGCCTAAACCTTAAACCCTAAACCCTAATGCTAAACCCTAAGCCCTAAACTCTAAACCATAAAATAAAAACATTAAACTTATTTTCACTTTTTGGCCTAAGTTGTTGTTTTTTGCCTTGCTTCTTTGGTAGGTGGTTCCTATCTTTCCATCTTGGTTGGTTTTTTTAGACTGGTGGCTCGCCTTCTCCGCCTACTCGGTGGATGAGATTGTTTCTACTGGATTTTTCTATTTTTTGCTTGGTTTGTTCCTCCTTGAACTCAAATTACTTTTATTAGTTTTTCATGGTTGAATGGGTGGCCTTCCTAGTGGGAACTACTGTTATTGCCTTTATGGGCTTTCTTTTATAGAGTTTCCTAGCTACTTTTTTGGGGGTTGCCTCTTAGTTTTTTGTTGTTTATTGTTGGATCCTTCTTTTGCTTTGGTTTTATGTTTGGTTATTCTCCTGGGATTAGCCTCTACTGGGTGTGTTATTTATAATAGGTTTTATGTTGTTACTATGCTTCTTATCAGATTAGTCTTTATTGTTATGGAAGTTTGGTTTTTTGGCTGGACCTGGCCAGCTGCTACTATTGCCTTTCTATGGTGGTTAAGCATCTTTTGGACCTCTATTTTGTGGTACTTTATTGGTTTTTCTACTTTTCCTTGGCTGCTGGGGATGATTCTTTTGTTAGTTACTTATGATGGGTTGTTTTCTAGTGGTTACCTTATGGCTATTTTACATAGTTGGTTTAGTTTGAGGACTTTACTATCTTGGAATCTTGGTTATTGGTTTTTTCTTGTTGGTCTTTTCTTCTTCTTGGATAATTTATTTGAGCCTTTTACTTGGTCAAACCTTTATTGATCCTTTTGGAATTTTTGGTTTCTAGTGGTTGGTGGCTGCCTTTGGTCCCATTTTTTGTGGTTATTTTGTCTTTGATTTGACTAGCAGCTTATGCTTCCTTCACTTGATGGTTTCATTATGACATGTTAGTCATTTATGGTCTCACCTGGTTTATTTGGTGACTACTACTTGTTGGACTTTGCTTGAGGGCTCTATCTTGGTTTTGTTAGTTTTCTATTAATTGAATTGGGTTTATTTATGGTTCTAGTTTTCCCTAGTTTGGAACTTGGATGGATATTTGGATAATGGTTATCATTTATATTCTGACTTTATTCTAGCCTCTCTCTAGATTTTTATGATTAGTTTATTATGGTTTTTTTAGTGGTTTGGCTACTAACTAGTTGATGGTCGGTTGCTCTTTGTTTAATGGTGCAAGATCTAGAACTCTATGGATTTGTTTGGATGTTTGCTTGTATCGGTATGCTGCTATGATGGCTTTGATGTTACTCACCTCTTCTCTCTAGTTGGTAGCATTACATATGATTGTAACCCTTCTTATGAAGTTTGGATGCTCATATGTATTGTTTCCAAGATGATCCAAATTGAGAGCCTTCTCTTTCTCAACTCTCTCCATCACTCTTTGTCCTTATCCTTTTACCTATGTCTTTGCCTTTTGTAGATTTCTTTTACAAGTTGGAACTTTATAGAGGGAATGGTTGTTACTCAGTCAATCGAAGTGTTATTATTGTGGATATTGCTTATCTTGCTTTCTCAAAGGAATCATGAACTGCTGTTGACTCATCCTTTTACTATTTTCAAGATTTGTTTTAGTCTTACTATGTGTCTTTTTATCTTATGCTTTTTAACTATTATATTTTCTCTTTTGTTTTGTTTTCTTTTTCTAATGTACTTAGATGGGAGTTTAGCTCTTTAGGTTTCTTATAGCTCTGAGAGCAATAAAGTTTTAGATTTTTTCCCCTTTTAAGGAAAATGTATCTTTTCCTTTTATGGTAATAGAATTCTAAGTTTCCTTAAAAACACTAAACTAAACCTAAACCCTAAACTAACCCTAAATCTAAACCAAAACACAAAACCCTAAGCCCTAAACCCTAACCCTAAACCAAAACAGCATAAAACCTAAAACCTAAACCCTAAACCCAAAACCTAAACCTAAACCCTAAACCCAAAAACCCTAAACTCAAACCCCATACCTAAACTTAAAGTAACTAAATAAACTAAAAAATTAACCTAAAAGCTAACACATAATAAACCTGTACCTAAACCTAAACCCTAAGAATGGGTAGAACCTTGATGACAGGAACATCACCTTCAACTAGGCTCAGTCTAGATCTAGTGGTGGAGGCAAAGGCAGAAATTACTGGGGGGGATTTAGAGGTGTTGGTGGATATGGAGGTGGTGAGTGGTGGTTGGTGGAAGCTGAGGAGTGATGAAGGTCTGATCTGGTGGAGGGAGAGATTAGGATATGATGGTGGATCCGCCACTGAGTGGGTGAATGATGGAACGGGCACCAAAGGATACCAATCTGATCTACTACTTATGGTACTGTATCTTTATAGCAGAGATAGTTCTATTTTTTATGATTTTTGATTTGCTCTTTGGGTGCTCATTTTTTATCTATGTCATCACTTGTGTCTTAGAAAACTTGGTGTGTGGTGTTTTTTTGAGATGTGGGACACCACCCATCTTAGGGTACTTATTGAAATGATCAGGTACAACATTAAGAAAAGATGCACTATCTCAAAAGATAGAAATCATCACCCTAAGATGGACTTAATCACCTAATAATGACTCCTAAGGCATGATGGGTCTTCGAATGTACCAGAGATCTTTCCCCAACTTTGCATAGAAAAGTAAAGTAGGATTTATATTAAGCTGAGTTCATTAAGTTCCCTATGGAGGCAAGCCTCCATAGCTAATTACTTTCTAAGGGATGTGAATCTGTTAAGAATACTCTCAATTAAAGTAGCAATTAAAGTCTCCAAATATTTTAAGGCTAGACTATCAAAAGATTAGTTGTATTGGAAAATCAAGTGGAAAACTCAAGGAGAAGACTAATTATCAAGCCAAATGAAATGGGGAATTCTCTTGATACAAAACCTAGTGAGCATTTCAACCTATCCTATAATTGGGCTTTATAATTTTGAAATTGAAGACAAGATCAATTTTGTTAAAGTTGACATTTGATTAGAAAGCTAGGACTTGTAATCCGACAACACAAGATTATGGAGATGCCTAAAAGGTGAGAATTTGTGCTTATAGCCTGAAATAAATAGCCACTCGGATCTTAAATATAGGAAGCTTTACCATAAGCCAAAGTGAAACCTAAATCTAAGAAAAAATGGCCATATGGTTTAACTCCATAAGAGAGGATAAATCGCCCAACTGCTGGACTTACAATCACATGGAATGGCAATTAGCTAACACCTTCTACACTTTAAATCAAAGAAGTCAGTGATATTATTTGCAAGATTAGTTTAGCAATTGTTTAATTAGAGAGAAACTAAAGTCCTTAAACCCACTCCCTAGAAGACTAGAGCATGAGTGGTATGAGCATATGACTTAGTCTAGTGCAAAATCTTTTCAAATTTTATTTATTTTAACACTTCATTTAGACAAATGCTTTGGGTTTTTGATGCCTACATGCATGATGAAATAAGGTTGTTGTCTAAATCAACAAGAAGGGGGTGTTTTCCAATGTAAAGGATGCCCTCATAAATTAAGCATTCCCCTATCATGTAAGGATGGAAATCCCTTATTTTCAAGAGCAAAAAAGTATGATATGCATGTTGTTGGCCATTCAACATTTAGCTAAGGGGTTTCTAAATCTTTTAATTATCTTAATTTATGTCTTAGAATTTATGTGAGGTTATTAATTATTTAAAATTATAGTTATGAGTTGTAGTTGGGTAGAAAGGTTAATTTTCATTCTAAGAGACTAATCGCATTCAAGGCCACACATTCAAACATCAAACATATAAAATAATTAAGAAAAGCATGCCATCCTAATTGTGCACTTTAAACACAACATCAAATTTTTTATATCTAACAAAAAATAAAAGCCGTTCTGGTCAGATAGCCAAAATAAAAAAAAATGGGTAGCAGAGCTCTTCCCTTATACAACTCGTACATAAAAGAATAATTTACAATTTTACAAATGATAAATGCTATAGAGGGTCATCAAATCTTTATGTCTTCATGTATCTTCCTCCTTCTTTGATTTTGTTTGCTTCACTTCAAAGGCATCACATGGCCTCCTAGAAGAATGCCTTCTAGCCAATGCTCATTTGTATCCCCCCATAGCACTAATCCTAATTCCTAATACAAAATTACATTAAAAATAGGAAAAGTAAATCTAAGTACACATGTAAGATAAGTGTTAGCTAAACACTCATACAACCCAAGCAGTTATATTTATAATTTGGACTTGGCACCCTACACATGGGCAACCAAGCCCCTTGTCCTAACTTAGATTATGCTTAGGGGCTTAAACAACCTGTAAAGAGAGCATTTATATTTATTTTTAAGCGGCCCCTTAAACGTAATCCCCTACAACAAATATGATTAGGCTAATCATGACCAACCATCTAGTCTATGAAACATACACCCTAACATCCAGTCTAAAATAATACATCACAAAATAAAGCATACATCACACCATGTACCATCCTAACATAAGGATAAAAGTGGTGACTTAATCTAATGTGTGTGTATTAAGGCTTATTGTGTTATGTCCTAACGAGGCTTTAGAGTTAAGATTTTCTAAGTACAGAAAGATTCAACTTAAAGGGTGGTTTAACTTTAAGTGCTTTAATTGATTTAAAAGATTTAATTTGTGTTTTCTTTTGTTCCATATGACCTACACTTAGCAACAAAGTGCTGTAAAGAGAAGAAAAGAGGGTGCCCTCTTTCATCCCTACCATAAACCACTTTCTAAAGCATGTTAATTTGATTTAGTTCTCTTTAGTGAATGGCATATTACACATTTTAGATTAATCCTAAGTTTAGGTTTTATTTAAATAATTTTACTCAATGTGAAAGGCTACTTATGATTAATCTAATTGAAATAATATCACATGATACATGCTAAATCATTCCTTTCCATCACATGTAACATGCATATGATTAAGTCCTAACTATACCTACACATATTATTTATTTTAGCACACTTGAATGATAGATGTGAGTATGTACATTTGAAGCTTTATATTTTCGATCTGATTGAATATTTTATCATATTAATTTAAGGCTCTATCTAAATTCTTATGCAAAAATACATAAGGATGAAATTAAACAGGTATGTGTAATTGTTAACCAGGGAAGCGAGGAATTCAAATGACCTCCTTCGGGCTAGCTAAAGCCTCATATTCCCGGGATGTCTAGACTATATACCACTACATTCAAACCATATGTGAATTTATATGCATGAACATAAGTAAGCGAGCTCAAATCACATGATCAATTAATTCAATCACTTGAACAATTGCAAATGCATATATTTTTAATAAAAATAAAGGATTACCATTATCTAATTAAATACACACATGTATATAAGACATACAAGCACGCGTGCCTTTGTTAAACTAGGGAAGTGAGGTAATCAAATGACCTCCTTAGGGCTAACTAAAGCCTTGTATTCTTCGGATGTCCAGCCTTTATACCCTTTAACATTCTCACTTACATAAATTAATACATGAATAAAAGGAAAGGAGCTTCATTTCATACAATTAAGCTATAATCACATGCATCTCTTATATATTTATAACTAGCATTCATAGCATATGTAACCATTCATTTATAAGATTTGGAAATTACATTTGGATTTAATAGTGATAATAGCCACACACATTATAAATTAAATCAACACATGCAAGCTTGACATATAGGAAAACCATTTGATTTAATTATTTTTGAAAAGAAGAATGTATGATTTCAAATGATATACAACATTTAACATTATTTGGAGAAAATGAATAAGCATAAATATGTGATTTCATTCAATTAAATTAATTCCTAAGGACAATCAAATCAAATAAATGCTTTTAAAGAAAACCAAAGCATTTTAATTATCACTTTAAATTTCATATTTTATTTGGTTTGAAGAAATGAGGAAAAGTTTGCTGATCCTAACCCATTTCTATATTGTGATTTAATTTAGTTTAATGAAAAGTAATTTAGTTGATTTTATGGGTTAATTAGGTTGTACTATGCATTAAATCCATTAATTAGCCCTTACCTATGTTACCTTAAGTAAATTAACCAAGTAATTATGATCCAACATGATACATACATACATTGGAAATTAAATAAGCAATGATCCTAAGAAATGAAATAGGCCTAATGCAATTGGCTCATAATCAGTGATTAATTAAGTTAAGAAACTTAATTAAGTACTTCATAGTTTTCCCACACATGTGGGTTAACCATAATTTCCTTAAATTCCTTTAGGATGTTGAACACTTAAAGATCTACCAATGAATTGATTAATTAATATTCCATGTGATTATAGTTTCAAATTTATTAATTAAGCAATTTAATTAATGAATTAAACCATCAATTAATCAAATTAATTAATTTCCATTCAAGTGAAATAGACTTAGGGAAAGATTGGGAAAGAGGTCCCAATCTCATTCCCCATGCCCATTCACTATTTCACAATAATTAACAAGCTTAATTAATGATTTTACTATTTAAAATATTAATTATTACTTAATTAAGAAAGTAATTAAGGTTAAGATAACCAATTTCCTAATTAACCAAGCAATAAATCCCAAGAAAATTATGGGAGGTAGAGGTCATCCCATTAATCAACCTCAAAAGTTTGGGAATAATTACTTAGGTAATTAGAGTAATTAAGCTAATTAAATTTTAATTAAACTTAAATTAAGCCTTAAGTATTGTTCAAAATTAATTGGGATAAATTTTAATTGAATCTCCTGAAATAACTTCAAAACAAATATTTACTTGCATTTTATGATTTCTCTATGATTTGTTATAATTTCCCTAAATTTCAGTTGATTTAAATGATTTTCCATGACTTTTATAAAGTCCATTAATTTGTTTCAACTATTTGAAGTCAGAATGCAATATCTCCCAATCTAGAAATCCTTTTAACATAAATTTTTTTGGTAAGTAGAATTTAAGCTTAATTTTAATCACTAAAAATTTCAAATCAATCTGATGTGTCTTTTTGATTTAATTAGTTAAAATTGATTTTTCCTAAAACTTAAATTAAGCTCAAAATATTTAGTAAAATTTTTGGCTTTTGGCTTCATTGGATTCCTCTAGGAAAGAAAAATCCAATAAACATTTATTTCCAAATTTTAGTTAAGTATTTTATTTTCTATGAATTTTTTAAATTTCAAGTGTTTTGAGTAATTTTAAAATGTAGAAAATTCCTAATTTCTTACTTAACCCAGTCAGCTACTACGCAACGTTGATTTGACCACGTGGTGCCACGTGGCACCACCTGGCAGCGTCTTGACCTCAGAAGAGGAATGCAGACAGGGATCAATAATCAAATGGTCCAAATCAATACCCATGATCTATCGGAACACATCAATTTCGATCAAAGCTACATGATGCATGTTACGAGCATGTCTCTCGAATGGAAGATCGGATGCCTAGCGGCCGATCCAACATAAGAGGCGAATGAAACACTATTTTGGGTAGTATTTTTGTGATTCTTCTGAAAACATTGAATGGAAAACTTCATTTTAAGCATAATTTTCTAGAAATCTTTACTGAAAATTACTCCAAATGCTTGGGGATACTGTAAAATAAAAAAATGCAAGGGTAATCTAAAGAAAATTCCCTAAAATCGACCAAAAATTGTAACAAATAAGAGAACATAATGCCGACTACAATTTTTGAAAATTATCTCACCGGGGATGATTTTTGATGAAGGTAAAGATCTGAGTACGCTCTTGAATGCAAGAAGATGCTTTGGAATGGGTTCGGGCTCTTGCTTCACTTCAGAATAATGTATCCACCAATGGCCGCCACTTCCTTACCAAAATCCAATTGATTTTAATGCCTTTTGATAAAAAACTAAGTGGGAATAATTGCTAGTTGGTTTGGGAGCTCTAGGAGAGTGAAATGAGTGTTTGAGGAAGAGTTTTTGCCTTTTTATTTTTTTTTGTCAATGTAAAATCACCTCATTCATGGTGATTTTTGGCTCCAAGTGGGTGTCCTTGGCTTGGGTGGTTCGGATTCTCCTTAGGTGGCTTAATTTGGTTGCCCAAGGCATGGGATGTGGTTACTATGAAGTATAAGTGGGCGTCCTAGCAAAGGGAAGTTGAGGTCCTTCATGCCAAGAGTTCTAATGGGTGGAGGGGAGCTGATTTCACCTCCCCATAAGTCATGGCTGACCCAACCACCTCTTTGGCTAGGTTGGACAGTGTCCTTAGAGACTAGGTGGACTAATGGATGAGTGTCAAGTAGCCAAGCAAGAGTAAAGACCATTTACACTGGTGTTTTATCTTATGTGATACCCTTAGCCCATGGGTAGAGTGGTCATTTGATATTGAATTTAATTTGGATAGATTTGAAATGAGTCAAAAGTGAGTTGGACCAAATTTCATGTCATTTGGAGTTCATTTGATTTGGTTTGGCTCAATTTGACCCACTTGGGTTAAATTGGGTCAGAATGGGTTAGGTTGACTAATTGCTCAAATTGGGTCAAACCAAGGGTTAGGTCAAGTTCATATGATTATTGCGAGAGGATTGTGTGCTTTGGTTTAATTTCATTTGGGTTTAGTCTAATTTGACCCTTTATGTCAATTTGGGTCAACTTGAGTCAAGAGAACCAATTGGGCAAAGTTTGACTCAATTGAAGGTCAAGTCATGTTTAAATGTTAATTTTGTGTTAATTTGAAGCATTGGGTTCAAAGGATTTAGCTTAGGTTGCAACTTGGCTAGTTGGGTTCCATATAGGCTAAGGTTGGCTTGTGGTCAATGGGCTAGGTTAACTTGGTTTGATCCAATTTATATTAATTCATCATCCTAGGGTGGTCAACAATCATGACATGAAGTTTGGATTAGCTTAATTCACTTTGATTTGGATTGAATTTGATTTTGGTTCATGTAGGTCAAATTGGCCACTTTGGGTCAAGTGTAGCAATTGGATTTAGTTGGCTTGATTTTGAGTTCAGTTTTATTTAGTTGATTTTATATATAGATTTGAGATTGATATATAAATTCAATTGCAATTGGTTTGGATTCAAATGAATATTTATTCATTTGAATATTTCAAGTCAAATGGGTTAGTTGGGTTTGACTTGGGTTGATTTTGGTTTGGCTAGATGATTGTAGGTTTCATTTATATTTGGATAGATGATTGAAGGAATGATTGATTTAAGAGAAAATCCATTAATTTTGGCTTGATTTAGATGGGTTTTGGCCATGTTCAAGGAAATGGCTTAAAGGGTTTAAATTGGGTTTCAATTTGATTTCGGATTTGATTTTGGCTATTTGAATTTATATTTCATTTATATTTGAAAAAATAATTGAAGGTATAATTGATTTATAAGAAATTGGATTGAATTTGGATTGAATTTGATGGAAATTTGGCTAAGTTCATGAAGGTTGATTAAAGGGGTTGGGAAAGATTTCAAGTTTAGATTTGATCTTGGGTTTCAATCATTTGGAATTAAGTTTGGACTTGGATTTGGATTTGAAATTGAGTTTGAAGTTTGTTTGGAAATTTGGATTTGAATTGAATTTAAGAAGGTGTACATGGATTGGGTTTAGGTTATCGGGTAAGTGATTTTTCTAAGTCTCTATGGCATGGCCTAATCCTATGATTAACCCTTCTAAGTCTCTAGGCTTAGGTTAAGTGTTCACCTACTCTCTAGAAGCATTTTATGACTAAGGAAACCTTAATGCCTAGAAAGTTCCTAGGTATAATAAGAGGAGGTTGAGAACTCACTCCAAAAGTGAGGTCCACAAAAGGACCCACCAATAGGTATGGTGTAATTGACAAGTCACACCGCACATATTAGCGTTGATCGAGATGATCGATAATGTCCAAAAGACTGCAAAAACTATTGAAAATGATCTATACCTAAACCTAAAAGGTTGATAGAATCAGGATCTTAGTGCAAAGCATCTCTATTTGTGCCAAGGGCATTAGAGAGCCAGATGGAATCCATAGAGGATTGAGTATGTGAACCTTCCACTAGGTAAGCATGTTTAAGCTATCCATTGAGGATATGGATTTAAGTTTATTGTGACTATGATTTGTTTGGGTGTGTATCCACTCAGAATAAGAGTAAATAATCTACTAGGGATTGGGAATGTGAACCTTCCACTAGGGAAGCAGCTTTGGGCTATCCGCTGGGGATAAGAGTTTGATGGTATTTCTTATGGCTCCATTGGGGAGATTAATTTGATTTGAGCCTCACTGAAAAGAAATTTGGTTTGTTCGATGTGTTTTAATTTTACTCCACTAGGAAGGTTGGTTTCTAATTTAGTTTGTTATGGACCCTATTGGTGTGCATTGGACCCACTGAGAAGCGGCTAAGTCGGCCTTAACCTATCTCAGATTTACAAATCCAAAGGTATAGTCTACCAGCAACAAGGTAGGACTATCCGGCCAAAAGGGTTGCCTATTATTGTGCAACGACTGTACTTAGGAAGAAAGCATAGTAGACTTACATCTTCTAAAGCAAGGATCAACCACTAGGGTGATCTATTGGATCCATAACAAATTGAACCCGACCAGGGGCGAATACTGAGTGAATGCCGCTAGGGAACTTATGTCAGCTCAAAAGTAGTCAAAATTAATTTCTTAATTTCATTGATTTGTTTAAATTTTATTTGGTTCATTTTCATTTGTTTAACTTTCATTTGATGGATCCTGTCAGTGTGCGATGGATTGCATCGAAAAGGGGCTATGTCTTCCTTGGCCTATCTCAGATTTATCGATCCAAAGGGTAAGACTATCCAACCTAAGGGGTGCCTTTCAGTGTGTAACGGCTATGCTAGGCAAAGCATGGCAGACTTACATCTCCAAAGCAAAAAATAATCGCTAGGGTGACCCGTTGGATGCACAACAAATCAAACTAGACCTAGGGCTGCCCATGGGTATGCAACGGTCATGCTGGAAAGAATGAGTAGCAGACTTACATCTTCCAAAGCTAGGACGATCACTAGGGTAACCAGTTGGTTGTCGAACAGATTGAACACGACCTAAGGGCGACTATTGAGAGAGTGTCGTGGGGGACTTATCTCAATTCATCAGTAGTCAGACGATTCTTATAAGGATTTTTATTAACACTACCCTAAAGATAGGATGCCTACTTGGGAAAGGTGCCACTGGGGGCATTAATTCCAAATCCACAAGAAAAAAAATATTATTTGTTTGTTATTGTGGATCCTATTCTTGTGTGAGGGACCACACTGAAAGGGGCTATGTCGGCATGGACCTATCTCAGATATACTAGAACAAGCGAGAATCTACCCATCTATAGAACAGAATCTCCAACCACAGGAGTTGTTACTATGAAAGGGGGACTATCCAATCCAGTAGTAACCCAGGTAGTGTTTAAATTAGGTCGCAAATGACATGATCCAAATAGAGTGCCCATAAGGGAGGTGCCACTAGGAGCATTATCCCAACCTCAGAAAAAAGAAAGTTCAGAGTGGCCAACTTAAGGACAAAGCTTAGAAAACTTACATTTACCCATGAGTAGTATCAACTGTGGGTCGCCAAAGATAGAACACCAACCAACCTAAGGTGGTCTGTGCAAAATCACCTAAGAAGAAGGCATGTAGACTTATATCTCCATGAAGTGGAACTGATTGCAGGAATAGTCTATCTTCGGCTCGACAGGTGCTATCCGACCTAGGACTGCCAGTCGGTGTGCAACAATTGTATTTAAGAAGAAAGTATAGCAAACTTACATCTTTCGAAGCGAGGAATAATCGTTGGGGTGACCCATTGATGGCATAACAAGTCGAACCTGACCTAAGGGCGACTACTAAGTAGGGAGTCATAAAGAAAGACTGGTCCCCAAACTTGAAGTAGTTAGGAGGAAAGGTGTTCTGGGACTTACCCAATCAGACTCAACCAAGTCGCTCATGATGGTCTAAGAAGAAAGCATATAGTAGACTTATATCCTCTTGAATGAAGCCAACATGAAGGTAACTTATTGACCACCATAAGGCTTACCATGCTAACATATCGCCTGCCCCAGGTGCAATGGTCAAGTCAAGAAGGAAAGCGTAGCAGACTTACATCCTCCTAAATAAGGGACCACTGGGGTGACGCACTAGTGTGGTAGCACATCAGCCTAACTTAGAGCATCTAATGAGTGAGTGCCACAGGGAGCTTTATCCTACATCAAAGTAGCCCAAGACAAAAGATGTGTATGTGTGTTTGATATACTCAATAAGCTCATGATGGCTAGTTTAAGAAGAAGGCATTTACATCCTCTTAGCCAGAGGGTAGCACCACACACAATAAGGCCTACCATGCTAATAAAGCACTCATCAGTGTGCAGCAGTCAATTCAGGAAGAAAAGCATAGCAGACTTAAATTCTCCTAAATAAGAGACCACTGAGGTGATGCATTAGTTGGGTAACACCGCAGAGAAATAATGAGAGTGAGGCCCACGGGGGGCGTTATCCCACATCAAAGTAGCCTGAGATAAAATATGTGTATTTGTTCATGTGTTTGTGTGTAGTTTGTATTTGTGTTGGGTTGATGAAGGATAGGATGCCGCTTGGGTTCATTACACCTACCCTAAACACATAAAGAGTGGATGAAATGGTGCCATAGGGCAATGTGACTCCACCAAGAAAGGATGTCACTGGGTTCTCTTACACCTAACTTAGTTCTATTCAAACTAGGATGCCTCTTGGGTTTTCTTACACCTATCTTAATAACACTAATGAATTGTGTGTAGTTTGTGTTTGTGTTGATGAAGGATAGGATGCCACTTGGGTTCTCTTACACCAATCCTAAACACATCATGAAAAATTCACAAATAAGAAAATACTGCTTCCAATGAAGATTTTTATTGATAATAATTATTTTCAAACATTATTTTAAGGATAGTATTTCTTTAAATAAAGCTAGTTGATTGGAACCATTGGGAGCTCCCCAATTATAGTGGTTTAAACTACTTTCCATCCCTCGAAGCACAAAGGTAGGCCTTTCAACAATCGAAAGTAGAATCATGATTTGAAAAGTTTTTAGATAGACTAACTTAAAAAGAGTTTAAACCATCTATATTCAACGTTAATTAAAGTCCCTTTTTTGTTAAGTAGAATCTTGGAGAATGCATCTCTAATATCACTTTAATCTCTTTTAGATCAATCATTGTTATCCCATTATGCTTTACTACAAGCCATAGAAACTCCCCTAAAGTCATCCTAATTGTATACTTTAGAAGATTCAACTTCAAGCTATAGTGTCATAACCAATCAAAGACAACTACTCAGATTATAAGGATGGTCTTCCTTTTTCTTTAACCCTGGTGTGTAGAGAAAGGCATGACCTTATAGCGGTAAATTCTAATGAAAATTAAAAGTGTAGACGACTTGTCATCCTCTAGCATCATTCGACCCATCCTTGAATGACGAGATTGCATGTAAAGAGGCTATGTTTGCTGTAAAATTTGAAATAGGTAATGTGGATTGATCTTCAAGACATGCCTAACTGAAATCTTTAGAATCAACATATGTACAGATTTGAGTGTCCTTCCTTTTGACTCGACATAATGTTGGTAATCATGATAGTATCTTTCTTCTTCAATAAGGTTGAATTCAAACTTTGATCTTCTTCTTGGTGCAAATGTTTGCATACCCTAAACTCTAAACGCTAAACTTTAAACCCTAAACCCTAAACCCCAAACCCTAAATTCTAAACCCTAAACCCTAAAGTAACTCTAAACCCTAAATCATAATCCCAAAACCCTAAACCATAAAGTCTAAAGCCTAAACCCTAAACCTTAATCCATAAACCCTAAAACACTACAGCCCTAAACCCTAAACCCTAAAACCGTAAACCCTAAACACTAAAACCCTAAACCCAAACCCTAAACCCTAAAGCCTAAACCCTAAAACCTACAACCCTAAACCCTAAACACTAAACCCCAAACCCTATACCTAAACCTAAACCCGAAACCCTAAAGGATAAACCCTAAACCTAAACTAAATAAAACCTAAAAATAAAAAAATAAAGAAACCTAAACCTAAGTAAAATTAAAAGATATAAAAAAAGCCTAAATTAAAACCTAAACCTAAACCTAAACATAAACCTAAACCTAAGCCAAAAAATAAAATAAAATAAAAAATAAAATCTAAACTAAATTAAAATAAATAAAAAGCTAAACTAAACTAAAAAATAAAATAAACTTTTAAAGAAAAAAACCTAAATAAAATAAAATCTAAATGTAAAATAAAAATAAAATAAACTTAAAAAATATATATAAACAAAATAAAACCTAAATACTAAACCTAAAAATAAAACCTAAAAGTAAAAAAAACCTAAACTCTAAACTAAAAATTAAACCTAATAAAATAAAAATAAAATAAATTATACTAAAATAAATAAAGCCTAAACCTAAACCTAAAAGAAACTAAACCTAAACCTAAACTTAAGCTAAATAAAACAATACAAACTAAAATAATGCTAAACTTAAACTAAAAAATAAAACATAAAACCTAAATCTAAAAAATAAAATAAAGACATATACATAAACCTAAAAGTAAAAAAATAAAAATACTACTAAATTAAGAAATAAACATAAACCTAAACTTAAACTTAAAAAATAAAGTAAAATAAAATACCTAAACAAAAATAAATCAACAAAAAATAAATAAACTTAGCTAAGTAAAAATATAAACCGAATTAAAAATACAAAATAAAAAAAATTAACCAAAACTTATCGATTTACTTAATTTAAATAAAAGACCTAAACCTTAAACCCTAAACCCTAAACACTAAAAAACACTAAACCTTAAACCCTAAACCCTAAATCAAAAATCTAAACCTTAAACACTAAACCCCAAATCCTAAACCCTAAAAACCCTAAACCCTAAACCCTAAACCCTAAACCCTAAATCCTAAATGCTAAAAACCGTAAACCCTAAACCCTAAACCCTAAACCCTAAACCTTAAAATCCTAAACCTTAAACCTAAACGATAAACTTAAACTTAAACTTAACTATAAACTAACCCTAAATCCTAAACCTAAACTAAACCTCAAACCTTAAACTAACCTAAACTATAAAACCCAAACTAAACTCCTAAAGTCAAATCTAACCTTAAAAAACTAACTTAAACTTAAATTTAAACTTAAACCTAAAATTTAAATCATAAACTAAACTCCTAAACCTAACCTAAACTCCTAAACTATTTTAAGTCTAAACTCAAATTTAAAACCTAAACCCTAAACCCTAAACCTAAACCTTAAACCTAAACCTAAACCTAAAATTCTAAACTATAAACCTAAACCCTAAACCTAAAACCTTAACCCAAACCCTAAACTAAATCCTCTAAAACCTACAACCCTAAAACCTATGCACTTAACCCCAAACCCTAAACCCTAAACCCTAAACCCTAAAAACATAAAAACCTAAATCTAAATAAAATAAAACCTAAAAATAAAATAAATAAAGAAACATAGACATAAATAAAATAAAATAAAAATAAAATAAAATAAAAACCTAAACTAAAATCCAAAGCTAAACCTAATCATAAACCTAAACCTAAGCCTAAAAATAAAAATAAAATAAATAATACAACCTAAACTAAAATAAAATAAATAAAATTGAAAACTAAACTAAAATAAAATAAATAAAAACCAAAAGTAAACTAAAAAATAAAATGAACTTAAAAATAAAAAACCTAAATAAATTAAAACCTAAATGTGAAATAAAGATAAAATAAACTAAGAAAAAAATAAAATATAAACTAAATTAAAACCTAAACCTAAATAATAAACCTAACAATAAAAGTAAAATAAAAATATAACCTAAACCCTAAACTAAAGAAAACCTAAACCTTAACTGAAAAATAAAACCTAAGATAAAAACCTAAAATCTAAACCTAAAAAAATAAAATAAAAACCTTAACCTAAACCTAAAAATAAAACATAAAACTTAAACCTAAAAAATAAAATAAAAATAAAACTAAACTAAAAAATAAACATAAACCTATACGTAAACCTAAAAAATAAACTAAAATAAAAAACAAAACTAAAATAAATAAACTTAAAATAAGTAAACTAAGCTAAATAAAAAATAAACCTAAATAAAAATATGAAATAAACTAAGTAAACTTAAACCTATCAATTTTCTTAATTTAAAAAAAAACCCTAAATCCTAATGACTAAACCATAAAAAACCCTAAACCCTAAACCCTAAACCCTAAACCCTAAACCCTAAGCCCTAAACCCTAAATCCTAAACCCTAAACACCAAACCCTAAACCCTAAAACTAACCCTAACCTTAAACCCTAAATAAAATAAATAAATAAAAATTAAAAAACCCTAACCCTAAAACTTAAACCTAAATCCTAAACCTATCTAAATCATAAACTTAAACTTAAACTTATATATACTAAAACCCTAATCCTTAAAACCCTAATCCCTAAACACTAAACCTAAACTCTAAGCTCTAAACTCTAAATCCCTAAACTCTAAACCTAAATCTAAATCAGTAATTTATACTAAACCTTAAACTCCTAACTCTAAACTTAAACCTAAATCTTAAAACCCTAAACTAAACCTTAAACTAACCTAAACCTTAAACCTTAAACCTAAAAAAACACTAAAGTTTAATGTTTAACCTTAAACCCTAATCTTAACCTAAACCTAAAAACACAAAACCCTAAACACTAAAAATCCTATACCCTAAAGCCTAAACCCTAAACCCTAAACCCTAACCCTAAACCCTAAACCCTAACCTTAAACCCTAAATCCCTAAACCCTAAGTCCTAACCCCTAAACCCTAAAACCTAAAAACCTAAAACTAAACTAAATAAAATTGAAAAACAAAATAAATAAAAAAACTTATACTAGAATAAAATAAAATAAATAAAATATAATAAAAACATAAAGTATAACCTAAACCTAAACCTAAACCAAAAAATAAAATAAAATAAAAAATAAAAACTAAACTATAAGAAAAAAACCTAAACTAAACTAAAAAAAATAAAATAAACCTAAAAATGAAAAACCTAAATAAAATAAAAAACTAAATGTAAAATAAAAATAAAATAAACCTATAATAAAATAAAAACCTAAACCTAAAAAATAAACATAAAAATAAAATTTAAAAATAAATAATTAAATAAAACATAAACGTTAAACTAAAAAAATAAACATAAATTAAACAAAATAAAATAAATCTAAACCTAAACTAAAATAAACTAAACTAAAATAAATAAAATCTAAACTTAAACCCAAAACTAAATAAAATAAAATAAACTAAAAGTAAACCAACCTAAAAAATAGAAACCTAAAATGAAACCACAAAAAAATTATAATACAAAACCTAAACTAAACCAAATAAAATAAATAAACCTAAACCAAAAAAAATAAAATAAAAAATACTAAACTAAAAATGTAAACCTAAACCTTAACCTAAAAATAAAACTAAAATAAAAAAACTTAAAATAAAATAAATAATCTTAAAATTAATAAAATAAACTAAATAAAATTAAAAAATAAACCTAAATAAAAATAGAAAATAAATTCAACTAAAAGAAATAAAAAATAAATAAATAAATCTAAACCTATCGATTTATTTAATTTTTTTAAAAACTAAAACCTAACTAAAATCCTAAAAGAACCCTAAACCCTAAACTAAATCCTAAAATAACCATAACCAAAAAAGCCCAACTTAAACCTTAAAACCTCAAAAACTAAACCCTAAATACAAACCAAAAATAAAAACCAAAAATAAATAAAATAAAACTCAAATAAAACCAATCAACCTAAAAAAATAAAAAAAAAAACTTAAAATAAATAAATCATTACATATTAAAACTAAAATAATAATAAAAAAAAACTAAAATAAAAATAAAATAAACTAAAATAAATAAATAATAATCTAAATAAACATAATAGTTTGAATTTAAAAAAAACTAAAAACTAAAGCTAACCTAAATTTAGTTTAAATTAAAAAAACCTAAACCCAAATCCTACCCTAAACCTAAAAAAAATGAAACCTAAACACTACCCTAAACTACTATAATAAACCTAAACCTAAATCACTAAACCCACCCTAAAAAACTTACATAAACTAAATAAAATAAAACTCACTTAAAATAACCTACTTAAATTAACTAAATAAAACAACTAAATAAATAAACTAAACTAATTAATTAAAAAAACCTAATAAAATAAAATAAATAACTAAATTAAATAAAAAAATGACTAAATACCAAAACCTACTGGTTTGTTTTTCAAAATGCTAACCATAATAGGCTCAAATTATGACCTCCCCACCCTATGAGCCAACCTACCCACTGTTCACTCCCTAAAATTAGGCCTGACCTACCCACTCTACTAAACCATAGCCAAAACCCTAACCATACCCTACCCCACCTTAAACTCTACCCTACCTACCCTGACCTAACACTGGGCCCTATAACTACCCTGAGCCCTAACCCCAAACCAAACCCAAAATAAGATCTAAAACTAATAATAAAAATAAAATGAACTCAGGTAAAAACCCACCTAAATAAACCAAAATAAAAGGATAAATATAAAAATAAAATAAATAAACAATAAAGAAAAAATAAACCTAAAATTAAAATAAAATAAACTAAAATGTTAAAAATGATCTAATCCTAAAACCTACTGGTTTGCTTAAAAAACATAAACCCTAAAACTAAACCTGGTTTGGTTATTTAAAACCCTGATAGATTCTAAATCCTAAAACCTAACCTAAACCCTAAATCTAAACCTAAACTAAAAATGAGACAAACCTAATGAAATAAACCCAAATAAACTCAAACCTTCCAAACCCTAACTTACAAAATAAACCCAACCTAAAGCTACAGAAAACCTAAACTAAACCCTAATCTAAACCATAACCCCAAACCTTAATCTTAAGACTTTACTGAACCAAACATAAACCCTAAACCCCAAAATAAATAAAACCTAAACTTAAAAATAAAATAAAATAAACTAAAATAAAAATAAACTAGATAAAAAAAACTAAAATAAACCTAATAAAATATACTAAACTAAATAAATTTGATAAACCTAAATAAAATAAAAAAAAATAAAATAAATAAAAATAAAATAAAAATAACTAAATAAACCTAAACTTACAGGTTTGTAATTTTTTCTTAAAAAACAGACCCTAAAATAAAAAAACTAAAACCCCTGACTTTAAAAGTAACTCCATAAAGCCTAAACCTATATTACTAAACTTACAACCCAAAAAAACCTGACCCTAAACCCAAAACCCAAGATCCTAAACCCTTGACATTAAACCCTGCATTATAAACCTAAAAATCCTAAAGCATAAACCATAAACCCCAAACCTCAACTACCACAAAAACCTAAAACCTAAACCCCAAACCTAAACTAAACTAAATAAAACAAAATCAAATAAATAAAAACCTAAACCTAAATAAAATAAAATAAAAAACCTAAACTACCTAAACCTGGTCCAAACCTAAAAACCCTAAACCTAAAAATAAAATTAAATCAAATAAAAAATAATAATTAAAATAAAATAAAATAAATAAAAACCTAAACTAAAAAATAAAATAAACTTAAAAAATAAAATCCTAAATAAAATAAAAATTAAATGAAAAATAAAAATTAAATAAACCAAAAATAAAATAAAAACTAAATAAAAACCTAAACCTAAAATATAAACCTAAAAATATAACCTAAAAATCAATAAAAACTAAAACATAAACCTTAAACTAAAAAAAAACCTAAACCTAAAAAAACAAAATAAAATAACCTTAAACCTAAACTAAAATAAACTAAACTAAAATAAATAAAACCTAAACCTAAACCTAAACTAAAAAATAAAACCTAAAAATAAAACCTAGAAATAAACCTAAAATAAAATCCTAACACTTAAACCTAAATGTAAAAAGAATGAAATAAAATTAAATAAAAATTAAATAAAACCTAAAGATGAAAAATAACCTAAAATAAATAAAAAAAACCAATAACCTAAACTAAAAAAACCTAAACCTAAAATAAATAAAATAAACCAAAACCTAAACCTCAACTAAATAAATAAAACATAAACCTAAAGAAATAATAAACCTAAACCCTAAACTAAATAACATAAATTAACTAAAATAAACCTAAACCTAAACTAAAAATAGACATAAATTAAACTTAAATAAAATAAATACAAACCTAAAAAAAATAAATATAAACATAAACCTTTAAATAAAACCTAAACCCTAAACCTAATAATAAATAATAAAAAAACAAATAAAAAAAATAAAAAATAAAACTAAAAAGAAACATAAACCAAAAAAACCTAGAAAATAAACTAAAATAAAAAAAACTAAAATAAATAAACATAAATATAAATAAATTAAATAAAAAATAAAAATAAACCTAAAATAATAATATATAAAATAAATAAACCCAATACTTAATTTAAAACAAAATCCTAAATAAACTTTAAACACTAAATCTAAACCTAAAACCCAAAGCCTAAACTTAAAACCCTAAACCTGCTAAATAAACCTTAACCCTAACCTAAAACCTAAATCCTAAACCACATTAAACTCTAAATTAATAAACTAACTAAAACCATAAACCTTGAACCTAAACCTGTCAGGTGTCAAAATTAGCCAACACGATAACTACACACACAATCAAAAAATCTGGGTTTGGGTTGATGCAAATAATTTATAGGTTTGGTTGGTTGAAATGACTGTTTTTTTTCAGTTGGGTTCGAAACCCACCAACTCAAAATTGACTCGATTTTGACCTGCCAACACGAATTTGAATCAAAATTGACCCAAATTTTACACATAAACCCAATTTTGACATGATTTTGACTTAAAAATATATATAAATAGATCATTCGGGTCATGTCGTGTCAATCGGTTGAAATTAAGTAGTTAAAGTTTGTACAATATTCGGGTCAACAAACTGAACCCAACGTCGAGAATTGACCTACTAAGCTAAACCCAAACCTAATAAAACAGCAAACTAATAATAATAATAAACTAGTAATAAACTAATAATTAATAGTAATACTACTAAAAAATAATAAAATTAACTAAATAAATAATTATAAAACTAATAATGACCTAAAACTAAAATTAATAAAAATAACTAAAGCTAATAATAATAATTAAAACCTAATAAACTAACTAAAACCATTAAATCGTAATAAATGAACTTAACTAAATAATAAAATAATAATAATAAACTAATAAACTAATAAAAACTAATTTAAACTAATAATAATAGTAATAATAATAATAATAAACTAATAAATAATAAAACTAAACCCTAAACTAATAAAACCAAAGAAATAAAACCCAATAATAACTAAACTAAAAACTAAAATTAAACAAACTAAAACCTAAAACCCTAAACTAATAAATAAACTAATTGAACCCAAAAAAAAAACAAACTAAACTAAGAATAAACTAATAACCCAATAAAAAATAAAATAATAGAAACTAAAATTAACTAAAATTAATAAATGCACTAAACTAAGAAACTAAAAACTCTAAACCATAATAATAATAAACCTAAATGACACTAAACCTAAAACCAAATAACCCCAAAATAAAACTAATAACTAAATAAAATAATAATAAAATAAAATAATAAAAAATAAATAAATAACTAGTAATAAACCTATAAAATAAACATAATAATAATAACTAAAACTAAAGGACTAAACCCTAAAATCCTTTGGTTAAAACCAAACCATATAAATCCTAAACCACAACCCTAAATCCTACCCTAAATCCAAACCACAAAACCCCAAACCTTAAACCCAAAACCCAAACTGAAAAATACAGGCTAAATTAAATAAAACATAAAATAAAATAGATAAAAAAACCTAAACCTAAAATAAAATAAAATAATAAAAAATAAAAACCACAAACCTAAACCTAATCCCAAGAATAAAACCTAAATAAAAAAAAACATAAAATAAAAATAAAATAAACCTAAAATAAATAAAAATAAAATTAAATAAAACATATAGCTAAAAATAAACCTAAAAAATATAAAAATTAAAACCTAAACCCTACACTAAAAAACATTTACCTAAAATAAAAATAAAATATATAAAATTAAATAAATTTAAACTTAAATTAAAATAAACTAAACTAAAATAATAAAACTCAAACCTAAACCTAAAATAAACTAAACCTAAACTAAATTGAATAAATTATGAATAAACCTAAACTTAAACAAAAAAATAAAACCTAAAAGTAAACCTAAAATAAAAAAATAAAACCTAAACCTAAAAAAATAAAATAAAACCCTAAACTTAAACCTAAAAATAAAAAATAAAATAAATATAAAACTCAACTAAAAAATAAATCTAAACCTAAAAAATAAATAAAAATAAAAACATAAACAAAAATAAATAAACTAAACTAAATCAAAATAAAAAAATAAACTGAAATAAAATTAATAAATAAAGTAAACTAAAATAAATAAAGGTTTACTAAATATATAAATAAATCTAGCCTATGGTTTACTAAATTTAAAAATAAACTGTGCCCTAAATCCTAAACCCAAAACCTACAACCCTAAACCCTAAACCCTAAATGTTATATAAAAAAAATAATTAAAAAAAGCCTAACCCTAAACACTAAACCCTAAACCTAAACCTGGTTTGCTTGAATTTTAAAAAGAAACTGTAAACCCACCTCACCACAAACACTACACTTATAACTAAAACAACAACCCTAAACCTGAAAAACCATAACCTGACCCCAAAACTAACAAACCCTAAAACCCTAAACCTAAACATATAAATACAAACCCTAAACCCTAAAACCTAAAAAATATATAATAAATGGAACCTAAAAAAAATAAATCTGAACTAAACATAAATAATATAAAATAATAAAATAGATAAAACCTAAATAAACCTAAACCTATATAAATTAAATGAAATAAAAAACTAAATAAAATTAATAAAACCTAAAAACCCTATACCCCAAAACCCAAAACACTAAAGCTGGCTAAACCCAAATCTTAAACTGAATCCTAAATCGTAAACCCTAAATCCTAAACACAAAACCTGAAACATTAAACCATAAACACTAAATCCTAAAAACCATAAACCATAAAACCTAAACCCTAAACCCTAAATCGTAAACCCTAAATGCTAAACCTTAACCCTAAACAAACTAACCACAAAACCCCTGACCTCTCTCCCCTCTCGGCTGCGCTTCCTCTCTGGCAATTTTGTGTTCCACTCGGTGGATTGGCCGCTCTCGGGTAATTGGCCACTTCTCGGTGTGCTTCTCTCAGCCTGAACGTGCGTATCAGGCTCCCGCGTATGTGACGTCCTTGGATTAAAGTAATGGCGGAGGCTCTGGTCTCTGCGAACCCGTCGTTTCGATGTCGCACCGACTTTGCCCTCGACTCTGGTTTTACGGATTGATTGCTCTGTAATGCGTTGTTAAATCATTCAAAGAGGCCTTATCTGGTAAGATCCCTAGCTCGAATGCTTCGGTTAATCTCATTTCAACATCTTATGGTGGATTGCTGACAGTAATGAGTTCTGATCAGGATGTTGAGAAACTTGCTAAGCCCTTCGAGTTCGCTTTGGTGGGTAAATTCTCCCTTAGATGCCCGACTCTTGATAATATTCGCTCTTTCTTTCATAATTTAAAATTATCAGATACTTTCTCTATTGGGCTGATCGATCCCTGTCACATTCTTATTCAACTCTCAAATGATTTAGATTATTCACGGGTTTTTGCTCGTCGTTCTTATTTTGTACATAATTGTCATATCGTTGAAATGGTGCCCCTCTTTGATGTCAAAGAGAATCTCCCATTGTCCCTCTTTGGCTTGCTTTTCTAACATGCGAATACACTATGTCACTCATCAGGTTTTGTTGGCGGCCTTTTGGTAGACCTCTTCAAATAGATCAACAGCGACCACTAGATCTAGGCCTTCATCTCGTATTCTCTTTGAGATAGACATCTAAAAATATCCCAAAGAGGTTTGGATTGGCTCAGAAAAATTTGGATATAGTCAAAAGTCAATTCAAAAATTTTCTGTCTTTTGCACTCACTGCAAGATTCACGGGCACGAACACTCAGAATGCTTTGTACTTCATCCTAATCTCAGAAAAAATTTACCACAGAATATGAACACCATTAATGGAACTAGGAAAACTAATACTCTAGCATATGTGCCTAAAAATACTCAAAAAGAGCCTCTCCTCCCTACTCCTCCCTCTTGATCTATCTATTGGAAAACACTCGATCTTGGTACTAAAATAGGCATTGAGGGGTGTGGCAATGGCAATATACCTAACCTCACCCACTTGTAATAATTTGGCTTCCCATGATAGCTCTTTGCTTTAGTTAAATCCTACTGAAAATCTGAATGGTAGCCTTAGATTGGACACCCATTTAAACAATTTGAATGGGAATCATATAATGGACCAAAACAATGATGACCCTATGTCTTCAGAACAAATTGAGAAAGATATTTGTATTACGAATGGTGCCAGAACTTCCCCATCTATTTCCCTTGAGTGATAATCAATTGAACCAATTTCTCACTATCCGATCTGAAGAAGGTGAAATCCCTCTTCTAAAACATTGATAGATTCTTCTATTATTCGAAAATCAATCCCTTTCGATGGTGATAATTTGGATTGATAGACCCTTTCAAATTGTTAAAACAAAAACCCTACAAAGCAAAATTTTCTAATAATAACTTCTAGAACCACTGTCTTCTTCCACCCCACACAAGTAATGTGTCATCATTTTCTCCTCTCTTTCCTTTCTTTTTTCCTTTTCCCTTTTGGTTGTCTCCTTATGATTAATTTTCTTATTTGAATATCGGGTTGTGGGTCTCTTCACTGCGTCGTGTTAGGAGTCTTTGTCTCATAATATCAAGTTACTTGTTCTTATTGAACCTTTATTAATTCTTCCAAGATTGCTTTTGTCGCTAGATCCCTTGGTTTTCATAATTTTTCTTCAATCTTAATAATAAAATTTGGTGCTTTTGGCACAACTCCATCACCATTTCCATCATTGATGATCTTGACCAATTGGTTAATGTCAAAATCTCCTTAGGTGACTTATCGGCTTTTGGCTCTTTTATCTATGCTTCTTGTAATAGAGATGGTAGGAACATCCTTTGGAATCACTTACAACGCTTCCTCTAACCTTCCGGTTGGTTGGAGGTGATTTCAATACTATCATAGCTAGTTCGAAAGAAGGGGAGGATGTACTCTAACCTTCATTCCATGGAGGACTTCTCAAATATGATCCGGATTGCACGATCGACATTGGTTTCCTTTGGGTCTAACTTCCATTGGCACAACTCTAGACTTTGGCGTCTTGATAGGACCCTCTTTAATTCTCTGTGGATCAATCAGTGGCCTACTTCCATTGTTGAGCATTTGAGCAGAACTTTGTCTGACCATGCTCCTCTCTTGATTTCCTTCAAAAATCCCCCCCTAACCCCTCTACTCCCTCTCCTTTTAGATTTCAAAATATGTGGATGCAAGATAGTGACTTCACCAATGTTGCTCTCACTAATTGGATGGCTCCTATTTTCCCAGATAATTCTGTTAAAGGTATGACTCATCTTTGGCTTAAGCTCAAAAGACTTAAACAAACTCTCAATTGGTGGAACAAACACATTTTTAAAACCTTTTCACAAATCTTAAAGCTATGGAACAAGAGTTTGTTCTCTTGAAGAGGCTCTCTTGATCCCAGTAAACTTGAGGAGTTGAACATTGCCAAGAATAACTTGGTTAATTATCAAAACATGGAAGAAACCTATTGGCGTCAAAAGCCAAGCAAACATATTGCGATGGTGACGAAACACCGGTATTTTCATGCCATTTGTAATAAATGGAAAGCCTTAAACTCAATTAAGAAAATTAAGAAATTCTAATGGTGAATGGATAGCAGATAACAATGATATTAAGGATTACGTCATTCATCATTTCCAAACTTTATTAAATTCTAATCCGTACTTTATCTAACACTCTTCTTATCTCTTCTATGATGCGGTGAGGATAATCATTTACTCACTATGTGCCCTTCAAAGAAGAGATTAGTAATACTCTTAAGAACATGAACCGACTCATTCTGACTGCTATTCTTCTTCAGCATTGTTGGCCATTTATTAAACCGACTTAGTTGATCTTTGTTGATTTCTTTGAAGGCAATCCTATTCCCAAATACTTTTCAAGCACTTCTATTGTCCTTATTTCCAAAACCAACAATCCTGAATCTTGGGGCGATTTTAGACCGATTAGTCTTTACACCTTTTTTCAAAAACTCATTGCTAAATTAATAAATAATAGGCAGCCCTTTGCTTCCTAAAATAATCTCTCTAATCAAAGCTGGTTTTGTTAAACCTGAGCAATATCGGATAATATTCTTCTTGCTCAAGAGTGGTTCATGACATTGATGTCCCTTAGAGGTGGCAACATCTTATTCAAAGCTGGACATTAAAGCCTTTGACAAACTCTCATGGGATTTTCTCTTTCAAATCTGAATTTATTTGGTTTTTTGATAGTTTTATCCGGATTATAAAAGGTGTATCACGATATACGGTTTTGGTTATCATGAATGGTGAGTCCATAGGTTTCTTTCCTTCTAGCCATGGTTTGAGGCAAGGTGACCCACTTTCACCTTCTCTTTTTATCATCGCTATTGAATACCTATCTTGGAGCCTTAACGATCTTTTCGCTAATAATCCTAATATGCCTTTTAAAACTCATGGAGGTTTCCCTATTTCTCATCTTAGCTTTGCAGATGATTTCATTATCTTTGCAATGGCTCCTTCAACATGTTAAAACCATTAAAGAACCTTCTAAATGATTTTGGTAAAGTTAGTGGTCTTTTTCTTAATGAAGGAAAATCGATTTTATTCCTTCAACTAAGATTCCTCTAATAGACTTAACCAAATATCAGAATTACTAATTTTAAGCAAAATCAACTCCCTCTTAATTATCTAGGGGCTCGCTTTTAAAGGCCAAAAAGATCACACCTTTTTGATGATCTAATTCAGAAAATTTATAACAAAATTTGGTTTGGGAATTTCATTTACTCTCTCTTTGGTGGTAGGCTTACCTTGATCAAGAGCACTCTAAATTCATGCCTATATACCTTCTTCAAACCATTGTGCCTACTAATTCTACCATCAATAGAATTGAGCGTCTCTTAAACAAATTCATCACGGGGAACCAATACCTCTAAAAGAATGCCTTGGTCATCTTGGTCTAAAGTTGTGGTACTCTTGAAGAGGGAGGTGCAGGTTGTAAATCCATCAAAGAAGTTATCAATGCCTTCTCCTACAAACTTTGGTGGAATTTTAGGAGCAAAAATAGTCTTTGGGCGAATTTCATGACTTCTAAATATTGCCAGGGTAAATATCCTCTCATTTGTCCCTTTAAATGGTGATTCTCACTGTGGAGAAGACTTTGTTGTCAAATGGGATGTTGAATCCTTAATTTTTTGGGGCATAAACTCTTGCAATTCCTTCTTTTGGCAAGACAACTGGAGTGGTTGTGGATCCATTGATGACTTACTCACACTCACTCCACTTCATTAGTTAATTAGCAAAAACCATAGGTGGAACACTAGTAAGATCGATTCTATTCCTTCCACTTTCTTAAATATGATTACTAATATTCCTATCACTCCTAACAATCATGATCGATTATCTTTAAGCTATCTCATAATGGGGATTTCAACCTTAAAATGTGTGGCTTCACACTAAGGACACTCAAGATTCTTCTATTGTGTTCTCCAAAATTTGGAATAACAATATCCCCTCTTCTTACTCCTGCTCTAACTTACGTATCCTTAAAAAACTTTATTCCTATTGACTCTTTGTGGGGTAAAGGGTTTTATTTACCCTCTAAATGTCAATGTTGTTCCCATATTGAGAATGTTAACCATGTTTTTGTTAATGGGGCTATTGCATCTAAAATTTGGATTTGGTATGATCTATTCAACACTATCAATTTTAATTGTCTCACTATATATCAACTTCTTGAAGTTTACTTTCACAATGTCATTAAAGGTCATATTAAAATCATAATCACCATCACTCTTATTTGGTTCATATGGATGGACCGAAATGAAGCTAAACATTGTGGGATTCGAATGAATCACATGAGGATTATTACAAGAACTAAAAACCAAATTTGTGACTTGTTTAAAGATAATTTAATTCATCACAAACATTTTAAAGGCTGTAAATCTGTTTCCATTAAACGTGGCCTCAACCTTCCGCACTGCCTCTACTATGAATGATAGAATGGTTTTGGAAAACCTCTTGATCATATTATTAAAATTAATACCGATGGTTCTCGTCTCATAATGGCTCTGAGGAGGCATTTTCTAAGGGTATAGTCCTATGTGCATTTGCTTATCCCCTTATTTCCAAAGACGTCCCTTATACTAAGCTTATGGCAGTCCACAAAGCTCTTGAAATTTGTCTTCAAAATAGCTGGCTCAATATTTGGATAGAGGTGGATGCTCTTCTACTGATTGACCTTTTGACTTCTACCAATATGAGCAACGCTTGTTTGTACTACCTTCTCAAGCAAACTAGGGCTCTTCTCTCTCAACTAAATTTTACCATCACTCATGTTTGGCGTGAAGGTAACGCTTGTGCTGATTACCTTGCTAATCTAGGTGCGAGATTAGATAGTTTCATCCTTTTTGATCAATTTACAATACCCAAATACTTGGTCCGTTAACTTGGATAATGGCTTCCTTACCTCAGAATATAATTCTCCTCTTCGTCTTCCTTTTTTTCTGGTTTTCTGTTACCTTGTGTTCTTTATGGATACTCCTAATAGATATCATTGTTGTCTTGTGCTCTTTACCATGACTTGCTGCCTTTACCCATTCTCCTTTAGTTGGCAGATCTCTGTTTTTGGCATTTACAATATTATGGGGCAGATGTTGAACTATATGCACATCAATCTCAATTGGAACCGCTTGAGCTTTGTGTTACTCGATTTATAACCGCAAACCCACTTGGGATCTTGATGCTTTACTAGGTTATTGGATCCTAACCGATGTTGACTGGCCGGTTTTTGATATATTGTCTCCATATATTCTTTGATTCTAGCTTGAGTCGACGTTTTCTTTTACTGAATTATATTTTATTTTATTTCTATGCATGAAGAGGCTATTTGGCCTTTTGTCGATACTTATCATCTTATCATTTTTGTAACTGGACCCCTCAAGCTCCTTCTGGAATCCATTTCCTGTTTCAGCATGGTCTCCTTGGTGAGATCTTGTGGGTGCTTTCTTTCTCTTCTTCCACCGCTATGGATGTTCTTTGCGCTTTTCTCACAGTGTTCCGACTTCCTTACCCTTAATGGCAGAATTATCGTTGTGCAGAACTTTAATAATACTTCTTGGCTAACCTTTTATGTAACTCTTATTTGTACTATTTTTTTTCTACCATGGATGGAGTTTCTTCAAATTGTTACTGGTTGTTATATTCAAGAGAACCTCTCTATGTAGGAAGCTTCTGAGATTGGGGTTTTGGTCTTCTCCTGCTCCCTGCAAGAATGGGCTTTCATGTTGGCCTTGCTTATTGGTTTTTTCTGTGTTTACCCTTTTTTCTTTGTTTCATTCCTGCTACTATCTGCTGAGTTGCTGTTGGTCTTCCTTGCAGCTCTTATCCTTGGCAGATCTGGATTAATGTGACTAATCATCCTGCTAATGCTTTGAATGTCTCTTATTGGATTGGCTTGTGGTGGGGAGTTTTCTTTCCCACCCTATTTTTATATATGCTTTTGGGGTGGATTCTTGACCAACTTGTTGGTATTAACTGCCTTGGTTATTTGCTGCACTGGATTAATACTCTAGAGGTGGTTTCTGGGGTTTTGGTTTATTTTATTCAGCAAGATGTTGATGATTGCTTGGTTGGTTTTGCTTTGAACCCCGTCAAAATTGTATCAAATGCACTGTTTATCCTGGCTGAGTGGTTTTATGGCAAGCAAGCTAGCTGGTTTTTGCCTTGGTTCCCTGTTATATTATTTTGTCTGGATTCTAATGATATTTTTCATTTGAATACAATTTTTGATCCTTTTGCTGGTGGGTTCCAATCTGGTAATAACCTCTCTGCTGTTGGGATTGGCTCTCTGATTGGCTCTCTGATTGCCTATGCTGTTGCTCATCACCTAGTAGTTTTTTCTGTGTTCGCTATGTCCTCGATAGGATTAAGGGATCACCATATGCTTGTCCAGATTATCGCTCGTTTGTTTTGGTCATTGGTGTCCGGGTGGCTTTCCAATTATGGTACTATGTTGTCCCTTGTGCCTTGGCCGTCGTCTACTACCCTTGGCTATTTTTTTTTTGTCTTGGTTATTTGCTGTCTTGTTTTTCTGGATCCTAATGTGGATCCTAATTTGTATTTCTGTTGCACTAGCAATTTTGTTGTTGGGGCTGTTTCTCGGAGTGCCCTTGCTATTTCTATATGGGGTATTGCTCATTATCTGATAATTGTGATCTACATTACCCTTGTTGTTTCTATTCCCAACTGGGACCCAATGGCTTGTGCTCTACTGTCTTTTTGTCTTGGGGTTCTGTACTAGAATGCAATTCTTTATCACCCTTTCATGTCTTGGATTTGGCTGTCTTGGCTGCTACTGTCTGGGCTGTCTTTTACTCTTGCTTATCAGCTATTTTGTTTTTCAGGATTCTCATATGGAAATCATTTGGACTCCCAATTTTTCTAATCTGGGATTGGTCCAGTTAGTGCTTACTCCTTGGATTATAATCTATATTATTAAGGGGTGGTATTCTATCTTTTCCTGTTTATGGTTTAGTTCTCTTTCTTTGCCATGCTTGGAAGTTGCCATCTTAAGCTTGTTGTTGTTTTATTTTAATGTTGAGACACATTTCAATTCACCTATTGATCCTTTTTTATGGAGGTTCCAATGTTGTATTAGTTTTTTTTGTTGGGGTTGGCTTTCCATTAGCGTGCAATTTATTTCCTATTTTCTTGATCGCATCACACTACCTCATTTTATTTGGTTGGTGCGGTTTTATGGCGGTTTACGAAGAATGTTATTATGGCGATTTAGTCCCTTCCCTATCTTGGATGTTGTTGCCTTTTCTGTGTTCTGGATTGATTGTTGATCGGATTATCGAATGGTGGCCACGAATCTGCTATTGAATTTCTTTGCCCCAACTATTTTTCTTGTGCTAATTTTGGTTAATTGCGGTTCATTCAGCTTATTTATATCTCTGTGATTGGGATGGTGTTAATTAGAGGCTCATTGATTAACGGTTTTACTAGTTGTCTCCTCTGTAATTTTCTTATGGAGGGATTATATCTAATTTCTTTCTTGAATATGGCTATTCATGAGCTTGGCTAAGATGGCTCACTCACTTATGTTTATGTATTCTCATGTCAAGATGGCTATATGGATGATAATTTTATTGAATGAGACTCCTTACCTCTTAGCAATTACCTATATATTTTAGATATGATTTTGCTTAGGTTTGCGGTAATAAAGCTCACAAGTATATCAACAATGGGTGCTTCCTTCTGAGGTTTGTTGGCTATGATGGCTGTGATGTTCTCACTCCTTTTTGGTTCGGTAGTAGCTCTTGTGATGTAACCCTTCTACTGAAGTTTGGATGCTCATACTTACATTTTCCCCAACTTGCTGTGATTGAGCCTGAGCCTTCTCTATCACATTTCCTTATTATCATACTCATATTATATTGTTTCCTTCTATCTTTTTGTCTGTATTACCTTAAGCTCTAATCTCCCTCTCATTATAACTTTCTCTCTTTTTTTTTCTTGGGGTTTGCTCCATATTACCAAGCACTCTTACAACCATCAGGCATTTATCCTTTCTTTAGCTTATTATGTTAATCATCTTGTATCTTTTGATTGCTTTAATGTTTTCTTTTGCTCTTGAATGTACTTAGATGGGATTTACTCCTTAGGTGATTGTAGCTCTTTGAGCGATAGTTTCAGTTTATCCCCTTTAAGGACCTTGTAACCTTTTTTTGTGGCAATAAAATACAGGTATCATGGGGTTTCCCTAAAAAAAAAAAAAAACCTAAACCACAGACCCTAAACCCTAAAAGCATAAACCCTAAACCAAATCTAAACCTAAACCATAACCCTAAACCTAAACCCTAAAACCCTAAACCCAAAACTCAAAACCCTAAAAACTTAAAAACCTATACCTAAAAATAAAATAAATAAATAAAAACCTAAACATTAATAAAATAAAATAAAATAAAAATCTAAACTAAATCCTAAACCTAAAAATAAAATAAAATAAAAAATAAAAACTAAACTAAAATAAAATTAATAAAAACTAAAACTAAACTAAAAATAAAATAATCCTAAAAATAAAAAACCTAAATAAAATAAAACCTAAATGAAAAATAAAACAAAATAAAACAAAAATAAAATAGAATAAAAAATAAACAAAAACCTAAATCAAATAATAAACTTAAAAATAAATGAAAAATATAAAACTTAAACCCTAAACTAAAAAAACCTAAACCTAAGATAAAAATAAAATAAATAAACTTAAAATAAAATAAAATAAATAAAACTAAACTAAAAAAAATAGAACTTTAACCTAAACAAAATAAAATAAAATTAACTAAAAATAAACCTAAACCTAAACTAAAAATAAAACTTAAAAATAAATCTAAAATAAAACCTAAAACCTAAACCTAAAATAAAATAAAACCTAAAACTAAAACCTAAAAATAAAAAACTAAAACCTAAAAAATAAAATAAAATAAAACTAAAATAAACATAAACTAAACCAAAACCTAAAAATAAACTATAAAAAAAAAAAACTAAAATAAAACTAAACAAAACAAAATTAAAGAAATTAACCTAAATAAAAATAAACACAAAAATAAAAAATAAACTAACCTAAACCTAAAATCCTAAACCTACAACCACCCACAAACTAAACCCTAACCTGACCACAAACCCTAAAAGCATAAACCCTAAACCCTAAAATAAATCCCTAAACCCTAAACCATAATCTTAAACTCTAAACACTAAACCCCAAATCATAAACCAAAACCTAAAGTAACTAAATAAATTGAAAAATAAACCTAAACCCTAGAACCTAATAAACCTAAACCTAAACTGAATTCTTAAGAATGGGTAGAACCTTGACGACAGGAACATCACCGTCAACCAGGCTCAGTGTAGATCTAGCGGTAGAGGCGAAGGCGAAGGCAATAGTTATTGCAGTGGTGGTGGGGGATCTGGAGGTGCTGGTGGATATGGTGGTGGTGGTTGGAGCAGTGGTGGTTATGTATTTGGGAGGAGCGAAGGCGGATACAATCGTCGTGGTGGCAGAGGGAGAGATCAAGGATATGATGGTGGATCTCGCTACTCGAGAGGCTAGGGTGGATCTAATGGGAACTAGAGAAACTGAAAAATGGCCGATCTGATCTTTTGCCTACGGAACTGTGCCTTTATAGTTGAGACGGTTCTAGTTATCTAGGGTTTTTGATATGCTCTATGCGTGCTAGTTTTTTTATCTATGTCATCACTTGTGTCTTATAAAACTTGGGGTGTCACTAGGTTGATGAATTCAAAAAGAAGAAATGTTAAATATGAATTTGTTCTCAAAAAAACCAAAAATCCTAGACACTAAACTAAAACCTAAACCCTAAACCAAAAAATACCTAAACCTAAAATAAAAATAAAATAAACCAAAATCTACACTAAAATAAATAAAACCTAAACCTAAACCCAAACCAAAACTAGATAAAATAAAATATACTAAAAATATACTTAAACCTAAACTAAAAATAAAACCTAAAAATAAATCAAAAATAAAAACCTAAAACCTAAACCTAAAAAAAGAAAATAAAAACATAAACCTAAACCTAAAAATAAAAAATAAAACATAAACCTAAAAAATAAAATAAAAATAAAACTAAACTAAAAAAATAAATATAAACCTAAACCAAAACATAAAAAATAAACTAAAATAAAAAACCAAAACTAAATTAAATAATCATAAAATAAATAAACTAAACAAAATAAAAATAAAAAATAAATCTAAATAAAAATAATAAACCAAAATAAAATAAAATAAATGAAAAATAAACTAAATAAACTAAATAAACCTAAACCTACTAGTTTACTTTATGTTTTTTTAAAAAAATGTTTAAGCACTAAACCCTTAACCCTAAAACCTAAATCTTAAACCCTAAACCCTAAACCCTAAACCCTAAAACTAAGCCTAAACCCAAAACTTTAAATTTACAACCCTAAACCCAAACACTAAAAAAGCCTTATACCCTAAACCCTAAACCTTAAATTAAAAAATAAAATAAAAAAATAAAAAAAACTCTAACCCAAACCCTAAACCCTAAACCATAAATCCTAAAACCCTAAACTCTAAACATTAAACCCAAAACCTTAAACCCTAAACCCTAAACCCTAATCCCTAAACCCCAAACCCTAAACCCTAAACCATAAACCCTAAAACTTAAATACCAAAAAGCCTAAACCTAAACTAAATAAAACCTAAAATTAAAATTTAAAAAAAACCTAAACCTAAATAAAATAAAATAAAATAAAAACCAAAATTAAAACCTAAACCTAAACATAAACATAAACCTAAACCTAAAAATAAAATAAAATAAAAACTAAACGAAAATAAATAAATAAAAACTTAAACAAAACTAAAAAATAAATAAAACTAAAAATAAAAAGCCTAAATAAAATAAAACCCAAACATAAACAAAAAGATAAATCTAAAATAAAATAAAAACTAAACTAAATAAAAAACTAAACATAAAAATAAAACCTAAAAAAGATAAAAAAAATAAAACCTAAACCCTAAAATAAAAAAAAAACATAAACCTAAAATAAACAAAATCAAATAAACTTAAACCTAAACTAAAATAAATAAAACCTAAACCTAAAATAAACTAAACCTAAACCCTAAACTAAATAAAATAAAATAAACTAAAAAAACATAATCCTAAACTAAAAAATAAAACCTAAAAATAAACCTAAAATAAAAACCTAAAACCTAAACCTAAAAAAACAAAAAAAAAAACTAAACATAAATCTAAAAATAAAAAATAAAACATAAACTTAAAAAATAAATAAAAATAAAACTAAATAAACCTATATAAAAATAAAAAATAAAATAAATAAAAAATAAACTAAATAAACCTAAACCTATATGTGTACTTAATCTAAAAGGAAACCCTAAAACTAACCCTAAACTCAAAACCTTGAAATGATAACCCTAAACCCTTAACCATAAACCCAAAATCTTAAACCCTAAGCCCTAAACACTAAACCCTAAACGATAAACCCTAAACCCTAAACCCTGAACCCTAACCCTAACCATAACCCTATACCTGATACCCTAAACCCTAAACCATATACCCTAAAATCTTAAACCCTAATCTCTAAACTAACGCTATACCATAAACCCTAAAACTTAAAAACCCTAAACCCGAAAGCATAAACCTTAAACCCTAAAACTTAAAAACCTTAAACCCGAAAGCATAAACCTTAAACCCTAAAAATAAAAAAACTAAAAAAAAAAAATAAAAAAAATAAAAATTAAAAAAAATTAAAATTAAAATTAAAATTAAAATTAAATAAAAAATTCCTAAACCCTAAACCCTAAACTAACCCTAAATCCTAAGCTAACCCTAAACCCTAAACCCTAAACCTTAACCCATAAACCCTAACCCATAAACCCTAAATACTAAATTCTAAACCCAAAACCTTTAACCCTAACCTTAAACCCTAAACCCTAAAACTCTAAACCCTAAAATCCTAAACCCTAAACCCCAAATCCTTAACCCTAAAACCTAAAAACCTAAACCTAAACTAAATAAAACCTAAAAGTAAAATAAATGAAAAAACCTAAAGCAAAATAAAATAAAAAAATAAAATAAAAATATAAACCTAAACCTAAATGTAAAATAAAATAAATAAATAAAAATAAAATAAAATAAAATAATTAAAAACCTAAACTAAACTAAAAAAATAAAATTAACCTAACAATAGAGAACCTAAATAAAATAAAACCTAAATGTAAAATAAAAAAAAATTAACTTAAAATAAAATAGAAACTTACCTAAAACCTAAACCTAAAAAATAAATCTAAAAATACCTAAAAATAAATTACAAATGTAACCTAAACCTAAACTAAAAAAAAATTAAACCTAAAATAGAAAAATAAAAAAACCTAAACCTAAACTAAAATAAATTAAACTGAAATAAATAAAACCTAATCTTAAACCAAAAATAAACAAAACCTAAACCTAAACCTAAACCTAAAATAAACTAAACCTAAACCCTAAACTGAATAAAATAAAATAAACTAAAAAAACCTAAACCTATACTAAAAAGTAAATCCTAAAAATAAACCTAAAAATAAAAACCTAAAACCTAAATGTAGAAAACTAAAATAAAAACCTAAACCTAAAACCAAAAATAAAAAATATAATCTAAACCTAAAAAAATAAAATAAAAACAAAACTCTACTAAAAATAAAACTTAAACCTAAAAAACAAACTAAAATAAAAAACCTAAACTAAAATAAATAAACCTAAATAAATAAAATAAACTAAATACAAATAAAAAATAATCCTAAATAAAAATAAAAAACATAGTAATCTAAAATAAATTAAACTTTAACTAAATATACTAAATAAACCTAAACCTACCGGTTTACTTAATTTAAAAAAAAATCTTAAACCCTAAATTCGATACCCTAAACTCTAAAGCCTAAACCCTAAACCTACAACCCTAAACCCTAAACCCTAAATCCTAAACTCTAAAAATCCCTAAGAAACACTAAACCCTAAACACTAAAAGCATAAACCATAAAAACCTAAGCCTTAAACCATAAATCCTAAACCCTAAATCAAAGTTCCTAACCCTAAACCCTAAACCCTAAACCCCAAACTCTAAAGTCCAAATCGTAAAGCCCAAACCCTAAACCTAATCATAAAGTAACTAAATAAATTAAAAATTAAACCTAAACCCTAAAACCTAATAAACCTAAACGTAAACCTAAACCATGAATAACCATGACAAATATCACCATCAACCTGCTCCCTAGATCAAGCATTGGAGGTGTAAATGAGGCGCTATTATCACGGTGGTGGGGAGGAGGTGGTAGTGGATATGGAGGTAAATCGGAGCAATTATCGAGGTGGGAGAAGACCTGGTGGTAGCAGAGGGAGAGATTGGGGATATGATGGTGAATCCTGCTACTCGAGAATCCATGGTGGTTTTGATGGGAACTAGTGAAACTGAAGAACAGTCAATCCTATCTACTACTTATGGAACTGTGTCTTTACAATAGAGACAGTTTTAGTTTTCAGGGTTTTGATTTGCTTTATGTGTGCTCATTTTTGATCTATGTAGTCACTTACGTCTTAGAAAACTTGGTGTGTTACTTGGTTGACGAAATCAAAAAGAAGAAATGCTGAATGTGAATTTGTTCTCTATTAAAAAAATAGAAACTCCTAAACCCTAAATTAAAACCTGAAAACTAATCCTAAAAGCTTAACCCTAAACCTGAAGCATTAAACCCTAAAAACACTAAACCCTAAACCATAAACCCTAAATCCTAAACCTTAAACCTTAAACCCCAAACCCTAAACCTACAACCCTAAACTCTAGATGAACCTTAAATCCAAAACCTTAAACCCTAAACCCTAAAAACCTAAAAACCTAAATCTAAACTAAATAAAACCTTAAAATAAATAAACCTAAACCAAAATAAAGAAAAATCAAAAGATAAACTAAACCTAAACCTAAAAAAAATAAAATAAATAAAATAAAAAGTAAAACTAGACTAAAATAAAATAAATAAAAAGCTAAACTAAACAAAAAAAATAAAAATAGCTAAACAAAATAAAAACTAAACCTAAAATAAACATAAAATAAACCTAAAATAAAATAAAATAAAATAAAAACTAAATAAAAGCCTAAACCTAAAAAATAAACCAAAAAATTGAACCTAAAAATAAATAAAAAATAAAAGCTAAATGTTAAACTAAAAAAAATCCTAAACCTAAAAAAATAAAATAAACCTAAACCTAAAAAAAGAAAGCTAAATTAAAATAAATAAAACCTAAACCTAAACCAAAAATAAACTAAACCTAAACCTAAACTAAATAATATAAAATAAATTAAAAATAAACTTAAACCTAAACAAAAAAAATAAAACCTAAAATTAAACCTAAAACCTAAACCTAGAATAATAAAATAACAACTTAAACCTAAACCTACAAATAAAAAAATAAAACCTAAACCTAAACAAATAAAAAACCTAAACCTAAACCTATAAAAAAACTAAAATAAAAGAGTAAAATAAATAAACCTAAAATAAAATAAACTAAATAATAATAAAAATAAACTTAAATAAAATTAAAATAAAATAACCTAAAATAAATAAAATATACTTATAAGCTAAATAAACCTAAACTTAGTTTACATAATTAAAAATAAATTAAAATTAAAAATTTAAAAAAACCCTAACCATACACCCTAAACCCTAACCCCTAAAACCCTAAAACCATAAATCTTAAACACTAATCCTAAATAAACCTAAAACATAAACCCTAAACCCTAAACTATAAACCCTAAAACCTAAAACTTAAACCTAAAATAAACTAACCCTAAAAAACCCTAAAACCTAAACTATATACCATAAAACCTAAACCTTAAAATAAAACCTAACCTAAATTAAATAAACCCAAAACTAAAATAAATCTAAAAATTTAAAACCTAAATAAAATTAAATAAAACCTAAACCTAAAAAAAAACTTAAACCAAACTAAAATAATTTAAACCAATAAACCTAACCTAAACTCTAAAAAACCTAAATAAATCTAAAACCTAACTAACTCCCTAAACTAAATAAACCCTAAATAAACCTAAAATTAACTAACCTCTAACCCAACCTAAAACTAAACCCTAAATTTAAACTAAATCCTAAACCCTAAACCCTAAACCCTAAAACCTAAACCTAAACTAAATAAAACATAAAAATAAAATAAATAAATAAACTTAAACCTAAATAAAATAAAAAAATAAAAACCTAAACTAAAACCTTAACGTAACACTAAAAATAAAATAAAATAAAATAATAAAAATAAACTAAATTAAAATAAATAAAACCTAAACTAAACTTAAAATAAAAATCTAAATAAAATAAAACAAAATGAAAATAAAATAATTGACCTAAAATAAAATATAATAAAAACTAAATAAAAACCTAAACCTAAAAAATAACCAAAAATTAGAACCTTAAAATAAATGAAAATAAAACCTAAACCCTAAACTAAAATAAAATCTAAACCTAAATAAAAATAAAATAAACCAAAACCTAAACTAAAATAAAATAAATAAAACCTAAAGCTAAACCTAAAATAAACTAAACCTAAACCTAAACCTAAACTAAATATCTAAACACAAAAAAATGCTCGGCTGCGCTTCCTCTCTGGCAATTTTGTGTTCCCCTCGGTGGATTGGCTCGCCCCTAATTGGCCACTTCTCGTGCTTCTCTCACGATGTGAGACGGCTCCGATGTGACGCCCTTGATTAAAGCAATGGGGAGGTCTCTCGGAACCCTCCATCGATCTCGACGCGACCGACAAACTTTGCCCTCCGACTCTATAGGTTTTCTGGATTCGATTGCTTCTGTTAATGTACCTATTATTAAATCATTCAAAGAGGCCTTATCTGGTAAGATCCCTAGCTCGAATGCTTTGGTTAATCTCATTTCAACATCTTATCGTGGATTGCCGGCAGTAATGTGTTCAGATCAGGATGTTGAGAAACTTGCTAAGCCCTTCGAGTTCGCTTTGGTGGGTAAATTCTCCCTTAGATGCCCGACTCTTGATAATATTCTCTCTTTCTTTCATAGTTTAAAATTATCGGGTACTTTCTCTATTGGGCTAATCGATCCCTGTCACATTCTTATTCAACTCTCAAATGATTTAGATTATTCACGGGTATTTGCCCGTCATTCTTATTTTGTGGATAATTGTCATATGCGGCTATTGAAATGGTCGCCCCTCTTTGATGTCAAAGAGGAATCTCCCATTGTCCCTCTTTGGCTTGCTTTTCCTAACATGAATACATGTCACTCATCAAGTTTTGTTTGCTATTGGCGGCCTTTTTGGTAGACCTCTCCAAATAGATCAAGCAATGGCCACTAGATCTAGGCCTTCTGTCGCTCATATTCTCGTTGAGATAGACATCACTAAAAAATATCCCAAAGAGGTTTGGATTGGCTCCGAAAAATTTGGATATAGTCAAAAAGTCAAATTCAAAAATTTTCCTGCCTTTTGCACTCATTGCAAGATTCACATGCACTAAAAATGCTTTACTTCATCCTAATCTAAAAAATTTACCACGAATATGAACACCACTAATGGAACTGGGAAAACCAATACTCTAGCATATGTGCCTAAAAATACTCAAAAGAGCCTCTCCTCCCTACTCCTTCTACTGATCTATCTATTGGAGAACACTCTGATCTTGGTACTCAAATAGGCATTGAGGGGTGTGACGCTACCAATGGCAATATACCTAACCTCGCCCCTGCTTGTAATAATTTGGCTTCCCATGATAGCTCTTTGCTTCAGTTAAATCCTAATGAAAATCTGAATGGTAGCCTTATATTGGACACCCATTTAAATAATTTGAATGAGAATCATATAATGGACCAAAACAATGATGACCCTATGTCTTCATAACATATTGAGAAAGATACTTGTATTATGAATGGTGCCAGAACTTCCCCATCTATTTCCCTTCAGAGTGATAATCAATTGCAACCAATTTCTCACACTCTATCCGATACGGAAGATGGTGAAATCCCCTCCTCTAAAACATTGATAGATTCTTCTATTATTCCAAAACCCAAAAATCAATCCCTTTCTGATGGCGATAATTTGGATTCTGATAGACCCTTTCAAATTGTTAAAAACAAAAAACCCTACAAAGTAAAATTTTCTAATAATAACTTCTCCAGAACCACTCGCTCTACTTCCACCCCACACAAGTAATGTGTCATCATTGCTCTCCTCTCTTTCCTTTCTTTTTTTCCTTTTTCCTTTTGGTTGTCTCCCTATGATTAATTTTCTTATTTGGAATATCCGGGTTGTGGGTCTCTTCGTCCAAATCGAGTCTTTGTCGTGCTCATAATATCAAGTTACTTGTTCTTATTGAACCTTTTACTAATTCTTCCAAGATTGCTTTTGTCGCTAGATCCCTTGGTTTTCATAATTTTTTTTTTCAATCTTAATAATAAAATTTGGTGCTTTTGGCACAACTCCATCACCATATCCATCATTGATGATCTTGACCAATTGGTTAATGTCAAAATCTCCTTAGGTGACTTATCGCTTTTGGCTCTTTTATCTATGCTTCTGTAATAGAGTCGGTAGGAACATTCTTTGGAATCACTTACACTTCGCTTCTCTGCCAACCTTCCCCGGTTGGTTGGAGGTGATTTCAATACTATCATAGCTAGTTCAAAAAGAAGGGGAGGATGTACTCCTAACCTTCATTCCATGGAGGACTTCTCAAATATGATCCTGGATTGCAACCTGATCGACATTGGTTTCACTGGGTCTAACTTCACGTGGCACAACTCTAGACTTTGGCAGCGTCTAGATAAGACCCTCTTTAATTCTCTGTGGATCAATAAGTGGCCTACTACCATTGTTGAGCATTTGAGCAGAACTTTGTCTGACCATGCTCCTCTCTTGATTTCCTTCAAAATCCCCCTAACCCCTACTCCCTCTCCTTTAGATTTCAAAATATGTGGACGCAACATAGTGACTTTACAAATGTCGCTCTCACTAATTGGATGGCTCCTGTTTTCCCGGATAATTCTGTTAAAGGTATGACTCGTCTTTGGCTTAAGCTCAAAAGACTTAAACAAACTCTAAATTGGTGGAACAAATACATTTTTAAAAACCATTTCACAAATCTTAAAGCTATGGAACAAGAAGTTTGTTCCCTTGAAGAGGTCTCCACCCGATCCCAAGAAAACTTGAGGAGTTGAACATTGCCAAGAATAACTTGGTTAATTATCAAAACATGGAAGAAACCTATTACGCCAAAAGCCGCAAGCATATATATTGATGGTGACAAAAACACTGTATTTCATGCCATTTGTAATAAACAGAAAGCCTTAAAATCGATTAAGAAAATTAAGAATTCTAATGGTGAATGGATAACCGATCTGTCATTCATCATTTCCAAACTTTATTAAATTATAATCCTTCGCTGGGTACTTTATCTAACACTCATCTTATCTCTTCTATGCTTAACAGTGAGGATAATCATTTACTCACTATGTGCCCTTCCAAAGAAGAGATTAGTAATACTCTTAAGAACATGAACACTGACTCTGTTGCTGGCCCTGACGGCTACACGACCCACTTCTTTCAGCATTGTTGGCCATTTATTTAAACCAACTTAGTTGATGCTGCTATCGACTTCTTTGAAGGCAATCCTATTCCCAAATACTTTTCAAGCACTTCTATTGTCCTTATTTCCAAAACTAACAATCCTAAATTTTAGACCGATTATTCTTTGCACCTTTTTCAAAAAACTCATTGCTAAATTAATAAATAATAGGCTTAGCTCTTTGCTTCCTAAAATAATCTCTCCTAATCAAACTGGTTTTGTTAAACACAGAGCAATATCGGATAATATTCTTCTTGCTCAAGAGCTAGTTCATGATCTTGATGTCCTTACTAGAGGTGGCAACATCTTATTCAAAATGGACATCGCTAAAGCCATTGACAAACTCTCATGGGATTTTCTCTTTCAAATCCTAAATTTGTTTGGTTTTTCTGATAGTTTTATCCGGATTATAAAAAGGTGTATCACTAATGTCTGGTTTTCGGTTATCATGAATGGAGAGTCCATAGGTTTCTTTCCTTCTAGCCATGGTTTGAGGCAAGGTGACCCACTTTCACCTTCTCTTTTATCATCGCTATTGAATCAATACAGCGAGCCTTAACGATCTTTTAATAATCTAATATGTCTTTTAAAACTCATGGAGGTTTCCCTATTTCTCATCTTAGCTTTGCGATGATTTCATTATCTTACGGCTCCCTTCAACATGTTAAAACCATTAAGAACCTTCTAAATGATTTTGGTAATGTTAGTGGTCTTTTCTTAATGAAGGAAAATGCGGTTTTATTCCTTCAACTAAGATTCCTCTAACTTAATATACAAAATTACTAATTTTAAGCAAAATCAACTCCCCTTTTAATTATCTAGGGCTCGCTTTTAAAGGCCACAAAAGATCACACCTCTTTGATGATCTAATTCAAAATTTCTAACAAAATTTCATTTTGGGAATTTCATTTACTCTCTTCTGGTAGGCTTACCTTGATCAAGAGCACCCTAAACTCCATGCCTATATACCTTCTTCAAACCATTGTACCTACTAATTCTACCATCAATAGAATTGAGTGTCTCTTAAACAAATTCTTCTGGGGAACCAATACCTCTTCTAAAAGAATGCACTGGTCATCTTGGTCTAAAAGTTGTGGTACCCTTGAAGAGGGAGGTCAGGTTGTAAATCCATCAAAGAAGTTATCAATGCCTTTTCCTACAAACTTTGGTGGAATTTAGGAGCAAAAATAGTCTTTGGTAATTTCATGACTTCTAAATATTGCCGGGTAAACATCCTCTCATTTGTCTCTTTAAATGGGTGATTCTCACTGTGGAGAAGACTTTGTTCTGTCAAATGGGATGCTGAATCCTTAATTTTTGGGGGCATAAACTCTGGCAATTCCTTCTTTTGGCAAGACAACTGGAGTGGTGGTGGACCATTGATGACTTACTCTACACTCACTCCACTTCCGCTCGAGTTAATTCATTACGGCAAAACCACAAGTGGAACACTAGTAAGATTACTGATTCTATTCCTTCCACTTTCTTAAATATGATAACTAATATTCCTATCACTCCTAACAATCATGATCAGATTATCTTTAAGCTATCTCATAATGGAGATTTCAACTTTAAAAATGTGTGGCTTCACACTAAGGACACTCAGGATTCTTCTATTATGTTCTCCAAAATTTGGAATAACAATATCCCCTCTTCTTACTCTGTTCTAACTTGGCGTATCCTTAAAAACTTTATTCCTATTGACTCTTTGTTATGGGGTAAAGGGTTTTATTTACCCTCTAAATGTCAATGTTGTTCCCATATTGAGAATGTTAACCATGTTTTTGTTAATGGGGCTATTGCATCTAAAATTTGGATTTGGTATGATGATCTATTCAACACTGTCAATTTTAATTGTACTCTCACTATATATTAACTTCTTGAAGTTTACTTTCACAATGTCATTAAAGGTCATATTAAAATCATAATCGCCATCACTCTTATTTGGTTCATATGGATGGACCGAAATGAAGCTAAACATCGTGGGATTCAATGAATCACATGAGGATTATTACAAGAACTAAAACAAAATTTGTGACTTGTTTAAAGCCAATTTAATTCATCACAAACATTTTAAAGGTGTAAATGTGCCATTAAACTTGGCCTCAACCTTCCGGACCGATCTTACTATCGAAATGATATAATAGTTTTTTGGAAAAAACCTCTTGATCATATTATTAAAATTAATACTGATGGTTCTGTCTCTCATAATGGCTCTGGTTGTGGAGGCATTTTCAGGGATTCTAAGGGTATAGTCCTATGTCCATTTGCTTACCACCTTATTTCCAGCACTGTCCCTTATACTGAGCTTATGGCAGTCCACAAAGCTCTTGAAATTTGCCTTCAAAATGGTTTGCTCAATATTTGGATAGAGGTGGACGCTCTTCTACAGATTGACCTTTTGAATTCTACCAATAGGAGCAACGCCTGTTTGCACTACCTTCTCAAGCAAACTAGGGCCCTTCTCTCTAATTTTACCATCACTCATGTTTGGCGTGAAGGTAGCTTTGTGATTACCTTGCTAATCTGGGTGCGAGATTAGACAGTCTCATCCTTTTTGATCAATTTACAATACCCAAATACTTGCATGGTCTGGTTAACTTAGACAATTTCGGGCTTCCTTACCTCAGAATATAATTCTCCTCTTCGTCTTCCTTTTTTCCTGGTTCTTTGTTTCCTTGTGTTCTTTATGGATACTCCTAATAGATATCATTGCTATCTTGTGCTCTTTATCATGACTTGCTGCCTTTACCCTTTCTCCTTTAGTTGGAAGATCTCTATTTTTGGCATTTACAATATTATGGGGATGTTGAACTATATGCACATCAATCTCTAAAGTGGAACCGGTTGAGCTTTGTGTTATTCTTGGATTTATAACCAAACCCACTTGGGATCTTGATGCTTTCTTGTTAGGTTATTGGATCCTAGCGATAATGGCTTCTTGGTTTTGATATCTTGATTGTCTCCCATATTCTCTTTGATTTTAGCTTGGACGGTTTTCTTTTACCGGGAATTATATTTTATTTTATTTCTGCATTAAGGCTATTTGGCCTTTTTTGTGATACTTATCATCTTGGGCATTGTTTATCAGTAACTGGACCCTTACAACAAGCTCCGAATCCATTTCTGTTTGTGAGGTCTCCTTGGTGAGATCTTCTTGGGTGCTTTCTTCTCTTCTTCCACCTACTATGGATGTTCTTTGCTTTTCTCATAGGTTCTTCCCTCTTAATGGTAGAATTATCATTGTCTAACTTTGATAATACTTCTTGGCTAACCTATTATGTAACTCTTATTTGTACTATTTTTTTTCTGCCATGGATGGAGTTTCTTCAGATTGTTACTGGTTGTTATATTCAAGAGAACCTCACTGTGCAGGAAGCTTCTGAGATTGGGGTTTTGGTCTTCTCCTGCTCCCTGCAGGAATGGGCTTTCATGTTGGCCTTGCTTATTGGTTTTTTCTGTGTTTACCCGTTTTCCTTTGTTTCTGTTTCTGTCCCTACTACTATCTACTGGGTTGCTGTTGGTCTTCCCTGCAGCTCTTATCCTTGGCAGATCTAGATTAATGTGACTAATCATCCTGCTAATGCTTTGAATGTCTCTTATTGGATTGGCTTGTGGTGGGAGTTTTCTTTCCCACCCTATTTTTTATATATGCTTTTGGGTGGATTCTTGGCCAACTTGTTGGTAACTTCCTTGGTTGTGGGTATTAATACTCTAGAGGAAGTTTCTGGGGTTTTGGTTTGTTTTGTTCAGCAAGATGTTGATGATTGCTTGGTTGGCTTTGCTTTGAACCCGTCAAAATTGTATCAAATGCCTTTATCACGGGTGGTTTTATGGCAAGCAAGCTAGGTTTTTTGCCTTGGTTCCCTGTTATATTGTTTTTTGCTGATTCTAATGATATTTTTCATTTGAATACAATTTTGATCCTTTTGCTGGTGGGTTCCAATCAGTAATAACCTCTCTGCTATTGGGATTGGCTCTCGATTGGCTCTCGATTACTATCTTGTTGCTCATCACCGTAGTTTTCTGTGTTGGTTATCTTTGCTGGATAGGATTAAGGGATTGGCTTGTATGCTTGTCCAGATTATCTTGTCTCTTTGTTTTGGTCATCTTTCGTGGCTTTCACTTATGGTACTATGTTGTCCCTTCTTGTCTTGGCTTGCTGTCTTGGCTCTTGCCTTGGCTATTTTTTTATCTTGGTTTTTTGCTGTCTTGTTTTTCTGGATCCTAATGTGAATCCTAATTTGTATTTCTGTTGCACTAGCTATTTTATTGTTGGGGCTATTTCTCAGAGTGCCCTTGCTATTTCTATATGGGGTATTGCTCATTATCTAATAACTGTGATCTACATTACCCTTGTTGTTTCTATTCTCAACTGGGACCCGAATGGCTTGTGCACGCTCTTGTCTTTTGTCTTGGATCTTGTCTTGGAATGAAATCTTTATGCGGCCCTTTCATGTCTTGGATTTGGCTATCTTGGCTGCTACTATCTGGGCTGTCTTTTACTCTTGCTTATCAGCTGTTTTGTTTTTCAGAATTCTCATATGGAAATCATTTGGACTCCCAGTTTTTCTAATCTGGGATCGGTCTGGTTAGTGCTTACTCATTGGATTATAATCTCTATTATTAAGGGGTGGTATTATGAACTATTTCTATCTTTTCCTATTTATGGTTTAGTTCTACTAGCTTTTGCTGCCATGCTTGGAAGTTGCCATCTTAACTGTTGCTATTTTCTGGATTTTAATGTTGAGACACATTTCAATTCACCTGTTGATCCTTTTTATGGCGGGTTCCAATGTTGTATTAGCTGTTTGGCTGTTGGGGTTGGCTTTCCATTAGCCCGTGCAATTTATTTCCTATTTTTCCCGATCTGCATCACCTGCTATTTTGACTGGTTGGTGCAGTTTTATGAGCAATTTATTCTGAAAGAATGTTATTATGGCTTTAGTCCCTTCCTATCTTGGATATTGTTGCCTTTTGATGTCTGTTCTCTGGATTGATTGTTGATCTGGATTATCGAATGGTGGCCCCTAAATCGCTATTGGAGCTGCTTTGTCCCAACGTTTTTTTTAGTGCTAATTTTGGTTAATTGCGGTTCATTCCACTGTGTTGAGCTATCTTTGTCTTCCTTTACTTTTGCTTTCTCCGGGATATTAATAAGGGAATTGTTTCGGATTGTTTTTTACCGAAAGATTCATTTACATCTCATGTGATTTGGATGGTTAATTATAGGCTCATTGACTTATTTAATGGGTTTTTAGTTGTCTCCTCTGTAATTTTCTTATGGAGGGATTATATGCTGAACTAATTTCTTTCTTGAATATGGCTATTCATGAGCTTCTGGCTAAGATGGCTCACTCACTTATGTTTATGTATTCTCATGTCAAGATGGCTATATGGATGACAATTTTCTTGAATGAGACTCCTTACCCTTCAGCTCTTAGCAATTACCTATATATTTTAGATATGATTTTGCTTAGGTTTGTAGGTAATAAAGCTCACAAGTATATCAACAACTGGGTGCTTCCTTCTCACAGGTTTGTTGGCTATGATGGCTGTGATGTTCTCACTCCTTTTTGGTTCGGTAGTAGCTCTTGTGATGTAACCCTTCTATTGAAGTTTGGATGCTCATACTTGCATCTGCCCCAACTTGGTGTGATTGAGCCTGAGCCTTCTCTATCACATTTTCTTATTATCATACTCATTATATTGTTTCCTTCTATCTTTTTGTCTGTATTACCTTAAGCTTTCTAATCTCTCTCATTATAACTTTGCGGTGTTTCTCTCTTTGTATCTTGGGTTTGCTCCATATTACCAAGCACTCTTACAACCATCGAGCATTGGCCTTATCCTTTCTTTAGCTTATTCTTAATCATCTTGTATCTTTTGATTGCTTTAATGTTTTCTTTTGCTCTTGGATGTACTTAGATGGGGATTTACTCCTTAGGTGATTGTAGCTCTTTGAGCGAGTTTGAGTTTATCCCCTTTAAGGATCTTGTAATCTTTTTTTTTTGTGGCAATAAAATACCCCCGTATAATGGGGTTTCCCTAAAAAAAAAAAAAAAAAAAAAAAAAAACCTAAACTATATAAAATAAAATAAACTAAAAATAAACCTACACATAAACTAAAAAATAAAACCAAAAAATAAACCTAAAAAAAACCTAAAACCTAAACCTAAAAAAATAAGATAAAACCTAAACCTAAACCTAAAAATAAAAAATAAAATCTAAACTTAAAAAATAAAAATAAAACTAAACTAAGAAATAAACCTAAACCTAAACCAAAACTTAAAAAATAAACAAAAATAAAAAGCCTAAACTAAAATAAATAAACTTATAATAAATAAACTAAACTAAATAAAAATATAAATAAATAGTAAAATAAACTAAAATTAAGAAATAAAACTAACTAAACAAAATAAACCTAAACCTATGGGTTTGTAATGTAAAAATAAAAAATAAAGTAAAAAATAAAAACCTAACGTTAAACCCTAAACCCTTAAACTTCTACACTTAAATCTATAAACTGTAAAAACCCAAACCTAAAACACTAAATAAACCCTATAAATAGCCCACCCTAAACCCTAAACTCTAAATAAACCCTAAATGCCTAAACCCCACCCTAAACCCTAAACCCTCCACTCCATAACACCTAAACCCTACTAACCATTAAAAGCTAAAACCTAAAACTAAACTAAATAAATCAAAACCTAAATGATAAAATAATAATAATAACTCCTCCTAAACCTACCTGACCTGGGCTTCCCACCTCCCCAAACCCTACCACAAGATCCAAACACTAAACCCCCCTAAATCTAAAACCTAAAACCTAAACCTACTAAAATAAAAACTTAATCTAAATAAAATTTAAAATAAATAAACCTGACTAAATTGACTAAACCTAAATAAAATAAAAAAACCTAAATAAAATAAAACCAAATGTAAAATAAAATAAATAAAATAAAACTAAATAAACATCTAAACCTAAAAGTCCGAAAATAATTAAAATAAAACCTAAACCCTACCAAAAAAACCTAAACTTAAAGATAAACAAAATAAAATAAACCTAAACCTAAACTAAAATAAATAAAACCTAAACCTACATAAAATAAAATAAAACAAAACTAAACTAAATAATAAAATAAACTAAAATATAAACCCAGACTAAAAATAAAACCTAAAGAGATATAAAATAAAAAAAAACCTAAATCTAGAAATAAATAAAATAAAATTAAACTTAAAAATAAAATAAACATAAACCTAAACAAACAAAATAAAACCTAAACTAAAATAAATAAACTAAACTAAATAAAATAAAAAATAAACATATAAAATAATAAAATAATAAAATAAACAAAATAAATATAAAATAAACTAAATGAACTAAAACCTACCTATTTACATAATTTTTTTAAAACCAAATCATAATCCTAAATCCTGAGCCCTACTAAACCCTAAAAAATCCTGACCCTAACTAAGCCACAATCCTAAACCCAAAATAAAACCATAATCTTTAAAACCCTAAACCCAAAACCAGATCATGGTAACCAGTTAGCCACAACCAAAACCCTAAACACAAACCCTAAACTCTAAACTAACCCTAAACCCTAAAATAATACCACTCTGACCAACCCTAAACCATAAACTCTAAAGTAATCCTGACCTAAACCCAAATGCTAAACCCTAAACCCTAAACCCTAACCTAAACTTAAACCCAAAACTAAAACCCTAAATCCTAAATACCTAAAAACATAAACCTAAACTAAATAAAACCTAAAAATAAAATATATATAAAAAAACCTAAAAATAAAATATATATAAAAAAACCTAAACTTAAATAAAATAAAAAAATAAAATAAAACTAAAACCTAAACATGAAAATAAAATAAAATAAATTAATAAAAGTAAACTAAATAAAATAAATAAATGTAAACTAAACTAAATAAAATAAATTTGAATAAAACTTACTAAAATAAAACTAAAGATAAAATAAAATAATAAACCTAAAATAAAATAAAATAAAATTAATTAAAACCTAAACCTAAAATAAACTTAAAATAAAATAAAAATAAAATCTAAACCATAAACTAAAAAATCCTAAAAAAAAAAATAAAATAAACAAAATAAAATAAGACTAAACCAAACTAAAATAAACTTAATATAAAACCTAAAATCTAAAATAAACTTAAAATAAAACCTAAAACCTAAACCTAAAAAATGCTAAACCTAAAAATATAAAAATAAAACTCAACTAAAATAAACTTAAACATAATCAACCTTAAAATAAACTAAATTACCTAAAATAAAATAAACTAACCTAAAATAAATAAACTAAACTAAATAAATAAACTAAAATAATAAAAAAGTAAAATATAAATAAACTAAATATACTAAATAAACTTAAACCTACGGGTTTGCTTAATTTTAAAAGAAAAGAAACCCTAAATTCTAAACCCTAAACCTACAACCTAAACCCTAAACCCTAAAATGCTAAACCCTAAAAGCATAAACCCTAAACCACTTTAAACCCTAAACCAACCACACCTAAACCCTAAACCCTAAATGCTAAATATAAAATCCCTAATCCTAAACTAAACCCTAAACCCTAAACCTAAACTAATCCTAAAGTAACTAAATAAATTAAAAAATAAAACTAAACCTTAAAACCTAATAAACCTAAACCCTAAGAATGGGTAGAACCTTGATGGTAAGAATATCACAGTCAACTAGGCTCAGTCTAGATCTGATGGTAAAGGCTATGGCGGAGCTATGGTGGTGGTGGGGCTGAGGTCTTGGTGGATATCGAGGTGGTGGTCGGAGCAGTGGTGGTTATGGAGGCGGGAAGAGCGACGGAGGTTATAGCCGTGGTAGTGTCGAAGCGAGAGATTGGGGATATGATGGCAAATCCCACTACTCGATAGGCGAGGGTGGTTCTAATAGAAACTAGAGAAACTAAGAATGATAACTACTTATGGAACTTTATCTTTGACGAGTTCTAATATAAGGTTTTATTTTCTATACCGCAAATTTTTATCTATGTCATCACTGTGTCTTAGAAAAATTGGTGTGTTACTTGGTCGATGAATTCAAAAGAAGAAAACCAAAACCCTAAACCTTAAACTAGAACTAAACAAACATAAAACCTAAACCCTAAACTCTAAACCCCAAAAATAAAAAAATTTAAAAAACTAACCCTAAACCTCAAAACTAAAACCTAAACCCTAAACATAAAATCCAAACCCTAAACCTTAAACCCTAAACTCTAAAATCACTAAACACTAAAGCCACAATATACCAGGCTAAAACCCTAAACCCTAAACCCTAAACCCTAAAACCCTAAACACATAAGATCAAATAAAATAAAACTCAACTAAAATAAACCTAAACTTAAGCTCAACAAATTTTAAAAAACCCTAAACTAAATAAACTAAACTAAAATAAAATAAAATAAACCAAAATAAAACTAAAAAATAAAATAAATTGAAATAAATAGAATCCTAAACACTACCTGCTATAAACCCCATAAACCTCCTAAACTCTTATAAACCCTAAACCTTAAACTCCCCATCCCAAACCCTAAACCTTCCCTATCTCTCCCACCCTAAACCCTAAACCCTAAATCACACCAACCTAAACCTAAACCTAAAGTAACTAAATTAACTAAAAAAAACCATAAAACCTAATAAACTTAGACCTAAACCTAAACACTAAGAATGGGCAGAACCTTGACGGCAGGAACATCACCATCAACCAGGCTCAGTCTAGATCTAGTAATCAAAGCGAAGGCAAAGGCGGCAATTTTCACAGTGGTGGTGGGGGATTTGGATGTGTTGGTGGATATGGGGATGGTGGTTGGAGTAGTCATGGTTCTGGTGGTGGGAGGAGCAATAAAGGTTATAGTCATGATGGTGGCAGAGGGAGAAATTGAGGATATGATGGTGGATCTCACTACACGAGAAGCCAGGGTGGTTCTGATGGGAACTGGAGAAACTGAGGAACAATTGATTTGAACTGCTGCTTATGGAACCGTGTCTTTATAGTAGAGACAGTTCTAGTTATCTAGAGTTATTAATTTTACTATATGCATGCTCAATTTGGATCTATGTCGTTACTTATGTCTTAAAAAACTTGGTGTGTTAACTGGTTGATGAAATCGAAAAGAAGAATTTGTTATCTATTAAGAAAAAAAAAACCAAAAACCCTAAATCTAAAACCTAAAACCTAAACCCTAAACCCTAAACCTTAAGCTCTAAAACCTAAACACTAAAAATAAATAAAAAATAAAAAAACCCTAACCTTAAACCCTAAAACCCAAAACCCAAAACTCTAAACGCTAAACTTTAAACCCTAAACTCTAAACCCTAAACTCTCAACTCTAAACCCTAAACCCCAAAATAACCCTACCAACCCTAAATCCCTAATCCCTGACAAAACCTAAAACCTAAAAATAAAATAAATTAAAAAACTTAGAGTTAAATAAAATAAAAATAAAAATAATAAACTCTAAACCTAAACCAAAACTTAAACCTAAAATAAAATAAAATAAAAATACAAACTAAAATAAATAAATAAAACCTAAACTAAACTAAAATAGAATAAACCTAAAATAAAACCTAAATAAAATAAAACTAAATGAAAATAAAATAAAATAAAATTAAATAAAGACCTAAACCTAAAAATAAAAAAAAATAAATAAAATAAAACCTAAACCTAACACTAAAAAAAACCTAAACCAAAAATAAACTAAATAAAATAAACCTAAACCTAATCTAAAATAAATTAAACTAAGATAAATAAAACATAAACCTAAACCAAAAATAGATTAAACCTAAACCCTAAACTAAATAAAATAAAATAAACTAAAAATAAACTTAAACCTAAAACCTAAACAAAAATAAATTAAATAAAAACCTAAACCTAAACCTAAACCTGAAAATAAAAAATAAAACCTAAAGTTAAAAATTAAAATAAAAATAAAACTAACTAAAAAATAAACATAAACTTAAACCTTAACCTAAAAAATAAACTAAAATAAATAACCCTAAAATAAAAAATAAGCCTAAATAAAAATAAAATAATGTAAAATAATATAAATAAAAAATAAATTAAATAAATTTAAAAAAAACATAAACTTAATGGTTTACTTAATTTAAAAATAGAACTAAACTAAAACTTGAACCCTAAACCTAAAAATTAAACCCTAAACCCTAAACCCTAGAAATAAATAAAATAAAATAAAAAATAAATAAAAATACCCTAACCCTAAACCCTAAGCCTACAACCCTAAATCGTAGTCCCTAAAACCCTAAACTTGAAACCCAACACACTAAACCCAAACCTAAACCTACCACACCATAAAAAACTTAAACCCAGCCTACCTAACCCAACCCACCCTAAACCCAAACCCTAAAACTGGACTAAATGCTAAACCCTAAACCCTAAACCACAAAACCTAATCCTAAAATAAAATAAAATCAAAACTCAACTAAAATAAATTAAACTAAACATAAACCTAAATAATGATTAAAACAAATAAAATAAATAAACCTAAAATAAATAAACTAAACTATAAAAATAAAATAAACCCTAGGCCAAAAGGCTAAAAACCCTCCTAACATATCCTATACTAAACCCTCCTAAACCATAAAATAAAATAACCTAACCGGCTAAAAACTGATCATCCATCCTGGGCCATCTCTCCCCCTCTGGGCTTAAACCACAAAAATCCTGGGCCCTCCCTGTGCCCTAAACCTGGGCCCTGAGCCTCCTTGGCCCTCCTCTCTCCCAGGCCTTAAACCTCCACTCCACTTTCAACCCACTGAGCTCTAAAACAGGCCCTGAGAACTGGGCCCTCACTAAACCCTAACTACCTACCTGGGTTAAATTCCCTAAGCCTACTAACTAATACCTACTACCAGACGGATCTGACCCTAAACCCAAGCTAGGCATAAATGGTAAACTCTGACCCTGACCCTCCTACAAACCCCAACTAACTAAATAAACTAAATAGATATTAAAAGGCTTCTAAATAAAATAATAAAATAAAATCTTAAACTAAACCTAAACCTAAACCTAAATAAAATAAAATAAAATAAAACTAAACTAAAATAAAATAAATAAAACCTAAACTTAATTAAAACAAACTAAATAAACTTTGTCATTTGGTTTGTTTTAAAACCCCACCCTAAACCCTGGCCAAACCCTAAATCTAAAACTAAACCTAAACCCTAAACCTAAACTAAACTAAACCTAAATAAAATAAAATAAAATAAAAATAAACCACTGGAAACACTAAACTAACCCTGCCCTAAACCTACCCTATGCATTAAATCCTACTACCCACCACACCCTACCTGTATAATCCTAGACCCTGACCCTAAACCCTAAACATAACCCTAAACCATGACCCTATACCTGACCCTCCCAACCATAAACCATAAACCCTACCATGACCTGCAACCAAACCCTAAACCTCCCCAATACCCTAAATAAAACTAAACCTAAATATATATAAATAAAACTAAAATAAAATTAAATAAAATAAATGAAATAAAACCTAAACTAAAACCTAAACCCAATCTTAAAATAAAATAAAATAAAATAAAATCAAACTAAAATAAAATAAAATAAACCTTATACTAAACTACAAAATAAACCTAAAATAAAACTTAAAGAAAATAAAACTAAATGTAAAATAAAATATAATAAACCTATTAAAATAAAATAAACAAATCTAAAAATAAACCTAAAATAAATAAAAAATAAAACCTAAACACTAAACTAAAAAAAAATCTTAAACCTAAAATAAAATAAACATTAACCTAAACTAGAATAAACTAAACTAAAATAAATAAAACCTAAACCAAAACCTACAATAAACTAAACTTGAACCCTAAACTCAATAAAATAAAAGAAACTAAAAATAAACATAAACCTAAACTAAAAAAATAAAACCTAAAAATAAACCTAAAATAAAAACCAAAAACCTAAACCTAAACAAATAAATAAAAACCTAAACCTAAACCTAAAAATTAAAGTTAAAACTTAAACCTAAAAAATATCTTAAAAATAAAACAAAAATAAAAAATAAACATAAAATAAAGATAAAAAAGAAATCTAAATAAAGAAACTAAACAAAATAAAATAAACTAAAATAAATAAAAAAGAAACTAAATAAACATAATTCTATCTGTTTATTTAATTAAAAAAATCATAAACACAAAATCCTAAACCCTAAACCCTAAATTCTAAACCCTAAAATGAACCTTAAACCCTAAACCCTAAACACTAAACCATAAACCCTAAAAAACCCTAAATCTTAAACAAAAATAAATAATAAATAATATAAAACCCTAAAACTAAATCATAAATCCAAAAATTAACCCAAAACCCTAAACCCTAAACCTCAAAAACCTAAAAGCCTAAACCTAAACTAAATAAAGCCTAAAAATAAAATAAATTTAAAAATATAAACCTAAATAAAATAAAATAATAACCAAAATTAAAACCTAAACCTAAATATAAAAATAAAATAAATTAAAAAAAAATAAAATAAACTAAAATAAAATAAATAAAATCCAAACTAAACTAAAAATAAATTAAACCTAAGAATAAAAAAGCTAAATAAAATAAAATAAAATAAAATAAAATAATAAAATAAAACTAATTAAAATCCAAACCTAAAAAAATAAACCAAAATAAATAAAAATAAAACCTAAACCCTAAACTAAAAAAAAACCTAAACCTAAAATAAAAAATAAAATAAACCTAAACCTAAACTAAAATAAATAAAACCTAAACCTAAACTAAATAAAATAAAGTAAACTAAAATAAACCTAAACCCACACTAAAAAATTAACCTAAAGAAAACCTAATTCCTAAACCTAAACCTAAAAATAAAAAATAAGACCTAAACCAAAACCTAAACCTAAACCTAAAAAAAGTAAACTAAAATAAGAAACCTAAAATAAATAAACTAAACTAAATAAAAAATAAACCTAAATATAAAAAAAAAACTAAAATAAAGAAAAAATAATCTAAATAAACTTATACCTACCTGTTTAATTAATTTTCAAAAAAATACCCTAATCCCTAAATCCTTATTCCTAAACCCTAAAGCTAAACTCTAAAAAACCTAAACCCCAAACTCTATACCTACACTAAACCTAGAACCCTAAACCCTAAACCCTAAACACTAAACCCTAAACCCTAAAATCATAAACTATAAAACCTTAAACCCTAAACCCCAAACCTCGATTGAGATGATTTTTATGAAAGGTGATCTTAAAGAAGTTAGTGAAGTGGTTGCAAAATATGAAGTTGGTGTTATTGTCCATGTTGGTCTTATTACACCTATTGATGTTGTGGTTCCTCCATGAAACATTGGTCTGGATCCTTCACAGACTTCTTTCTTCTAGGTTCTCAACATCCTAGCTAAGATCAATAAGGGTACAGTTGAAATTATCACCCCAGTTGTGCAGATTAAAAAAGACAATAAGGTTGGATCCTCAGAGGCTGCATTGCTCGTTAAGCTGGGCATTATGCCATTCTCTTATGGCCTTGTCGTTCAATTTGTGTTTGATGATGGTTCAGTTTTCAGTCTTGAGTTGCTTGACCTCATTGAAGATGATCTCATCTAGAAGTTTTTGCAATCCTTTCAATGTTCAGTTCTCTCTCACTGGCCCTCTTTTATCCCTCCCTTGCTATAATGCCCCACGTGTTCATCAATGCTTACAAGAATGTCCTCACCATCATGATTGCCACTAATTACACATACGCATTGGCCGAGAAGTTTAAGGAGTATTTGAAGGATCTTAGTAAATTTGTTGAGGATGTTGCACCTGATGCTTATGCTGCTCCTACTGCTGCTACTGTTTCTCCGACTACTGTTGTGGAAGAGAAGAAGGAAGAGCCTACTGAGAAATCTGATGATGATATGGGTTTCAACTTGTTTGACTAAGCTTTGTTGGTCTTTTATAAAATCAAATTTAATTATCTCTGGGAGTTAAATCATTTTGTGAAATAATATTTTTTGAATTTTGAATTGCATTTTATTTTATCATGTTTTATTAGTTGTTAGAGGATAAGTCTTGTTTGATTTGGTAATTTCATGTTTATTATGAAATCATTTGAGTTTTTTTTACAAAATCCCTAAACCCTAAACCATAAACCCTAAACCCTAAAAAAATCTACTAAACCATAAACCCTAAACTAAAGAAAACTAAACATAAAATAAAAATAAAATAAAATCTACTAAACCAAAAAAATAAACCTATAAATAAATAAAAAATAAAACCTAAACCCTAAACTAAGAAAAAACTAAACCTAACATAAAAATAAATTAAACCTAAACCTAAACTAAAATAAACTAAACTGAAATAAATAAAACCTAAACTTAAAAATAACTAAACCGAAACCTAGACCAAAACTAAATAAAATAAAATAAAATAAAAATAAACCTAAAAACTAAAAAAATAAAACTTAAAATATACCTAAAATAAACACCTAAAACATAAACTTAAAAGATAAAATAAAACCTAAACTTAATCCTAAAAATAAAAATAAAACCTAAAACTATAAAATAAAATAAAATAAAACTCAAATAAAGTAAAAAAATAAAGTAAAATAATAACTCTAAATTAAAAATAAGGACACCAAAAATAAATAAGCTAAACTAAATAAAAATGAAAAATAAACCTAAATAAAAATAAAATATAAAATAAACTAAAAGAAATAGAAAATAAACTAAATAAATGTAATCCTACTGGTTTACTTAATTAAAGAAAATTCTAAACCCTAAAATTAAAACAAAATCAAAATCAAAATCAAAATCAAAATAAAACCTAACCCTAAACCTTGAACCCTATGCACCACTAAAACCCTAAACCCTAATGCCTAAACCCCACCCTAAACCCTAAACCCTAAACCCAAATGCCAAACCATAAACTCTAAAACCCTAAACCCTAAACCCTAAACCCTAAACCCTAAAACTATAACCCTAAAAACCTAAACCTAACCTAAATAAAACCTAAATATAAAATAAATAAATAAAACCTAAACATAAATAAAAAGATAAAATTAAATAAAAACCAAAATTAGAACCTAAACCATAACCTAATATTAAAATAAAATAAAAAATAAAAATAAACTAAAATAAAATAAGTAAAAAACCTAAACTAAACTAAAAAATAAAATAAAACAAAGAATAAAAAACCTAAACGAAATAAAAAATAAATGTAAAATAAAAAAATAAAATAAACCTAAATTAATATAAAATAAAAACTAAATAAAAACCTAAACAAAAAAATAAATGTAAAAATAAATAATAAATAAAACCAAAACCTAAACTAAAACAAAATTAAACCTAAAAAAATAAAGAAAATAAAATAATTCAAAACCTAAACTAAAATAAACTAAACTAAAATAAATAAATCATAAACCTAAACCTAAATTAAACTAAACCTAAACTAAACCTAACAAAATAAAAGTAAAATAAATAAAACCTAATCCTAAACCTAAAATAAATTAAACCTAAACGAAATAACATAAAATCAACTAAAAATAAACCTAAACCTAAAATAAAAAATAAAACATAAAAATAAACCTAAAATAAAAAAAACTAAAACTTAATGTTAAAAGAAAATTAAAACCTAAACCTAAACCTAAGATAAAAAATAAAACCCAAACCTAAATAATAAAATAAAAATAAAACTCAACTAAAATAAACCTAAACCTAACCTATAAAAATAAAGTAAAATAAAAATCCTAAACTATAAATAAATAAACTACACTCAAATAAAAAAATAAAATAAACTAAGCAAAATAAAATGTAAAGGTCAGCTAAAGATAAAATAAATAGAAGCCCTAGCTATCGGTTTGCTTGGCAAAAAACTTAAAAAAAAGAAAAACTTAAACCTTAAAACCTAAGCTCTAAACCCTAAACCTATAACACTAAACTCACAACCCTAAACCTTAAACCCTAAACCCTAAACCCTAAAGAACCCTAAACACTAAACCCTAAACCTTAAATCCTAAACCTTAACCCTAAACCCTAAGCCCTAAAAGCAAAAACACTAAAAGCCTAAACCCTAAATCATAAACCTCGGTTGAGCTGATTTTTATGAAAGGTGATCTTAATGATGTTTGCGAAGAGGTTACGAAATAAAAAGTTGGTGCTGAGGCACGTGTTGGTCTTGTTGCATCTATTGATGTTGTGGTTCCTCCAGGCAACACTGGTCTAGATCCTTCATAGACTTCATTCTTCTAGGTTCTCAACATCCTAATAAAGGTTAAAAAGGGTACTATTGAAATTATCACCCCAGTTGAGCTATTTAAAAAAGACAATAAAATGGGATCCTTAGAGGATGCTCTCCTCGCTAAGCTGGGGATTAGGCCATTCTCATATGGCCTTGTTGTACAGTCTGTGTATGATCATGGTTCGGTGTTTAGTCCTGAGGTGCTTGACCTCATTGAAGATGATCTCATCAAGAAGTTTTCAATAGGCCTTTCAATGATCACTTCTCTCTCACTAGCCCTCTCTTATCCCACCCTTGTTGCAACGCCCCACATGTTCATCAACGCTTATAAAAATGTCCCATTTGTGATTTCAACCGATTACACATACCCGTAGGCCGAGAAGGTTAAGAAGTATTTGAAAGATCCTAGTAAATTTGATGTGGCTATTACGCCTAATGCTTCTGCTACTCCCTCCGCTTGTCCATATTGCGTGGAAGAGAAGAAGGAAGAACTGGAAATCGATGATTATATGGATTTTAGCTTATTCGACAAACCTTTTGGCCTTCTATAAAATAAAATTTTATTATCACTAGAATTAAATCATTTTGTGAATACTATTTTGTACATTTTAAATTGCATTTTATTTTATCCTATTTTATTAGTTATTAAAGGATAATGTCTTGGTCGATTTGGTCATTTCTTGTTTGTTATGAATTCATTTGAGGTAAAAAAAGCCTTAAAATTTAAACTCCTAACCTGAAACCTAAACTTAAAATAACAAAATAAATTAAAAAATAAAGATAAACCCTAAAAACTAATAAACCTAAACTCTAAGAATGGGCAGAACCTTGATGGCAAGAACATCATCGTCAACTAGGCTCAGTCTAGATCTGGTAGTGGAGGCAAAGGCTGAGGTAAAGGCAGCGGTTATCATAATAGTGGTGGGGGATCTGGAGGTGTTGGTGGATATGAAGGTGGTGGTTGGAGCAGTGTTGGTTATGAAGGTGGGAGGAGCGACAGAGGTTACAGCCGTGGCGGTGGCAGAGGGAGAGATCGGGGATATGATGGTGGATCCTGCTTCTCGATTCTGATGGGAACTGGAGAAACTAAAGAACGGCCAATCCAATCTATGGCTTATGGAACTATGTATTTACAGTAGTGATGGTTCTAGTTATCTTTGGTTTTTGATTTGCTCTATGTGTGTTCAATTTTTATCTATGTCATCGCTTGTGTCTTAGAAAACTTGGTGTGTTACTTGGTTAATGAAATCGAAAAGAAGAAATGTTGAATTTGAATTATTCCTTGTTAGAAAGAAAACCAAAAACCCTAAATTAAAACTTGAACCTAAAACCTAAATCCTAAACCCTAAACCCTAAAAATAAAAAGAAATTAAAAAATAAAAAAAACCCCAACCTTAGACCCTAAACTCTAAAACTAACCATAAACCTTAAACCTGCAACCCTAAACCCTGTAGCCTAAACCCTAAAATCCTAAACCCCAAATAAAAAACCCTAACCCGAAACCCAAAACCCTAAAGCCTAAAAACCCAAAACCCTAAAGCCTAATCACTAAATCCTAAACCCTAAACCCTAACCCTAATCCCTAAACCCTAAAATCCTAATCCCTAAAATTCCAAACCCTAAACCCTAAACCTTAAACCCTAAAAACCAAAAAACCTAAACTTAAACTAAATAAAACATAAAAAAAATAAATAAAAAAACTTAAACATAAATAAATTATTAAAATAAAATAAAATAAAAATCGAAACCAAAAAAATAAAATAAAAACCTAAACTAAACTACAAAGTAAAATAAACTTAATAATAATAAAACAAAATAAACTAAAAACTAAACGTAAAATAAAAATAAAATAAACCAAAAATAAAATAAAATAAAAAATAAATAAAAATCTAAACCAAAAAAATAAACCTAAAAATAAATAAAAAAATTAAACTTAAATAATAAACTAAAAAATAAACTAAACCTAAAATAATAAAAATTTAAATGAAATAAAATAAACCTAAACCTAAATTAAAATAAACTAAATTTAAATAAATAAAACCTAAACTTAAACCTAAAAATAAACTATACCTAAACCTAAACATAAACCTAAACTAAATAAAATTATATAAACTAAAAATAAACCTAAACCTAAACTGAAAAAAAACCTAAAAATAAACCTAAAATAAAAACCTAAAACCTTAACATAAAAAAATAAAATAAAAACCTAAACCTAGACCTGAAAATCAAAAGTAAAGCCTAAACCAAAAAAATAAAATAAAATAAAACTCAACTAAAAAATAAACCTAAACTTAAACTTAAACCTAAAAAATAAACTAAAATAAAAAACCTAAACTAAAATAAATAAACTAAACTAAATTAAAATAATAAATAAACCCAAATAAAAAAATTAACTAAAATAAATAAGAAATAAACTAAGTAAACTAAATAAGCTTAAACCTACGAGTTTAATTAATTTAAAAAAAAACCTTAAACTTTAAAACCTAAAACTTAAACCCTAAACCCTAAAACTAACCCTAATCCCTAAACCCTAAACCTTAAACCTACAACACTAAAGCTACACACCTAAACCCTAAACCCTAAGCCCAAAAAACCCTAAACCCTAAACCCTAAACCCTAAACCCTAAAACCCTAAACCCATAATTAAAAACCCTAAACCCTAAACTCTAAACCGTAAACCCAAAACTCCAAACCCTAAACCTAAACTTAAAGTATCTAAATAAATTATAAAAATAAACCTAAACCTAATCCCTAAGAATGGGCGAAACCTTGATGGCAGGAACATCACCATCAACCAGGCTCATTCTCGATTTGGTGGTGTGACAAAGCAGGTGGTGCTTATGGTGGTGAGGAATGGAAGAGCGATGGATCGAAGGTGGTGATCGGGCGTGGTGGTTATGGAGGCAGGAGGAGCGATGAAAGTTACAATCCTGGTGGTGGCAGAGGGAGAGATCAGGAATATGATGGTGGATCTCGCTACTCGAGAGTTCAAAGTGGTTCGATGGAACCGAATAATAAGCGATCTGCTACTTATGGAACTATCATACATTAAGGATGGTTCTAGTTATCTAGGATTTTGATTTGCTCTATGGGTGTTCATTTTTTATCTATGTCATCGCTGCAACTTAGTGTGTTACATGGTTGATGAAATCAAAATGAAGAAATATTGAATCTGAATTTGTTCTCTGTTAAAAAAAAACCAGAATCCCTAAATCCTAAGCTAAAACTTGAACCCTAAACCTAAAACCTCAACCTTAAACCATAAACTCTAAAAACTAAAAAAAATAAAAAATAACCCAAACCCTAAACTCTAAAACCCTAAACCCTAAACCTTAAAGCCTAAACCCTAAACCTTAAATCCTAAACCCTAAAAACCCTAAACCATAAAGCCTAAACAATAAATCCTAAACCCTAAACCATAAACCCTAACCTCGACCTAAAACCCTAAATCCACCTAATCCCTAAACCCTAAACCTTAAACCCTAAAAAATAAACCTAAACTAAAAGCTAAAAAATAAAATAAATAAAACCTAAACCTAAATAAAATTAAATAGAAACATAAACAAAAACCTAAACATAAACTTTAAAATAAAACAAAATAAAAAAATAAAAATAATAAAAAATAAAATAAATAAAAACCTAAACTAAGCTAAAAAATAAAATAAACTTAAGAATAAAAAACATAAATAAAATAAAAAGTAAATGTAAAATAAAATAAAATAAATCTAATATAAAATTAAATAAAAATTAAATAAAAACCTAAACCTAAAAACCTAAAATAAATAAAAAATAAAACCTAAACCCTAACCTAAAAAACTAAACCTAAAATAAAAATAAAATATACAAAGCAAAATATAGCTAAACATAAACTAAAATAAACTAAAATGAAATAAATAAAACCTAAACCTAAAATAAACTAAACTTAAAGGTAAAGCAAAACTAAATAAATAAAATAAACAAAAAAGAAAACCTAAACCAAACCTAAAAAAATAAAACTTTAAAATAAACCTAAAATAAATACCTAAAACCTAAAAATAGAAAAATAAAATAAAAACCTAAACCTAAACCTAAAAATAAAAAATAAAACCTAAACCTAAAAAAATAAAATAAAATTAAAACTAAACTAAAAAAATAAACCTAAACCTATACCTAAATGTAAAAAATAAACTAAAATAAAAACCCTAAACTAAAAATAAATAAACTAAACTAAATTAAAAAACCTAAATATAAATGAAAAATAAAATAAACTAAATTAACCTAAACTACTGGTTTGCTTAATTTAAAATAAAATAAGAAAAAATCTTAAACCCTAAATCCTACAAACCCTAAATCTACAATAACCTACAACTAAACCCTAAACCCTAAAACTCTAAACACTAAACCCAAACCCTAAACCCTAAACTAAACTTGGGCAGAACCTAAAACCCTAACCCTATGGCCTAAATGCTAAATCCTAAACCCTAAACCCTAAACCCTAACCTAAACCCTAAACCCTAGACCATAAATCTTAAACCCTAAACCCTTAAAACCTAAAAATTTAAACTTAAACTAAATAAAATTGAAAAATAAAATTAATATAAAAACCAAAACCTAAATAAAATAAAAAAACAAAATATAATAAAAACCTAAACTAAAACCTAAACGTAAAATAAAAAAAATAAATAAATAAAATAATAATTATGATAAAATAAATGAAAACCTAAACTAAACTAAAAAAATAAAATAAACCTAAGAATAAAAAATAATAATAAAATAAAAACTAAATGTAATATAAAAATAAAATAAAATAAGAACTAAATAAAATCCTAAACCTAAAAATTGAACCTACAAATAAATAAAAAATAAAACCTAAACCCTAAACTAAAAAAACTAAACCTAAAATAAAATTAAAATAAATAAAATAAAATAAACCTAAACATAAACTAAAATTATTAAAACCTAAACCAAACCAAAAAAATATAAACCTATCGCTAAAATTAAACAAAATAAAGTAAACTAAAAATAAACCTAAACCTAAACGAAAAATTAAAACCTAAAATCTAAACCTAAGAAAATTAAATAAAAACCTAAACCTAAACCTAAAAATAAAAAATAAAACCTAAACCTAGAAAACAAAATAAAAAAAAAAACTCAGCTAAAAAATAAACCTAAACCTAAACCTAAATCTAAACCTAAAAAATAAACTAAAATAAAACCCTAATCTAAAAGTAAGTAAACCTAAAATAAATAAATTAAACTAAATAAACAAAACTTAAATAAAAAAAAATAAAATAAACCAAATAAACCTAAATCTATTGGTTTATTTTATTTAAAATAATAAAAATAATCCGAAACCCTAAACGCTAAATCCTAAATCATAAAACCTAAACCCTAAATAATAAAACTAACACTAAACCCTAAGCCCTAAATCTACAATACAAAACATACAACCCTAAACCCTGAACCCTGAAAAACCTTAAACCTTAAACCCTAAACCCCTAAACCTTAAACCCTAAACCCTAAACCCTAAATCCTAAACCCCAAAAGCATGAACACTAAAACCATAAACCCTAAACCCAGGTTGATCTGATATTTATGAAAGCTGATCTTAAAGAAGTCAGCAAAGAGGTTGTGAAATACAAACCTGGTGCTCTTGGTCATGTTGGTCTTGTTGTTGCTATTGATATTGTAGTTCCTCCAAGAAACAGTGCATCCTAGACTACTTTCTTCTAGGATCTCAACATTTCAACTAAGATCAACAAGGGTTCTATTAAAATTATCACCCGGTTGGCGATTAAATAAGGTGATAAGGTGGGATCCTCAAAGCCCACTCTGCTAAGCTTGGGATTAGGACATCCTCTTATGGCATTGTCATCACGTGTATGATGATGGTTTGGTGTTAATCTTGAGGTGCTTCATCTCACTGAAGATGATCTCATCAAAAAGTTTTTGATAGGCCTTTCAATAATCACTTCTCTCTCACAGGCCCTCTCTTATTCCACCCTTACTGCAGTGCCCCACATGTTCATCAATGCTTATAAGAATGTTCTTACTATCATAATTGCCACTGATTAAACATACCTACAGGCCGAGAAGGATAAGGAGTATTTGTGTGATCCTAGTAATTTTGATGTAGCATTACACGATGCTTACTACTCGATGCTTCGTGGGTTTGAAAGTTGCGTGGAAGAGAAGAAGGAGCTCTTGAGGAATCTGATGATGATATGGGTTTTATCTTATTCGACTAAGCTTTGTTGGCCTTTTATAAAATCAAATTTTATTATCTCTTGGAGTTTAATCAATTTGTGAAATACTATTTTTGTGAATTTTTGAATTGCATTTTAGTTTTTTCTATTCTATTAGTTATTAGTGGATAATGTCTTGTTTGATTTAGTGATTTCTTGTTTATTATGGAATCATTTTAGTTTAAAATAAAATAAAATAAAAACCTTAAAGCCTAATCCCCAAACTCTAAACGTAAACCTAAAGTAACTAAATAAATTAAAATAAAAAACATAAGCCCTTAATAAACCTAAACCTCAATTGAAAGCCTAAAAATGGGCAAAACCTTGATGGCAGGAACATCGCCGTCAACCAGGCTTAGTCTAGATCTAGTGATGGAGGCAAAGGCGGTGGTGGCAGTTATCGAAATAGTGGTGAGGGAGCTAGAGGTGCTGGTGGATATGGAGGTGCTTGTCAGAGAAGTGGTGGTTATGGAGGTAGGAGGAGCGATGAAGCTTGCAGTCGTGGTGGTGGTAGAGGGAGAGATCGGGGATATGATGGTGGATCCCACTACTGAGGGGGGTGGTTCGATGAGGCGAAGCTTGATCGATCTCGCTTATGGAACTGTGTCTTTATAGTATAGATGGTTCAAGTTTTCTAATATTTTTGATTTGCTCAATGCATGCTCATTTTTTATCTATGTCACCCCTTGTGTCATAGAAAACATGGTGGGTTACTTGGTTGATGAAATCGATAAGAAGAAATATTGAATATGATTATATTTTCTATTAAAAAAACCAATAATCATAAACCCTAAATGAAAACTTGAACCTTAAACTTAAAACCTAAAACATAAACCCTAAAGCTTAAAAAAAATAAATAAATAACTAAATAAATAAATAATAAATTTTAAAAAAACCTAACCCTAAACCTAAAGCTACAACCCTAGCCTTAAACCCTAAACCCTAAACTAAACCCCACAAACCCAAAACCCTAAACCCTTAATGGCGAAAGCATAAACACTAAAACCCTAAACCCTAAACCATGGTTGAGCTAATTTTTATGTAAGGTGATCTTAAAGAGGTCAGCGAAGAGGGTGCAAAAAATAAAGTTGGTGCTCTTGCCGGTATTGGTCTTGTTGCGTATTGATGTTGTGGTTCCTGCAACATTGGTATGGATCCTTCACCTTCTTTCTTCTAGGATCTCAACATCCCAACTAAGATGAACAAGGGTACTGTTGAAATTATCCCTCGGGTTGAGCTGATTAGAAAAGGCGATAAGGTGGGATTCTCAGAGGATGCTCTCCTGGCTAAGCTTGGGATTAGGCCATTCTTTTATGACCTTATCATCCAATTTGTGTATGATGATGGTTCGATATTTAGTCTTGAGGTGCTTGACCTCATTGAAGATGATCTCATCAAAAATTTTTCAGCAAGCCTTTCAATGATCACTTCTATCTCACTAGCCCTCTCTTATCCCACCCATACTATAGCGCCCCACATGTTCATAAACCCTTACAAGAATGTCCTCTCCATCATGACTGCCAATGATTACACATACCCACAGGCCGAGAAGGTTAAGAAGTATTTGAAGTGTCCTAGTAAATTTAATGTGGCTATTGCACCTGGTGCTTCTGCTACTCCTGGTACTACTGCTTCTCCGGCTACTGCAATGGAAGAGAAGAAGGAAGAGCCTACTGAGGAATCTAATGATGATATGGGTTTCAGCTTGTTCTACTAAGCTTTGTTGGCCTTCTATAAAATAAAATTTTATTATCTAGAGATAAATCATTTTGTGAAATATTTTTTATGAATTTTTAATTGAATTTTATTTTATCCTATTTTATTTATTGTTATAGGATAATGTCTTGTTTGATTTAGTAATTTCTTGTTTTTTATGGAATCATTTGAGTTAAAAATAAAATAAAATAAAAAAACCTAAACCTTAACTATAAACCCAAACCCTAAACCTAAAACTAAAGTAACTAAATAAATTAAAAGATAAACCTAAACCCTAAAAACTTATAAACCTAAATCTTAAACCCTAAAACCTAATAGAACTAAACCTAAACCTAAACCCTAAAAATGGGCAGAACCATGATAGCAGGAACATTTTTTTAAACTTTATTTGTGAAAATAGACTTGTTGATTTTGAGGGAGGTAGTAAGCTGCATTCTCATATATGCTGACCACGTGAACTATAAATGGCTTGAGATTTCCTTTGACACAGTAAAAGATCCCACCTCTCACGAACTTCATATACTGATGTAGAGAGGATGGAACTAAAATAAAATAAAATAAAAATCCAAACTAAACTAAAAAATAAATTAAACCTAAGAATAAAAAAGCTAAATAAAATAAAAATAAAATAAACCTAAAATATAATAAAATAAAAACTAATTAAAATCCAAAACCTAAAAAAATAAACCAAAAAATAAATAAAAAATAAAACCTAAACCCTAAACTAAAAAAAACCTAAACCTAAAATAAAAATAAAATAAACCTAAACCTAAACTAAAATAAATAAAACCTAAACCTAAACTAAATAAAATAAAGTAAACTAAAAATAAACCTAAACCCACACTAAAAAATTAACCTAAAAGAAAAACCTAATTCCTAAACCTAAACCTAAAAATAAAAAATAAGACCTAAACCAAAACCTAAACCTAAACCTAAAAAAAGTAAACTAAAATAAGAAACCTAAAATAAATAAACTAAACTAAATAAAAAATAAACCTAAATATAAAAAAAAAACTAAAATAAAGAAAAAATAATCTAAATAAACTTATACCTACCTGTTTAATTAATTTTCAAAAAAATACCCTAATCCCTAAATCCTTATTCCTAAACCCTAAACGCTAAACTCTAAAACTAACCTTAAACCCTAAACTCTATACCTACAACACTAAACCTAGAACCCTAAACCCTAAACCCTAAACACTAAACCCTAAACCCTAAAATCATAAACTATAAAACCTTAAACCCTAAACCCCAAACCTCGATTGAGATGATTTTTATGAAAGGTGATCTTAAAGAAGTTGAAGTGGTTGCAAAATATGAAGTTGGTGTTATTGTCCATGTTGGTCTTATTACACCTATTGATGTTGTGGTTCCTCCATGAAACATTGGTCTGGATCCTTCACGGACTTCTTTCTAGGTTCTCAACATCCTAGCTAAGATCAATAAGGTGCGGTTGAAATTATCACCCCGGTTATTAATTAAAAGACAATAAGGTTGGATCCTCGAGGTCATTGCTTTCGTTAAGGCGGGCATTATGCCATTCTCTTATGGCCTTGTCGTTCAATTTGTGTTTGATGATGGTTCGTTTCGTCTTGAGTTGCTTGACCTCATTGAAGATGATCTCATCTAGAAGTTTTGCAATCCTTTCAATGTTCGTTCTCTCTCCCCCTCCCTCTTGCTATAATGCCCCACGTGTTCATCAATGCTTACAAGAATGTCCTCACCATCATGATTGCCACTAATTACACATACGCATTGGCCGAGAAGTTTAAGGAGTATTTGAAGGATCTTAGTAAATTTGTTGAGGATGTTGATGCTTATCGCTCTCTAACTCGTTTCTCATCGTTGTGGAAGAAGAAGGAAGAGCCTACTGAGAAATCTGATGATGATATGGGTTTCAACTTGTTTGACTAAGCTTTGTTGGTCTTTTATAAAATCAAATTTAATTATCTCTGGGAGTTAAATCATTTTGTGAAATAATATTTTTGTGAATTTTGAATTGCATTTTATTTTATCATGTTTTATTAGTTGTTAGAGGATAAGTCTTGTTTGATTTGGTAATTTCATGTTTATTATGAAATCATTTGAGTTTTTTTTTTACAAAAAATCCCTAAACCCTAAACCATAAACCCTAAACCCTAAAGCCTAAATCTACTAAACCATAAACCCTAAACTAAAGAAAACTAAACATAAAATAAAAATAAAATAAAATCTACTAAACCAAAAAATAAACCTATAAATAAATAAAAAATAAAACCTAAACCCTAAACTAAGAAAAAACTAAACCTAACATAAAAATAAATTAAACCTAAACCTAAACTAAAATAAACTAAACTGAAATAAATAAAACCTAAACTTAAAAATAACTAAACCAAACCTGGACCAAAACTAAATAAAATAAAATAAAATAAAATAAACCTAAACCAAAACTAAAAATAAAACTTAAAAATATACCTAAAATAAACACCTAAAACATAAACTTAAAAGATAAAATAAAACCTAAACTTAATCCTAAAAATAAAAAATAAAACCTAAAACTATAAAATAAAATAAAAATAAAACTCAAATAAAACCTAAACCTAAACGTAAAAAATAAAGTAAAATAATAACTCTAAATTAAAAATAAGGACACCAAAAATAAATAAGCTAAACTAAATAAAAATGAAAAATAAACCTAAATAAAATAAAATATAAAATAAACTAAAAGAAATAGAAAATAAACTAAATAAATGTAATCCTACTTGGTTTACTTAATTAAAAGAAAATTCTAAACCCTAAAAAATTAAACAAAAAATCAAAATCAAAATCAAAATCAAAATAACCAACCCTAAACCCTAAACCTTGAACCAATACCTACAACACTAAACCACTAAACCCTAATGCCACAACCTAAACCCTAAACCCTAAATCCAAACCCAAAATGCCAAAACCATAAACTCTAAAACCCTAAAAACCCTAAACCCTAAACCCTAAAACTATAACCCTAAACCTAAACCTAACCTAAATAAAACCTAAATATAAAATAAATAAATAAAACCTAAACATAAATAAAAGATAAAATTAAATAAAACCAAAATTAGAACCTAAACCAAAAAATAAAATACAATAAAATAATAAAAAAAACTAAAATAAAATAAGTAAAAACCTAAACTAAACATTAAAAATAAAATAAATAAATAATAAAAATAAATGTAAAATAAAAAAATAAAATAAACCTAAATTAATATAAAATAAAAACTAAATAAAACCTAAACAAAAAAATAAATGTAAAAAAAATAAATAAAAAAAACCAAAACCTAAACTAAAACAAAATTAAACCTAAAAAAATAAAGAAAATAAAATAATTCAAAACCTAAACTAAAATAAACTAAACTAAAATAAATAAATCATAAACCTAAACCTAAATTAAACTAAACCTAAACCTAAACCTAAACAAAATAAAGTAAAATAAATAAAACCTAATCCTAAACCTAAAATAAATTAAACCTAAACGAAATAACATAAAATCAACTAAAAATAAACCTAAACCTAAAATAAAAAATAAAACATAAAAATAAACCTAAAATAAAAAAACTAAAACTTAAATGTTAAAAAAGAAAATTAAAACCTAAACCTAAACCTAAAAATAAAAAATAAAACCCAAACCTAAATAATAAAATAAAATAAAACTCAACTAAAAATAAACCTAAACCTAAACCTATATAAAAAATAAAGTAAAATCCTAAACTATAAATAAATAAACTACACTAAATAAAAAATAAAAATAAACCTAAGCAAAATAAAATATAAAATTAACTAAAATAAATAAAAATAAACTAATTAAACCTAAAACGGTTTGCTTAACTTAAAAAAAAGAAAAACTTAAACCTTAAAACCTAAGCTCTAAACCTAAAACACTAAACTCACAACAACCTAAACCTAAACCCTAAAATAAAGAACCCTAAAAACTAAACCCTAAACCTTAAATCCTAAACCTAACCCTAAACCCTAAGCTAAAAAAAAAAACACTAAAAGCCTAAACCCTAAATCATAAACCTCTGGTTGAGCTGATTTTATGAAAGGTGATCTTAATGATGTTTCAGAAGAGGTTCTAAATAAAAAGTTGGTGCGGTACTGTTGGTCTTGTTGCATCTATTGATGTTGTGGTTCCTCAGCAACCGTCTAGATCCTTCATAGACTTCATTCTTCTAGGTTCTCAACATCTAATAAAGGTTAAAAGGGTACTATTGAAATTATCACCCCGGTTGAGCTATTTAAAAGACAATAAAATGGGATCCTTAGAGGATGCTCTCCTCGCTAAAATGGGATTAGGCCATTCTCATGGCCTTGTTACTGGTGTATGATCATGGTTCTGTTTAGTCACGAGGTGCTTGACCTCATTGAAGATGATCTCATCAAGAAGTTTTCAATAGGCCTTTCAATGATCACTTCTCTCACTCTCTTATCCCACCCTTGTTGCATATGTTCATCAACGCTATAAAATGTCCTCGCCATTGTGATTTCATGATTACAAACAAATAGGCCAAGAAGGTTAAGAAGTATTTGAAAGATCCTAGTAAATTTGATGTGGTAATGCTTACGCTACTCCTACCTTGTCCATATTGCGGGAAGAAGAAGGAAGAGCCTGCTGAGAAATCTGATGATTATATGGATTTTAGCTTATTCGACAAACCTTTTTTGGCCTTCTATAAAATAAAATTTTATTATCACTAGGAATTAAATCATTTTGTGAATACTATTTTTGTACATTTTTAAATTGCATTTTATTTTATCCTATTTTATTAGTTATTAAAGGATAATGTCTTGGTCGATTTGGTCATTTCTTGTTTGTTATGAATTCATTTGAGGTAAAAAAAGCCTTAAAATTTAAACTCCTAACCTGAAACCTAAACTTAAAATAACAAAATAAATTAAAAAATAAAGATAAACCCTAAAAACTAATAAACCTAAACTCTAAGAACCTTGATGGCAAGAACATCATCTGCCCAGCCTAGATCCGTGGAGGCAAAAGGCGAGGTAAAGGCGGCGTTATCATAATAGTGGTGGGGATCTGAGGTGTTGGTGGATATGAAGGTGGTGGTTGGAGCATTGGTTATGAAGGTGGGAGGAGCAAGGTTACATGGCGGTGGGAGAGATGGATATGATGGTGGATCCTTCGATTCATGAACTGGAGAAACTAAGAACGGCCAATCCAATCATGGCTTATGGAACTATGTATTTAGAGTGATGGTTCTAGTTATCTTTGGTTTTGATTTGCTCTATGTGTGTTCAATTTTATCTATGTCATCAGTGTCTTAGAAAACTTGGTGTGTTACTTGGTTAATGAAATCAAGAAGAAATGTTGAATTTGAATTATTCCTTGTTAGAAAGAAACCAAAACCCTAAATTAAAACTTGAACCTAAAACTAAATCCCAAAACCCTAAAATAAAATAAAAGAAATTAAAAATAAAAAAACCCCCTAAACTAACTAAAAACTAACCATAAACATGACCCTAAACAAGCCTAAACCCTAAAATCCTAAACCCCAAATAAAACCCTAACCCAAACCCAAAACCCTAAAGCCTAAAACCCAAAACCCAAAGCCTAATCACTAAATCCCTACAAACCCTAACCCTAATCCCTAAACCCTAAAATCCTAATCCCTAAAATTCCAAACCCTAAACCCTAAACCTTAAACCCTAAAAACCAAAAAACCTAAACTTAAACTAAATAAAACATAAAAAAAATAAATAAAAAAACTTAAACATAAATAAATTATTAAAATAAAATAAAATAAAATCGAAACCAAAAAAATAAAATAAAACCTAAAACTAAAATTAAAATAAACTTAATAATAAAAAAATAAAATAAAACTAAACTAAATAAATAAAATAAAATAAACCAAAAATAAAATAAAATAAAAAAATAAATAAAATCTAAACCAAAAAATAAACCTAAAAATAAATAAAAAATTAAACTTAAATAATAAACTAAAAATAAACTAAACCTAAAATAATAAAATTTAAATGAAATAAAATAAACCTAAACCTAAATTAAAATAAACTAAATTTAAATAAATAAAACCTAAACTACCTAAAAATAACTATACCTAAACCTAAACATAAACCTAAACTAAATAAAATTATATAAACTAAAATAAACCTAAACCTAAACTGAAAAAAACCTAAAATAAACCTAAAATAAAACCTAAAACCTTAACATAAAAAAAATAAAATAAAACCTAAACCTGGACCGAAAATCAAAAGTAAAACTAAACCAAAATAAAATAAAATAAAACTCAACTAAAAAAAAATAAACTTAAACAAACTTAAACCTAAAATAAACTAAAATAAAAAAACTAAACTAAAATAAACTAAACTAAATTAAAATAAATAAACCCAAATAAAAAATTAACTAAAATAAATAAGAAATAAACTAAGTAAACTAAATAAGCCAAACCTACGTTTAATTAATTTAAAAACTTTAAACCTAAACTTAAACCTAAACTAAACTAAACCCTAATCCCTAAACCTAAAACACTCAACACTAAAGCTACACACCTAAACCCTAAACCCTAAGCCCAAAACCCTAAACCCTAAACCCTAAACCCTAAACCCTAAACCCTATAATTAAACCCACCCTAAACTCTAAACCGTAAACCCAAAACTCAAACCCTAAACTAAACTTAAAGTATCTAAATAAATTATAAAAATAAACCTAAACCTAATCCCTAAGAATGGGCGAAACCTTGATGGCAGGAACATCACCATCAACCAGGCTCATTCTCGATTTGGTGGTGTAGACAAAGGCAGAGGTGGCGATTATCGTAATGGCGGTGAGGAATCTGGAAGAGCTGATGGATACGAAGGTGGTGATCGGAGCAGTGGTGGTTATGGAGGCAGGAGGAGCGATGAAAGTTACAATCGGTGGCTGGGAGGGAGAGATCGAATATGATGGTGGATCTACCTGAGAGTTCAAAGTGGTTGATGGAAAACCGGAGAAATAATAATGGTGACGATGCTACTTATGGAACTATCTATACATTAAGGATGGTTCTAGTTATCTAGGATTTTTGATTTGCTCTATGGGTGTTCATTTTTTATCTATGTCATCGCTTATGCCTTAGACAACTTAGTGTGTTACATGGTTGATGAAATCAAAATGAAGAAATATTGAATCTGAATTTGTTCTCTGTTAAAAAAAACCTAAATCCTGAGCTAAAACTTGAACCCTAAACTAAAACCTCAACCTTAAACCATAAACTCTAAAACTAAAAAAATAAAAAATAACCCAAACTCTAAAACCCTAAACTCCTAAACCTAAACCCTCAAAAATCCTAAACCCAAAACTAAACCATAAACTAAATCTAAACCCTAAACCATAACCTGACCCTAAACCATAAACCCTAAATCCCTAAACCCTAATCCCTAAACCCTAAACCTTAAACCCTAAAAAAATAAACCTAAACTAAGAAAAGCTAAAAAAATAAAATAAATAAAAAAACCTAAACCTAAATAAAATTAAATAGAAACATAAACAAAAACCTAAACATAAACTTTAAAATAAAACAAAATAAAAAAATAAAAATAATAAAAATAAAATAAAATAAAACTAAACTAAAAATAAAATAAACTTAAGAATAAAAAACATAAATAAAATAAAAAGTAAATGTAAAATAAAATAAAATAAATCTAATATAAAATTAAATAAAAATTAAATAAAAACCTAAACCTAAAAAAAACCTAAAAATAAATAAAAAATAAAACCTAAACCCTAACCTAAAAAAAACTAAACCTAAAATAAAAATAAAATATACAAAGCAAAATATAGCTAAACATAAACTAAAATAAACTAAAATGAAATAAATAAAACCTAAACCTAAAATAAACTAAACTTAAAGGTAAAGAAATAAATAAAATAAAATAAAAGAAAACCTAAACCAAACCTAAAAAAATAAAACTTTAAAATAAACCTAAAATAAATACCTAAAACCTAAAAATAGAAAAATAAAATAAAAACCTAAACCTAAACCTAAAAATAAAAAATAAAACCTAAACCTAAAAAATAAAATAAAATTAAAACTAAAAAAAATAAACCTAAACCTATACCTAAATGTAAAAATAAACTAAAATAAAACCCTAAACTAAAAATAAATAAACTAAACTAAATTAAAACCTAAATATAAATGAAAATAAATAAATAAATTAACCTAAACCTACTTGGTTTGTAATTTAAAATAAAAATAAGAAAAAATCTTACCCTAAATCCCACAAAACCTATCTATAAACCTACAACCCTAAACCCTAAACCCTAAAACTCTAAACACTAACCCACCACACTAGAACCCTAAACCCTAAACTACCCTAAATGCTAAATCCTAAACCCTAAAACCCTAAACCCCCCTGGACCATTCCCACCTTAAAACCTAAAATTTAAACTTAAACTAAATAAAATTGAAAATAAAATTAATATAAAACCAAAACCTAAATAAAATAAAAAACAAAATATAATAAAACCTTAAACTAAAAATAAAAATAAAATAAATAAAAAAATAATAATAAATTATGATAAAATAAATGAAAACCTAAACTAAACTAAAAAAATAAAATAAACCTAAGAATAAAAAATAATAATAAAATAAAACTAAATGTAATATAAAAATAAAATAAAATAAGAACTAAATAAAATCCTAAACCTAAAATTGAACCTACAAATAAATAAAATAAAACCTAAAACTAAAAAAAATAAACCTAAAATAAAATTAAAATAAAATAAAATAAAATAAACCTAAACATAAACTAAAATTATTAAACCTAAAGAACCAAAAATAAACTAAACCTATCACTAAATTAAACAAAATAAAGTAAACTAAAATAAACCTAAACCTAAAAAAAATTAAAACCTAAAATCTAAACCTAAGAAAATTAAATAAAACCTAAACCTAAACCTAAAATAAAAATAAAACCTAAACCTAAAAAAAATAAAAAAAACTCATAAAAATAAACCTAAACCTAAATCTAAACCTAAAATAAACTAAAATAAAACCCTAATCTAAAAGTAAGTAAACCTAAAATAAATAAATTAAACTAAATAAACAAAACTTAAATAAAAAAAAATAAAATAAACCAAATAAACCTAAATCTATTGGTTTATTTTATTTAAAATAATAAAAATAATCCGAAACCCTAAAAATCCTAAATCATAAAATAAATAATAATAACCTATACTAAATCCTACACTGATACAATACAACCACAAAACCCAAACCTTAAACCACTAAACCCCTAAACCTTAAACCTAAACCCTAAACCCTAAATCCTAAACCCCAAAAGCATGAAACCATAAACCCTAAACCCAGGTTGATCTGATATTTATGAAAGCTGATCTTAAAGAAGTCAGCAAAGAGGTTGTGAAATACAAACCTGGTGCTCTTGGTCATGTTGGTCTTGTTGTTGCTATTGATATTGTAGTTCCTCCAAGAAACACTGGTCTGCATCCTAAATAGACTACTTTCTTCTAGGATCTCAACATTTCAACTAAGATCAACAAGGGTTCTATTAAAATTATCACCCTGGTTAAGCTGATTAAATAAGGTGATAAGGTGGGATCCTCAAAGCTTGCTTGGGATTAGGACATCCTCTTATGGCATTGTCATACAGTCTGTGTATGATGATGGTTTGGTGTTAATCTTGAGGTGCTTCATCTCACTGAAGATGATCTCATCAAAAAGTTTTTGATAGGCCTTTCAATAATCACTTCTCTCTCACAGGCCCTCTCTTATTCCACCACTCTTGCTCCACATGTTCATCAATGCTTATAAGAATGTTCTTACTATCATAATTGCCACTGATTAAACATACCTACAGGCCGAGAAGGATAAGGAGTATTTGTGTGATCCTAGTAATTTTGATGTGGCTGTTACACCTGATGCTTCTGCTACTCCTGATGCTTCTGTGGGTTTGAAAGTTGCAGTGGAAGAGAAGAAGGAAGAGCCTACTGAGGAATCTGATGATGATATGGGTTTTATCTTATTCGACTAAGCTTTGTTGGCCTTTTATAAAATCAAATTTTATTATCTCTTGGAGTTTAATCAATTTGTGAAATACTATTTTGTGAATTTTGAATTGCATTTTAGTTTTTTCTATTCTATTATTAAGGATAATGTCTTGTTTGATTTAGTGATTTCTTGTTTATTATGGAATCATTTTAGTTTAAAATAAAATAAAATAAAAACCTTAAAATAATCCCCAAACTCTAAACGTAAACCTAAAGTAACTAAATAAATTAAAATAAAAACATAAGCCCTTAATAAACCTAAACCTCAATTGAAAGCCTAAAATGGGCAAAACCTTGATGGCGGGAACATCATCAAGCAGCTTAGTCTAGATCTAGTGATGGAGGCAAAGGCGGTGGTGATTATCGAAAAGTGGTGAGGGAGCTAGAGGTGTGGATATGGAGGTGCTGAGAAGTGGTGGTTATGGAGGTAGGAGGAGCGATGAAGCTTGCAGTCGTGGTGGTGGTAGAGGGAGAGATCGGGGATATGATGGTGGATCCCACTACTCGAGAGGCCGGGGTGGTTCTGATGGGAACTGAAGAACGGTTGATCTGATCTGCTGCTTATGGAACTGTGTCTTTATAGTATAGATGGTTCAAGTTTTCTAATATTTTTGATTTGCTCAATGCATGCTCATTTTTTATCTATGTCACCCCTTGTGTCATAGAAAACATGGTGGGTTACTTGGTTGATGAAATCGATAAGAAGAAATATTGAATATGATTATATTTTCTATTAAAACCAATAATCATAAACCCTAAATGAAAACTTGAACCTTAAACTTAAAACCTAAAACATAAACCCTAAAGCTTAAAAACAAAATAAATAAATAACTAAATAAATAAATAATAAATTTTAAAAAAAAACCTAACCCTAAACCCTAAAGCTACAACCCTAGCCTTAAACCCTAAACCCTAAAACTGTAAACCCCAAACCCAAAACCCAAAACCCTAAACCCTTAATGGCGAAAGCATAAACACTAAAACCCTAAACCCTAAACCACGGTTGAGCTAATTTTTATGTAAGGTGATCTTAAAGAGGTCAACGAAGAGGGTGCCAAAAATAAAGTTGGTGCTCTTGCCGGTATTGGTCTTGTTGTACGTATTGATGTTGTGGTTCCTCTAGGCAACACTGGTATGGATCCTTCACAGACTTCTTTCTTCTAGGATCTCAACATCCCAACTAAGATGAACAAGGGTACTGTTGAAATTATCCCTCGGGTTGAGCTGATTAGAAAAGGCGATAAGGTGGGATTCTCAGAGGATGCTCTCCTGGCTAAGCTTGGGATTAGGCCATTCTTTTATGACCTTATCATCCAATTTGTGTATGATGATGGTTCGATATTTAGTCTTGAGGTGCTTGACCTCATTGAAGATGATCTCATCAAAAATTTTTCAGCAAGCCTTTCAATGATCACTTCTCTCTCACTAGCCCTCTCTTATCCCACCCATACTATAGCGCATGTTCATAAACCCTTACAAGAATGTCCTCTCCATCATGCCAATGATTACACATACCCAGTAGAAGGTTAAGAAGTATTTGAAGTGTCCTAGTAAATTTAATGTGGCTATTGCACGGTGCTACTACTCGCTTCTTGCTTCTCAAAATGGAAGAGAAGAAGGAAGAGCCTACTGAGGAATCTAATGATGATATGGGTTTCAGCTTGTTCTACTAAGCTTTGTTGGCCTTCTATAAAATAAAATTTTACTATATCTAGGAGATAAATCATTTCGTGAAATATTTTTTTATGAATTTTTTAATTGAATTTTATTTTATCCTATTTTATTTATTGTTATAGGATAATGTCTTGTTTGATTTAGTAATTTCTTGTTTTTTATGGAATCATTTGAGTTAAAAATAAAATAAAATAAAAGCCCTAAACCTTAACTATAAACCCAAACCCTAAACCTAAAACTAAAGTAACTAAATAAATTAAAAGATAAACCTAAACCCTAAAAACTTATAAACCTAAATCTTAAACCCTAAAACCTAATAGAACTAAACCTAAACCTAAACCCTAAAAATGGGCAGAACCATGATAGCAGGAACATTTTTTTTAAACTTTGGCCAAGTTTGTGAAAATAGACTTGTTGATTTTGAGGGAGGTAGTAAGCTGCATTCTCATATATGCTGACCACGTGAACTATAAATGGCTTGAGATTTCCTTTGACACGAAAAGATCCCACCTCTCACGAACTTCATATCTTGTAGAGGATGGAACTATGTTGTCCTCAAGTATCCATGGTCTCCCAAGCAAAGCATTGAAAGATGTATTTGAGTCTATAATATGAAACTTGGCTTTGGTCTTCCAATCATTTATCTCCAAGGGAAACACTATGGAGGCTAAGGCCTGTTGACCTCACTTTTGGAGTGCAAATTCAGTCTTTCCATCTTAGACTTAGGAGTCTTCTAGACACTAAGACTTCCCTAGTCATAAGACACTTCTAACAATTAGGTAAACACTTACCCTTCAACCCAAATCCAATCCATGTTCACCTTTTTAATACAAACCTCAAGTTCAATTCAAACATGAAATTCAAATCCAAATCCAAAACTAGATTCCAAAACCAAATGATGGAAGCCCATGATCAATTCCAAACATGAAACCCTTCCTAAGCCATATGCCCTATCCCAAGGACTCAACCAAATCTTAATCCAAATCAATCCAAAATAAATTGATTTTCTCATAATCAATTTATATCTTCAATCTTCTTCCTAAATTTAAATCAAAACTACATTCAAATGATCAAAACTAAATCCAACTAAATCAAATTAAATCAAAACCCTTCCTAAGCTATATGACCAATCCCATGGACTTAGCTAGATCTTAATCCAAATCAAGTCAAACTCAACTGATTTTCTCAGAAATCAATTAGTTTTTCAATCATCTTCATAAATTTAAATGAAATATACATTTAAATCATCAAAACTAAATCAAAACAAAATCACAATCCAAACCTAAGCCACATGACCCAACTCTGTGGGCTTAGCCAAATTCCATTATTCCAAAACCCAAATTCAATTGATTTTCTCATGAATCAATCATACCTTCAATCATATTCATAAATATAAATGAAATCTATAATCATCAAGCCAAATCAAAATCAACCCAAGTCAAACCCAACTTAACCATTTTAACTTGAAATGTTCAAATGAACCAAAACACATTTGAACCCAAGCCAATTGCAATTCAATTTATATATCAATCCCAAATCCATACATATAAACTCAACTAAATCAAACTCAACCCAAAATAAATCCAATTAAACCCAAATGGTCCACTTGACCCAAAGTGGCCAATTTGACCTATTTGAGCAAAGTTCTAATCCTACCCAAATTGGATTGAACCAAGTCCATCTAAACCTCTCATCATGATTGCTGATCACCCTGGGTTGATCAATTGCAAATTGGGTCAAACTAAGTCAACTTGGTCATTTGACCAAGTGACCTTTATATTAACCCAACTACTAAAAGCTCAAAACCAATGATCCATACCAAATCAAAATCAATATTTGAATATGACTTAACCTTCAATTGATTCAAAATATAACCTAATTGGCCCTCTTGACCCAAGTTGACCCAAATTGACCTAAAGACAAAATTGGGTCAAATCAAAATAAAAGCCAAATTGATTATGACCAATAGCTCACGTTCATTCCAAATTGATTGTTGAACTTGACCAAAGACAAGATTGGACCCAATTGAACCCAATTGACCTTCCTAGCCCAAAGTGACCTAAAGGTTCAAGTTGGCCTATATCAAAAATAGATCCAAATTAATTAAAATCAGAGCATACAATCATCTTCAATGGGTTAACTAAACCCAAACCAACACCCAATCGAAGACAATTTGGCTAATTTGGTCTCAATTTTACATTTCACCCAAATGAATTCAAATGAGCCAAAATCAAATCTAACTAAACCAAACCAATTGAATCAAAACATCCCCATATGAACTTAACTCAACCCTTTGTTTGACCCAATTTGACCAATTGGTCAAACCCAACTTAACCCAATTTGACCTAAATGAGTCAAATTGAGCCAAACCTAACCAAATTAACTCCAATAGACTTGAAATTTGGGCTAACCCACCCACTTTTGGCTCCTTTCAAATCTTCAAAAATCAATTCTAATGCCAAATGATTATTCTACCCTTGGGTCAATGGCATCACATGAGATAAATCACACATGTAAGTGGTCATTTCCTTTCTTTGGCCACTTAGTACTCTCCCAATGGTCCACTTAGTCACTCAAGACACTGGACAACCTTACCCAAGGGGTGGTTGGGTTGGCCATGACCCATGGGAGGTGAAATCACCTCACCCTTCCCATTGGAGCATTTGAGACACCCATGATCTTTTCTTGGTAGCCACACCTTCAACCAACCAAGCGAGCCAACTCACCTCCTCCCACCCATGATTCCCGAGATGGTTGGATGACCACAAAACTCGATCTCACCATTCGATCAAGATGAAGGGGGTATACACCCTCTCATTTCCACTCAAACACACACATAAAAATCATTTCAAAGAACCCTAGCTACCTAAGATGAGCCGCTATAGCCATTCCTTAAGCTCCCAAGCTCATTCCTTGATTAGAAGATGCCATTCTCATCCATCCTAAAATAGGACACTCCCATTTTTGACCTAACTTCTCCGTTTCTCCGTCAAACTCAAACTAACTTTGCACGTACCTTCCCTAAGCCTCATCGAGTAAGAACGAGTCATCTCCCAAGCTTCTTGAGCATCAGAGGTGGGACTTCAATCAAAGTTGACCTCCAAATCATTGATTCTTGGCCTTCCGTGTCAAGGAATTGATCCAATTGTTGCTCAAAAGGGCTTCATCTCGGCTAGATGAAGCTTCCTCGATCATTCGAATCGATCTTGAGCTTTGTGAGGTATGCTTCCAAAATCAATCCTTAGGTAAAATGGGTTGGAGCTTTTGAAGAAAACTTGCATCTTGTGTGATCTTGATGATTAGATCCCCCAATGTGAAGGTGTGGGATCCTTTTAGACTTGATCCAACCTCGTGGTAAGCTTGATCAAGTGATCAATGGAGGATGAACTCCATTCTCCTACTCACATGACATTAGATCATGCACCATCCATTTCCCATGATCAAAATGGATGGTTGTGATTATCTGTTAGATCTTTCAATTAATCATATTAAGTTATGGGATTAATACATCGATCAGGATGGATAACAAGAAAGCACTATCGTAGCCATGTAGGTGTTAAGTCGATAAGTTTTAAGTAGCCAATCCCATGATACCATGTGGAAAGCATATGTGTACGCCATGTGCCAACAGATTAGGCTTTAATCGCATAATTAATCATTTTTAATGGCTAAAACTTATAAAAATCATAAATTAATATAGAAATAAAAAAATGTAAATAAATACATAATTTAAAAGTATTTTAGAGGAGAATTAATTAAAAATGATCTTTACTAATTTTGAATAGTAATTAAAGTTTAATTACAAAATTAATTAGATTAATTACTACTTATTATTTCAATTAATCCCAAATTTTATGGGTTAATTTAATTGGATGACCTGCCTCCCATGATTTTCTTGGGATTTATTGCTCACTTAATTAAGAAAATTGAGTAACTAAACCTTAACTCTTTTAAGTTAATTAATGATTAATTAATGCCATGAACAGTAATAAATTGGTTAATTAAGTATATTAATCATTGTTCAATAGTAAGTGAACTAAAAAATAGGGTTGGGACCCCTTTCACTAAGTTCATTTCACCCTTTTTTAAAATGAAATTAATTAAGATTTAACTTATTAATTAAATCACTTAATCAAACTAAAATCTTAATCACATCAGACCATAATTAATTAAATCATGGGGTAGATCTTTAGGAGTTTAATAACCTAAAGGACTTTAATGAAATTATGGTTAGTCCACATGTGTGGGAAAACCATAAGAGTAATTAATTAAGTCCGTTAATCTAATTAACTATTAATCATGAGCCAATTGCATTAGGCACCTTTTATTTCCTAGGATCATTGTAAGTTTATTTTCCATGCATATCATGTTGGCTCCTAATTATTTAGTTAATTACTTTAATAAGACATAGGTAAGGGTAATTATTCATCTAATTAAGGGTTCAACTTAATTAACCCATAAAATCAACTTAATTACATTTCCTTAAATTAAATCAAATCAATAATGTGGGAATGGGTTTAAAATAGCAAGTGATGATTTCTCTTCTCCTCTTTAAATCAAATCAAATCAAAAACTTAATTAATAAAGAACCTTTGGTTTGCTTTAAATAATCTTATTTGATTTAATTATCCTTAAGAACTACTTTGGTTGAATGAATCACATGCTTATATTTTATTGTCCTCTTTGCAATCATGTTAAATCTAATATGTCATTTGAATTCGTGCATCCATCTTTTTAAAATCAAGTAAAACATAATGGATTTCCTTTATGTAAGCTTGCATGTATTGATATAACTTATAATATGCATGGCTATTATCACTATTAAATCCAAATGTATTTTTCAAAAGCTTATAAATGAATAATAATAAGTGTTATGATGCTAGTTATAAGTACATAAGAAATGCATGTGCTTATAGCTTAAGTGTATGAGCATTATGTTCTCTTTCCTCTATTCATGTGTTGACTTATATAAGATTGAATGATAATGGGTATATAGTCTGGATAACCCGGGAACACGAGGCTTTAGCTAGCCTCAAGGAGGTCGTTTGATTACCTCACTTCCCTGGTTTAATAATGTCACGTACCCATTTTATTTCATTCTTATGTATTTCAACATTAACATTAGAATTTGGCTAGAGTTTTAATTCATATATATATATATATATATATATGATTCAATAAAAAAATATATTCTTTGCATGGTTTTCTTTCCCTCATTTATGTATACATCCTTGTGTGTCCAAGAAAAGAAAGTATATAGTTTGGACATCTCGGGAATACAAGGCTTTAGTTAGCCCTAAGGAGGTCATTTGATTACCTACCTTCACGGTTTAACAATGACATGTACTTGCTATATCTTTGTACATGTATATGTATATGTGAGTTATGAATGAAAATTCCATTTTACATTAAAATTGCATGCATTCATAATTGACTAAGTGGTTGAATTAATTAGCCATATGATTTGGAGCTTACTTCCTATGTTCATGTTTACTATATGTTGAATGCAAATGAGTATATAGTTTGGACATCCCGAGAATATGAGGCTTTAGCTAGCTCCAAGGAGTTCATTTCATTACCTCACTTATCTGGTTTAACAATGGCACATGCCTATTTATTTTCATTCTTAGGTCCTTTTTTGTGTTAGAATTTGGATAAAATTTTAAATTAATATGTTTAAATAATTCAATCAAATAAAATATAAATTCTAAACATACACATACATTCATCATCTAAGTGTGCTAAAATATGTTGCATGTATGACTACACTTAGGATTAAATCATATGCATGTTACATGTGATGGAATGGAATGATTTAACATATGTCATGTGGTATTAATTTAATTAAATTAATCTTAAGACACCTTTCATTTTGTATAGGATTATTTAAAAGTGAACCTAAACTTAGGATTAGTTAAACCATTTAATAAACCATTAACTAAAGAGAACAAAATCAAATTAATAAAATTTAGAAAGTGACTTAAGGTAGGGATGAAAGAGGGCAATCCTCTTTTTCTCTCATTATAACACTTAGTTCCTAAGTGTAATCAAATGAAACAAAAGAAAACTCAAATTAAAATTCTCAAATCAATTAAACTACTTCAAGTGAAATCAACCTTTCATATTAAATTGAATCCCTCTGCACTTAGAAAATACAACACTAATTCCTAACAAGACTTACCACAAAAGCCTTAAAACACACATTAGAATTAGGTCACCACTTCTAGCACTAAGTTAGGATAGTGTATGATGTGATGTATGTTTTGTTTTGTGATGTATTTTTTTATATTAGATGTTAGGGTGTATGCTTCATGGACTAGAAGTTAGGCCAATATTGGCCTAATCATGTTTTCTGTAGGGATTATGCTTAAGGGATGCTTAAAAATAAATGTGAATGCTCTTTTTGTAGATTTCTTAAATCTTTAAGCATAATCCAAGTTAGGATAGGTGGGCATAGTTACCCATGTGTAGGGTGCTAAGTTCAAATTATAAATACAACTACTTGGGATTATATGTATATTTAGCTAACCTCTATTTTGTAGGTATAGTTAGATTAACGTTTCCCACATAAATGTAATTTTTGCAATAGGAATTAGGATTAATGCTATGGGTAATTTGGATAATAGTGGCCAAAAGGCTTTATCTTGGGGTGCCTTGTGATGCCTTTGAAGCAAGCACCATCAAAATCAAAGAAGGAACCAAATCAGAAATAAAGATATGAAGAAAAAAGACACTCATAGTATTTAATACAATTATAATTATTCTTTCATATTCTAGGTTCTATAAAGGTAGAGCTCAGCTACCCATCTTTTTTGTCTTTGGGTTTGTCGGTACCCTTTTACCTTTTTTATTTTTATGATAGTTTATATAATTGTTTAATGTTATGTTTACATTGTGCATTAGGGCTATTCTTTTCATAGTTTCTTAAATAATTAATGCTTTAATGTGTGGCTTGGATACGATTAGGCTCTTAGGATAAAAATAAAAAAATAAAACCTAAACCAAAAAAAATAAAAAATAAAACCAAAACCAAAAAAATAAAATAAAAATAAAACTCAACTAAAAAATAAACATAAACCTAAAAAATGAATTAAAATAAAATTTGAATGAAATGAATAGGCATTGAATTGAGAGTGGTTTTAAAAATAGTGAGCCTACCACCAAAGGAAAGCAAATGGAATTCCCAAGTAGAAATTTTATTTATTTATTTTTTGAATTAACTTATCAAAATATGGGATCATTCTAGGCCTTTAAAGAGAGGAGCACCCAAGTAATTTAGAAGTAAGTGTTGATGTTTAAAATTAGTGATATGCAAGATTTGATTGATTTTATTATTGGAGATACGAGAGGAAGTGATAAAATAGAATTTGTTATCATCGATAGAAAGGCCACTTTCTCTACCAAATTTATTTATAAAATTCATGAGATTCCTGATATGATAGAAGCATTGTAAAAAATAATTAAATCATCCACAAAGTTGAAGTGGGAAATAGGAAGACCACCAAGTGTTCTGTAGTACATACAAGGATTGTTTAAGAATAAATCATCGATGCTCATAGATAAGTACTCAACATCGATCATAAATAAAGTAGGAGATAAACGATCCCTTGTCTTAAGCCATGGGAAGAGGGAAAGAAACCCAAGGCTTCCCCATTAAGCAAAATAAATAGCTAAGCATTATTAATACTATTTTTAATAAAATAAATAAATTTATTAAAATAAATAAATAAATTTAGAATATGTGAAAGAAAATCTCAAGAGATGTTGTCAAAGGCTTTGGTAATATCTAATTTGAAAATAATGTTTCCACCTCTATTCTTGGCATCAATATCATGAATAAATTCTTGGGCAAGTAAAATATTATCATAAATCGATCTACTTCTAACAAAACTTGGTTGGTTGAGAGAGATAGATCTATTAAGTAAAGGACTAAGCTTGTTGGTAAGAATTTTGGAAATCAACTTATTAAAAGTGTAAAGACTAATAGGTCTAAAATCACTCTGGATTATCTTTCTTAGGTATGAGAACAATAGAAGTACTAGAAAATATCTAGGAAAAAAGATTACCATTAAAAAAAATCAATCACAGCCTCAATCAAATCATTTTTAATGATAAACCAACATTTTTGAAAAAATTGAGTATAAAACCCTCCGAACCAGCAACAAAATCTATGTTCATGCTATTAAGAACTTTAAAAATTTCATCTTCATTAGTTACAATGGTAAGAAAATCATTATCATCATTACTAATAATAGAAGGAATCAAATGTGGTTTCAAAATAGCTTCATAAGAGCAATTCTTATTAAGCATATTTCTAAAGTAATTAATAACATGTTCCTTGATATCATTATTCTATGTAATCCAATCTACATTATTGTCTTTAATTTTTGAATATTATTTAAAGCTCTCTATTTATTAATTAAAGCATGGAAATAGCTAGTATTCTATCATCATAATATTTTTACTAGCAGCTTTATAAGTCTCTTCCATATTTTAGAAGTGAAGAAGTTTATCTTTTGCCTCAGTCAGGTCCTTAATCTTAGAAGGATCATATATAATAGAGACTTCAAGATCACAAACTAATTTTTCCATATCTTTAATATTAACAAAAAGGTTTTTAAAATAATGCTAGTTCCACCAATGAAAATTTCCTTTAAGTCTTTCAAGTTTAAACCAAAGTCTATTCATCCCCATAATCGAAATAAGAAGATGCAAAGGAGCTTTCAAATTAATAGCCACAACATCAAAAAAATCAATATGCTAAATCCACATGTTCTGAAATCTAAAAGGAGAGGGGTTTTTTAATCTATTAGAATTATCTTTAATAGAAATTAGAAGAGGGGCATGATCAGACAAGGTTCTGTTGAAATGAAAAATAGAAGTAATAGGCCACTAAGTAATCCAATGAGTATTAAAAAGGTTCCAGCTCAACCCTTGCCAAAGTATAGAGTTTTGCCAAGTATAATTAGAACCATTAAAGACAATATCAAGCAAATTACAATCAAGGATCATATTGCAAAAATCTTCCATGCCCAAAACACAATAGTCACCATAGGGTTTTAGGTTTAAGGTTTAGGGTTTTTTTATTTTTTTTATTTTTCTAAAATTAAATAAATTAGTACATTTAGGTTTATTTAGTTTATTATTTTATTTATTTTAGTTTATTTTATTTTTAATTTTTTCAAGTTTATTTTTATTTTTATTTCAATTAGTTTATTTATTTTAATTTATTTATTTTTAGGCTAGGTTTAGGTTTACTTTTTTAGTTTGATTTTATTTTTATTTTATTTTAGGTTTTATTTTATTTTTATTCTTTTATTTTTAAAATTTTTATTTCATTTTTTAGTTTATTTAGGTTTAGGTTTAGTTTATTTTAAGTATTATTTATTATAGTTTAGGTTTAGGTTTATTTTATTTTTATTTCAGGTTTACATTTGTTTTTTAGTTTAGGGTTTAGGTTTTACTTTTATTTATTTTTAAATTTTATTTTTAGGTTTATTTTTTAGGTTTAGGTTTTTATATAGTTTTTATTTTATATTATTTTAGGTTTATTTTATTTTTATTTTATGTTCAATTTTTATTTTATTTATGTTTTTTATTTTTTAATTTACTTCACATTTTAATTTATTTTATTTTACTTTAGCTTTTATTTTTTATTTTATTTTATTTTGAGGTTTAGGTTTTATTTTATGTTTTTATTTTATTTTATTATTTTATTTTATTTTTGTTTAGTTTTTTATTTATATTATTTTAAGGGTTTATTTAGCATAATTTTAGGTTTTTAGCTTTTTAGGGTTTAGGGTTTAAGGTTTTAGGTTTTTATTTTAGGTTTATTTGTAGGTTTTATTTTTTTAGTTTAGGTTTAGGTTTATTTTATTTTATTTAGTCTGGGGTTAAGGTTTAATTTTTTTAGGTTTAGGTTTAGGTTTTATTTATTTTAGCTTAGTTATTTTAATTTAGGTTTAAATTTATTTTATTTTGTTTATTTTAGGTTTAGGTTCTTTTTAAGTTTAGGGTTTAGGTTTTATTTTTATTTATTTTTAGGTTTTATTAATAGGTTTATTTTTTAGGTTTAGGTTTTTGTTTAGTTTTTATTTTATTTTATTTTAAGTTTATTTTATTTTTATTTTATGTTTAGTTTTAATTATATTTATGTTTTTATGTTTATGTTTATTTTAGTTTTTAATTTAGTTTAGATTTTTATTTATTTTATTTTAGTTTAGTTTTTTCATATTATTTTATTTTTAGGTTTAGATGTTAGTTTAGATTTTTATTTTATTTTATTATATTTATTTTATTTAGGTTTATGTTATTTATTTATTTTATTTTTAGGTTTTATTTATTTAGGTTTAGGTTTTTATGTTTTTAGGGGTTTAGGTTTTAGGGTTTAGTGTTTGAGGTTTAGGGTTTAGGTTTAGAGTTTAGTTTAGGTTTAGAGGTTTAGGTTTAGGTTTAGGATTTAGGTTTTAGGTTTATGTTTAGGTTTAGGCTTAGGTTTAGGTTTACATTTAGGGTTTAGGGTTTAGGGTTTAAGTTTAGTTTAGGTTAAAGATTTATGGTTTAGGGTTTAGGGTTTAGTGTTTTAAGGTTTATGCTTTTAGGGTTTATGGTTTATGGTTAGTGTTTAGGGTTTAAGGTTTAGGATTTCATAGGGTTTAGGGTTTAACATTGTAGGATTAGGGTTTAGGGTTTAGGGTTTATTCTAGGGTTTAGGAATTAGGGTTTAGGGTTTTAAAAAAATTAGGTAGGTTTAGGTTTATTTAGTATATTATTTATTTTCTTAGTTTATTTTATTTTTTATATTTCTTAAGTTTATTTTTTATTTTTATATAGTTTGGTTTATTTATTGTAGTTTAAGTTTTTTATTTTAGTTGATTTTTTAGGTTTTAGTTTTGGTTTATGTTTATTTTTTAGTTAAGTTTTATTTTTATTTTTATTTTATCAGGTTTAGGTTTTATTTTTTATTTTCTAGATTTAGGTTTAGGATTTTTTTAAATTTTTTTGGGTTTTTATTTTATGTTTATTTTTAGGTTTTTATTTTTTAGTTTTGGTTTAGGTTTATTTTCAATTTATTTTAATTTATTTAGTTTAGTGTTTAGGCTTAGTTTATTTTAAGTTTAAGTTTTGGTTTTATTTATTTTAGTTTAGTTTATTTTAGTATAGGTTCAGGTTTATTTTATTTTTTTATTTTACATTTGAATTTTTTTCAATTTATGGTTTATGTTTTATTTTTATTAATTTTTTAGTTTATTTTTTAGGTTTAATTATTTATTTTATTAAATTTTAGGTTTATTTTATTTTTATTTTATGATTTGTTTTTTATTTTATTTAGGTTTTTTATTTTTAGGTTTATTTTATTTTTTTATTTAGTTTATGTTTTTATTAATTTTATTTTAGTTTAGTTTTTTATTTTTTATTTTATTTTATTTTTAGGTTTAGGTTTAGGTTTTAGTTTAGGTTTTAGTTTTATTTTATTTTTTAGTTTATTTTGGTTTAGGTTTTTTATTTATTTATTTTTTTAGGTTTTATTTAGTTTAGGTTTACATTTTTAGGGTTTAGGGTTTAGGGTATATGGTTTAGGGTATAGGGTTTCAGGTTTAGGGTTTAAGGTTGTAGGTTTTTAGGTTTATGGTTTAGGGTTTTTGGTTTAGGGTTTAGGTTTTAGGGTTTAGGGTTTAGGGTTTGGGGTATGGGGTTTACTGTTTTAGGTTTAGTGTTGTAGGTTTTAGGGTTTAATGTTTAGGGTTTAGAGTTTAGGGTTTAGAGCTTAGAGTTTTAAGGTTTAGGGTATAGGGTTTAAGGTTTAGGATTTTGGGGTTTAGGGCTTAGTGTTTAGGGTTGTAGGTTTAGGGTTTAGGATTTAGGTTTTAAGATTTTTTTATTTATTTTTATATTTTTATAATTTTATTTTGCTTTAAATTAATTAAAATGGTAGGTTTAGGTTTATTTAGTTTATTTTATGTTTATTTTTATTTTGGATTTATTTTATTTTTATTTAGTTTAGTTTATTTATTTTAGGTTAATTCAATTTAGTTTAGGTTTTTTATTTTAGTTTATTTTTTAAAAATGTTTATGTTTATTTTTTAGTTGAGTTTTATTTTTATTTTATTTTTTAGGGTTAGGTATTATTTTTTATTTTTAGGTTTCGTTTTAAATTTTTATTTTATTTTCTTAGGTTTAGGTTTTAGGTTTTTTTTATATTTTATTTTTTAGTTTAGATTTAGGTTCATATTTAATAAATTTAATTTTATTTAATTTAGCTTTAGGTTTAGGTTTAATTTATTTTATGTTTAGGTTTAGGTTTTATTTATTTTAGTTTAGTTTATTTTAGTTTAGGTTTAGGTTTATTTTATTTTGTTAATTTCATTTTTTATTTTAGGTTTAGATTTTTGTTTTATAGTCTAAGGTTTAGGTTTTATTATTAGCTTTATTTTTTTGGTTTAGGTTTTTATTTAGTTTTTATTTTATTTTATTTTAGGTTTATTTGATTGTTATTTTTTGTTTAGTTTTTATTGTATTTAGGTTTTTTATTCTTAGGTTTATTATATATTTTAGTTTCATTTAGGTTTTATTTATTTTATTTTAGTTTTTGTATTATTTTATTTTATTTTATTTTATTTTAGGTTTAGGTTTTTTTTACCATGTTTTATTTTTTTTATTTTTTTATTTTATTTAGTTTTAGGTTTTTTTAGATATTTCATTTTTAGGTTTTATTTAGTAAAGGTTTTAAGTTTTTATGTTTTTATGGTTTTGGTTTTAGGGTTTAGGGTTTAGGGTTTTAGGGTTTAGGGATTAGGGTTAGGGTTTAGGGTTTAGTGTTTAGGGTTTATTGTTTAGGATTTAGGGTTTAGGGTTTTTTGGGCTTAGTTTTAAATTAGTATGGTTTTTTCAAAATAAATAATTAAACCAATAGGTTTAGGTTTATTTAGTTTATTTTTTTATTTTAGTTTATTTTATATTTTATTTTTATTTATGTTTATTTTTTATTTTTTTATCTATTTTAGTTAAGTTTATTTTTTCAGTTTAGGTTTAAGTTTAGGTTTTTATTTTATTTTTTAAGTTTAGGTTTTAGGTTTTTTCGTTTAAGTTTATTTTTATTTTTTATTTTTTTATTTTAGATTTAGGGTTATTTTTACTTTGTTCTATTTTATTTAGTTTAGTTTTTAGGTTAGATTTAGGTTTAGATTTTATTTATTTTAGTTTAGTTTATTTTAGTTCAGGTTTACGTTTATTTTATTTTTATTTATGTTTAGGTTTTTTTAGTTTAAGCTTTTGATATTAATTTTTATTTCTTTTTAGGTTTTGCTTTTAAGTTTATATTTTAGGTTTAGATTTTTAATTAATTTTGATTTTATTTTATTTTAGGTTCAATTTATTTAGGTTTTGTATTCTTAGGTTTATTTTATTTTTTAGTTTAGTATTTTATTTTATTTTATTTTAGTTTTTTCTATTAGTTTATTTTATTTTAGTTTTAGGTTTAAGTTTATGTTTTAGTTTAGGTTTTTATTTTCTTTTCTTTTATTATTTTATTTAGGTTTAGGTTTTATTTAATTTTGGATTAGGTTTTTGGGCTAGGATTAGGATTTAAGGATTTAGGTTTGTGTTTTAGCTTTAGGGTTTAGGATTTAGGATTTAGGAGGTTTATTTGAGTTTAGGGTTTAGGGTTTAGTGTTTAAGCTTTAGGATTTAGGATTTAGGGTTTAGTTATTTTAGGTTTATTTTAGATATTTGAGGTTTAGGGTTTAGGCTTTAGGCTTTAGGGTTTTTATAATTTAAGGAGTAGTTTAAGGTTTGCAAAGTAGGAATAACAATAAGTTCAATTTTGATTTTGTAGGTTACTACCTTTAGAGATGTATTGGGCACTTCATTATAAAAATTATTAATAAAATAAACTTCAATAAATAAAAAATAAACTAAATAAACCTAAATCTATCAGTTTACTTAATTTTTCAAAAAAAAACCCTAAACCCTAAGTTTACCCTGAACCCTAAAAAATCCTAAACCTTAAATCCCAAACCTTAAATCCTAAACCCTAAATAACCCTAAACCCTAAAACCTAAAGCCTAAACTCTAAACCCTAAACCCTAAACCCTAAACCCTAACCCCAAACCTTAAATCCTAAACCCTAAATAACCCTAAACCCTAAAACCTAAAGCCTAAAGTCTAAACCCTAAACCCTAAACCCTAAACCCTAAACCCTAAACCATAAACCATAAAAACATAAAAACCTAAATCAAAAATAAATAAAAACTAAAAAATAAAATATATAAAAAGCTTAAACCTAAATACAATAAAAAAAATTAAAATAAAATAAAAACATAAACTAAAACCTAAACCTAAACTTTAAAATAAAATAAAATAAAATAATAAAAAAAACTATAATAAAATAAATAAAAAGATAAACTAAACTAAAAAATAAAATATAACTAAAAATAGAAAACTTAACTAAAATAATAAAATGTTAAAATAAAAATGAAATAAACCTAGAATAAAATAAAATAAAAACTAAATAAAACCTAAACATAAAAAATAAGCCTAAAAGTAAATAAAAAATAAAACATAAACCCTAAACTAAAAAAAGAAACCTGAACATAAAATAAAAATAAAATAAACATAATAAAATAAGAATAAACATAAACTAAAATAAACTAAAATAAATAAACTAAACTAAATAGAAATAAAAAATAAACCAAAATAAAAATATGAAATAAATTAAACTAAAGGAAATAAAAAATAAACTAAATAAATCGAAACCTACTAGTTTACTTAATTAAAAAAAAACTATAAACACTAAATCCTAAACCCTAAACCCTAAACCCTAAACCCTAAACCCCAAACCATAACTAAATAAATTAAAAATAAACCTAAACCCTAAAACCTAATAAACCTAAACCCAAACCTAAACCCTAAGAATGGGCAGAACCTTGATGGCAGGAACTTCACCATCAGCCAGGCTCTGTCTAGATATGGTAGTAAAGGCAAAGGTGGAGGTGGTGGTCAAAGCAGTGGTGGTTATAGATGCGGGATGCGCGACGGAGGTTACAACCATGGTGGTGGTATAGGGAGAGATCGAGGATATGATGTAGATCCTGCTACTCGAGAGCCTGGGGCATTTTGATGGGAACTGGAGAAACTCAAGAATGATCAATCCGATCTACTGCTTATGAAATTGTGTCTTTACACTAGAGATGAATCTAGTAATCTAGGGTTTTTAATTTGCTCTATGCGTGCTCATTTTTGATCTATATCGTTGCTTATGTCTAAGAAAACTTGGTGTGTTAGTTGGTTAATAAAGTTGAAAGGAAGAAATGTTGAATCTGAATTTGTTCTCTATTAAAAAAAAATAACCAAAAACCTGAAACCCTAAACTAAAACTTGAACCTTCAACCTAAAACCTAAACCCTAAAGCCTAAATCTTAAACTCTAAAAACTTTAAACCCTAAACCCTAAACCCTAAAACCCTAAACCCTAAACCCTAAACCCTAAAACCTAAACCCTAAACCCTAAACCTTAAACCTTAAACCCTAAACACTAAACCCAAAAAAATCCTTAAACCTTAAATCCTAAACCCCAAACCCTTAACACTAAACCCTAGAAAGCTAAAAACCTAATCCAAAACTAAGTAAAATCTAAAAACAATAATTAAAAAAACCTAAAATAAATAAAATAAAATAATAAAATATAAAAAAAAACATAAAGTAAAACCTAACCTAAACCCAAACCTTAACCTAAAACTAGAAAGAAAATAAAATAAGAAATAAAAACTAAACTAAAATAAAATAAATAAAAGCCGAAGCTAAACTAAAAAATAAAAAACCTAAATAAAATAAAAACTAAACCTAAAAAAAATTAAAAACTTAATAAAACCTAAACCTCATAAATAAACCTAAAAATAAATAAATAAATAAAACCTAAAATAAAAACTAAAAAAAAAACTTAAAACTAAAATGAAAATAAAATAAACCTAAACCTAAACTAAATAAACAAAACATAAACCTAAACCAAAAGTAAACTAAACTTCAACCTAAACCTAAACTAAATAAAATAAAATAAACTAAAAATAAACCAAAACTTAAATTAAAAAAGAGAACTTAAAAATAAACCTAAAACCTAAACCTAAAATAAATAAAATAAAAACCTAAACCTAAACCTAAAAATAAAAAAATAAAACCTAAACCTAAAAAATAAAATCAAAATAAAACTGAACAAAAAAAAAAACCTAAACCTAAACTTAAACCTAAAAAATAAACTAAAATAGAAAACCTAAACTAAAATAAATAAACTAAATTAAATAAAAATAAAAAATAAACCTGAATAAAAATAAAAAAAATAAAAATACTAAAATAAATAGAAAATAAAATAAATAAACTAAATAAACTAAATAAACCTAAACCTATCTGTTTACTTAATTTTTTTAAAAAAATCCTAAACCATAAATCCTAAACCATAAACCCTAAACCATAAACCCTAAACCCTAAACCTTAAAACTAATCATAATTCTAAAAACTAACCCTAAACCCTAAAACCTAAACCCTAAAAGCATAAATCTGAAAACCCTAAATCCTACACCCTAAACCCTAAACTCTAACCATATACCCTAAACCATAAACCCTAAACCCAAAAACCTAAAACCCTAAATCCTAAACCCTAAACCCTAAGAATGGAAAGAACCTTAACAGTAGGGACATCACTATCAACTAAGCTCAATCAAGATCTGGAGGTGGAGGCGAACTTGGAGGCGACATTTATATTAGTGGTGGTGGGGGATCGGAAGGTGCTGGTGGATATGGAGGTGGTGGTCGGCATAGTGGCGGTTATGGAGGTAGGTGGAGGAACAGAGATTATAACCATGGTGGTGACGGAGGGAGAGATTGAGGATATGATGGTGGATTCTGCTACTCGAGAGGCTGAGGTGGTTTAGATGGGAACTAGAGAAACAGATGAACGGTTGATCTGATCTGCTACTTTTGGAACTATGTCTTTACAGTAAAGACAATCCTAGTTATCTAGAGTTTTTAATTCGCTTTATGCGTACTCATTTTTTATCTATGCCATCTCTTGTGTCTTTGAAAACTTGGTGTGTTACTTGGTTGACGAAATCGAAAAGAAGAAATGTTAAATCTGAATTTCTTCTCTCTTTAAAAATAAAACCCTAAACCCCAAACTAAAACCTGAACCCTAGACCAAAAATCTCAACCCTAAACCATAAACCTTAAACCCTAAAAACCCTAAACCCTAAACCCTAAACCCTAAAACCTTAAACACTAAACCCTAAACCCTAAACCCTAAAACCTAAACCCTAAACCCTAAATGTTAAATACTAAACCCTAAAAAACCCTTAACCCTAATCCATAAACCCTAAACACTAAAAAAAACCTAAACCCTAAACCCTAAATACAAAATAAGCCCTAAACTCTAAAACTTAAACCTTAAGCCCTAATCCCTAAAACCATAAATGATAAACACTAAACTAACCCTAAAGCCTAAACCTTAAACTCTAAAAACCCTAAACCCTAAACTAACCCAAATCTCTAGACCCTAAATCCTAATCCTAAACCATAAACCCTAAAACCTTAAACCCTAAAACCCTGAACCCTAAACCCTGCACCCTAAAGACCTAAAAGCCTAAACCTAAACTAAAAAAAACCTAAATATAAGAAAACTTTAAAATAAATAAAATAAAATAATAAAATAAAATAAAATCCTAAACTAAAACCTAAATCTAAACCTAAAAATAAAATAAAATAAAATCTAAAAATAAATTAAAATAAAATAAATTAATACTTAAACTAAACTAAAAATAAAAAACCTAAAAAAACTAAAAATAAAATAAACCTAAAATAAAATAAAATAAAAAATAAATAAGAACCTAAACCTGAAAAATAAACATAAAAATAAATAAAAATCAAAACCTAAACCCTAAACAAAATAAAAACCTAAACCAAAATGAAAACAAAAATTAAACCTAAACCTAAACTAAAATAAAATAAACTTAAACCTAAACTGAAATAAAATAAAAAAAATAAAAAAATAAACCTAAAAATTAAACAATTTAAAAGGCCTAAACCTAAAAAAATTAAAATAAAATAAAAACCTAAACTAAATAAATCCTAAAAATAAATTAAATAAATAAACCTAAACCTAAATAAAATAAAATAAACCAAAACCTAAACCTAAACTTAAAAATAAAATAAAATAAAAAATAAAAATAAACCAAAATAAATTAAATATAGACATGAACTAAACTAAAAAAAACATAAATAAAATAAAAACTAAAAATAAACTAAAACTAAAATAAAATAAAGTAAAAATTAAATAAAACCATAAACCTAAAAAATAAACCTAGAAAGAAAACCTAAAAAAATAAAAAGTAAAACTTAAACCCAACACTAAAATAACCAAAACCTAAAATAAAAAAAATAAACAAAATAAAATAAACCTAAACCTAAACTAAATTAAACTAAACAAAAATAAATTAAACCTAAACCTAAACCTAAACTAAATAAAATAAAATAAACTAAAAATAAACCTAAACCTAAACTAAAAAATAAAACCAAAAAATAAACATAAAATAAAAACCTAAAACCTAACCCTAAAAAATGAAAAGAAACTAAAATAAAGATAAACGTAAAACCTAAAAATAAAATAAATATAAACTCAACTAGAAAATAAACCAAAACCTAAACCTTAAACTAAATAAAATAACTAAAATAAACCTAAACTATAACTAAAAAAATAAATCTAAAAATAAACCTAAAATAAAAACCTAAAATATAAATCTAAAAAATAGAATAAAAACCTAAACCTAAACATAAAAAATAATATAAAAATAAAACCTAAGCCGAAAAAATAAAATAAAATTAAAACACAACTAAAAAATAAACCTAAACCTAATAGATAAACAAAAGTAGAAAATCTAAACTAAAATAGAAAAACCTAAAATAAATAAACTAAATAAAATAAAAATAAAAAATAAATCTAAATAAGAAAACAAACTAAAGTCAAATAAATAAAAAATAAACTTAATAAACCTATACCAAATGGTTTACTTAATTTTTAAAAAAACCCCAAACCCTAAATCTTAAACACTAATTCCTAAATCCTAAACCATAAAACTAACCCTAAACCCTAAAGTTACTACTCTAAAACCTAAACCCTAAACCCTAAACCTTAAACCCTAAAAACCCCTAAACCCTAAACACTAAGCCCTAAACATTAACCCTAAACCTAAAACCCTAAACCATAAACCCTAATCCTAACATTAAATCTTAAACTCTAAACCTTAAACCCTAAAATCCTAAACCCTAAACCCTAAACTAACCCTAAACCATAAGAATGAGTATAACCTTGATGGCAGAAACATCACCATCAACTAAGCTCAATCTAGATCTGTCGGTGGAGGTGAAGGCGGAGGTGACAGTTATCACCGTGGTGGTGGGTATGGAGGTGATTGTCAGAGCAGTAGTGGAAATGGAGGTTGGAGGAGCAACGTAGGTTGCTACTGTTGTGGTGGCGGAGGGAGAGAAAAGGGATATGATGGCGAGATCGCTACTGAGAGGGGTGGTTGATAGAACTAGAGAATCAAGAAGAACGATCCGCTTATGAAACTGTGTCTTTATAATAAAGACAGTTCTACTTATCTTAGGTTTTTGATTTTCTCTATAGGTGCTCAATTTTGATCTACCATGTCTTGTGTCTTAAATAACATAGGGTGCTACCTACTTTATGAAATTCAAAAGAAGAAATATTGAGTCTGAATTTGATCTCTATTAAAAAAAAAGAAATACCTTAAACCATAAACCCTAAACCCTAAACTCTAAACCTTAAACTCTAAACCTTAAACTAAAACTTAAACCCTAAATCTAAAACTAAAACCATAAACCCTAAACCTTAAACCCTAAACCAAAAAAACCCAATACCCTAAACACTAAGCCCTAAACCCTAAACCCCAAAACTTAATAACTAAACCAAAAACCCTAAACCCTAAGCCCTAAACCCTAAACCTTAAAACCCTAAACCCTAAACCCTAAACCATAATCTCTGAAACATAAAATCTACAAAGCTAAACCCTAAACCCTAAACTAGCCCAAAACCCTAAAACCTAAACTAATCTTAAACCCTAAACCCTAAACATTAAACCCTAAAAACCTAAAACTTAAACCTAAACTAAATAAAATTTAAAAATAAAATAAATAAATAAAAACTAAACTTAAATAAAAGATAGAATATAAAATAAAATAAAAATCTGAACTAAAACTTAAACCTAAACCTAAAAATAAAATAAAATAAAAACTAAAAATAAAATAAATAAAAACCCAAATTAAACTAAAAAAATAAAATACCTAAAATAAAAACAAAATAAAATAAATCTAAACTAAAATAAAATAAAAATTAATTAAAACCTAAAAAAATAATGTAAAATAAATAAATAATAAAACCCTAAACTTAAAAAAATCTAAACCTAAAATAAAATAAATAAAAGTGATGTAAACCTAAATTAATTAACTAAACCTATAATAAACTATAAACCTAAACCTAAACTAAAATAAAATAAAAAATAAACCTATACCTCTAAAAAAAATAAACCTAAAAAACCACTAAAAACCTAAAAACCTAAAAAATAAAGAACCAAAACCTAAACCTAATTAAAATAAACCTAAAAAATTAAATAAAATAAGTCAACTATTAACCTAAAAATAAACAAAATAAAACCTAAAATAAATAATCTAAACTAAATAAAAACCTAAAAATAAAATCTGGATAAACCTACCTGGTTTGTGGTTGTAAAAAACCCTACCCTAAAACTCTAAACTCACAATACCTACACAACCCAGGCCCACAAAGACCTCTCCACTGACCCTGATCCATCCCTGATACTACCTCTTACTCTAAACTTAAACCTAAAACTAATCCTGGGCCCTACCCTAAATCATGAGCTCTTTAAACTAAACCTAATCTAAATCTAAACCTCTAAACTAAAAACCCTACTAAACCCCAAACCCCAAAACCCTAAACCTTAAACCTGAGCCACAACCTAAACTCTAAACCTAAACCCATAACTCTAAACCTAAACTAATAAACCTAACCAAACAAACCTAAACCTTGACTAAAGATGTCACTAGACAAGATCTAAAGAATGGCTATTCTAACATTATTATGGTAGCTAAAGAGAATGTCTTTAAGAGACTTTCCCTTGATTATTATAGGTTTAAATACCCTAAACCCTAATTAAATCATATTATAATACCATATATTATAGTATAATATAGCATCATATATTTTAGCATGTAGTGATGTGTTTTTAGATGTTGTAAGATGTATTGAAATTTTTTAGTATATTATGGTATTGAGCCCTATAATCTATATTAATATAAATCATAAAAAATATTAATTTAATAAGTTAGATGATGAAATTTGTTAAATTTAAATTGGGAATTATGTTGTAGTACCAAAGGTGTGCTATGCCACCTATAGTGATTTTATGTTCAAAATTAATATTATATGTTGTAGCATAGTATAACATCATATATCATAATATATTGTTCTATACATTTTAAATTATTTTAGTATTTTAGAATCATGCAGGCAAGCCTACACTATTATTATTTATTAAAATGTTGATTTAGACTTTAAAATGGTGGAATTTGTCCAATTCATAATAGGTAGAGCATGGCATCATAATATATTATTTCAATTTAAAATATGTAAGTGATACGACAAAAATATATAGATTTTTTTGTTTAGACTAATTTTATAATTTTTTATCTTAAGCAATCCCTTGTGATGTGATATGCAATATAATATAATATAATATAATATGTTATAGTGTATTACAATATAGGATGCCATAATATAGTGTAGCATCATGCATTATAGAATACTATTGTGTATTACTACTTATTGTTTAGCATATTTTAGTTTGTTATAGTATGATGTAGTAGAGTTTGTACTGGTATAATTCATAAAAATACTGATTTATAGGTTGATATGATGGGATTTGGCCAAATTTAAGGTAAACTTTAGGGAACATCATTAGGGGTGTGCTATGGTGTGTCATTAAATCAAAAGAATGGAATTTTACATCCAAAATAAATGTTAATTTTTCAACTAAATTTTATAATTTTTTTGCTTGAAGTGATTCATTTTAAGGTGTAATGTAAGATAATATATTATATGAAAGCATATTAAAATATAATGTACATAACAATATGACTTCACATATATATATGAATATGGTGGTGTGTTACTAAATGTTATTGTACATTTTAGTATGTTTTACTTTTGTTATAATACATTGGGTCAAAACTTACAAAAATATTACTTTGAAGGTTGAGATGGAAGAATTTGGCCAAATTGATGACACACACCATGAAGCAACACCAAAATTATGCTATTTTGTACCATTTCTAATAGAAAAATAGCAATTTTACATCGAAAATGAACATTATTCATATTTTGAGAAAATTTTGTTATTTGTTCTTTTAAGTGATTCTAATGAGGTGTAATGTTAGACAATATATTATATTATAGCAAATTATAACATGACATCATATATTATAATATAATATAGTGTGTTAATTCACACTATAATATGTTTAGCATGATATTGTATAGTTAGTTTGAGCTTGCACCATTAAAAATCATAAATATTGATTACAATGTTAAGATGATGTAATTTGAACAAATACATTGTTAGGGTTTTGGTTGAAGTATTAAAGGTGTGCAGAAGAGAAGAAAGAAGATTTGATGAGAATTCCATGTCAAGGGCATGGAGGGAGATCCGCTAGGTGATCACACTTGCATTGGACAATCTATGTTAAGGGCATAAAAGAGGAAAATCTATTGGGGATAAGGTTTAAATTTCATTAGATTATATGATTTTTGGAAGGAAGATCCGTTGGGGATAAAATCTATAATCCAACAGGGATTAAGCTCAAATCAACTTTAATTTATTTTTATTATAATTGATGTGGAAGCATATCTACTAGAGATATGGGATCGAGTCCATTGGGGATAAAGTATATGAACCTTCCACTAGGGAAATAGGTTCGGGCTATCCGCTAGGGATTTGGATTTGAGTTTGATTTCATTGATTTATTTGGGGATGTATTCGCTAGGGATAAGAGTTTGGTTGGATTACTTTGATTTAGACTCTACTAGGAGAGTTGGTTTAATTTGACTCCATCCGAGAGGTTAGTTTTGAATTTGATTTGTTCACTTGACATGTTTAAATATGATTTGGGGCTCCACTAAGGAGAAGGGTGTGATTTAACTCCACTGGGGAAAATCAGATTGGGTTTAATTTAGTTTCAGTTAATGTATGGACCCTATCAGTGTGTGATAGACCCACTGAGAAGGGGCTATATTAGCCTTGACCTACCTCAGGTTTAAAAATCGAAAGGGGTTGTCTACTATGGGGTAGAGCTAGCCAACCTAAGGGGTTTCCTTTCGGTGTGCAGCAGCTGTGCTAGGATGATGGCATAGCAGACTTACATCTTCCAAAGTGAGGAACAATCACTGGGGTGACCTGTTGAATGCACAACCAATCGAACTTGACCTAGGGTGACTACTGAGTGAATGCCGCTGGGGATTTATGTCAACTCAAAAGTACTCAGGATTAATTTTATCTTAATTTCACATGATTTGATATAGTTTATTTGGATTAGTTTTATTTTGAATTGATTGAAAATCCACTGGGGATGTAACCTCGATCAAAATTGACAGATTTAATTTATGAACCATGTCAGTGTGTGATGGACCAAGTGGGAAGGTGCTATATCAAACTTGTCCTACCTCAGATTTATAAATCTAAAGGGATTGTCTACTGGCTGTGGGGTAGAGCTAGCCAACCTAAGGAGTCGCCTTTCGGTGTGCAACGACTGTCCTACGAAGAGGGTGTAGCAGACTTACATCTTCTAAAGTAGGGAACAACTGCTAGGGTGACTTGTTGGTTGCACAACAAATTGAACCCCACATAAGGGTGACTATTGAGTGAATGTCGTTGGATACTTATATCAACTCAAGAGTAGTCAGGCGATTCCTATAGAGAGTTTTGTCGATAATTCCCTAAAGTTAGGATGCATGCTAAGGAAAAGATACCACAAGGGGTGTCCTCCTAATCAACAAGTGAATATATTTTTTATTTATATGTTTACATGGACCCTGTTGGTGTGTGAGGGACCACAGAGAGAAGGGGTTATGTCAGCCTTAACCTATCTCAGATATACTATACCAAGGGAGAATCTGCACATCAATAGGACAAATTCTCTAACCACAGGGGTGGTTACTAGGAAAGGGGAACTGTCCATTCTGATAGTAACCTGGGTAGTGTCTAAATAGGGTCGCAAAGGATGTGATCCGAATAAAATGCTCATAGGGGATGTGCTACTAAGGGAGTTATTCTGAGCCCTGAAAAAGAAAGCCTATAGATGTATGGTGGCCAACTAAATATGAAAGCATAACAGACTTGCATCCTCCATGAGTGGAGTATCCTAAGGCATGAGAACCAACCAACCTAATGTGTATCCATTAGCATGAGTAGAGTATTAATCAGCATAGTGAGAACCAACTAATATAAGGTGATTATCGATGTACAATGATAAATCTGCAAAGAAAGCATGTAGTCTTACAACTTTTTAAGAGAAACTAATCATCACGATAGTTTCTCATCAGTAGGATAGATGTTATCTGACCAAGAGCGACAATTAAGTGGGTTGCCCCGTGGAAGGACTAGACCCAGATTTGAAGCAGTCAAGAGAGAACATGCCGCCAGGGGACTTATGCTAAACTTTAAATATACTCCACCAAGTCAGTGCATGAAGGATAATCTAACAAGAAAGCATAGGAAACTCACATCCTCTTAAATGAAGCCAACATGAGGTAGCTTACCGGCCATGCAAGTGCCTACCAAACTATGGTGCTCATGTAGTAATGGCCAAGTAAGGGGAAAGTGTAGCATACTTACATCCTCCAAAAGCAAAACCAGGTGACACACTAGGGGTAAGCTCAAATCTTGAGTGAGTGTCTTTGGCATTATCTCAACTTAGAGTAGTCTGAGAAAAAAAAAGACATGTATTTGTTTTATATGTTTGTGTGTAGTTCATATTTGTGTTGTGTCATTGAAAGATTGGATTTCATTCATGTTCCTTACACCTACCATAAACACATCATGGTGAATTCACAAATAAGAATACTTTCAACATGGAAGAGATTAAATTAGATAAGGAATTGTCATTGATGATAATTATTTTCAAATATGATTTATAATATTTTTTAAGTAGATCCCTTTAATTGGAAGCATTGGGCACTATCCATTATGATTATAAGCTGATAAGATCCTCCTTGATAGGCCTTCTCTATGGAAAAAGGGGCTTCCCAAGTGGGTTCAAACATGCCTCCCATCTTACGATGGGCAACAATCAATCTCCTTGGAACTAAAATAAGCTCTTCTACTTGAAAAGTTCTAGGACAGACCAACTTATTATGAGCTTGAATCATTTTTGCTTTGTACATCAAGAGGTTTTATCATTCCTGCAAGTGTCTTTCCTCCAATCCTTCGAGCTCTTCTAACTGCAACTTAGCATTCTACTCTATTGTGATCTTCTACCTACACCTATCCTTAGTGATGGGAGTTGAACTTAATGGTAGAATAGCTTGGACCCACTAATGAAGAAAAGGAGTAGGCGGAGTTGGAATATATGTGGTGTAAGCCACAAGGTTTCAACTAAATGCTCATGCCATTATCAATTATTATTGTCGAGTGTCTTCTTTAGTATTTGGATGAGAGTTTTGTTGAAGGCTTCTGATAAGTTGTTTGCCTTTGGGTAGTTGATGGTAGAATATCTCTAATCTATGTTATGTCTCTAGGTAATATTGTTGAACTTAGTGCTCTTGAATGCAGTACCATTATCTTATATAATTAATCGAGATGTTGTGAACCTATATACGATATGGTTCTTCCTAGAAACATCAGTGACCTCTGAGTGGAATCAACTTTGCCCTTTTGGAAAAGTAGTTAGTAGTAGTTAAGATGAACTGATGAGCCTTGGAAGAAGGAGGATCAATTAGATGCTCTATGTCGGTACCCCCAACACTTGAATGCCCATGAGGCCAATGTAAGATGTAGAATGTTTGCTGATTGGTGAAGGACCACACCATGTTTTTAACATTGGTGGCATTGCCTAGCCATATCCATGCAATCTTTGATCATTGATGACCAGTAGTATCCTAGTCTCTTGATTTTGGCTTTCTCCTTTGGGCCAGAATTGTTGGCTCCACATAATCTTGTGTGTACCTCAATCATGATCTTATGGGCTTTGTGCTTGTCTAAGCAACGTAACCACATATGATTGAAAGACTTTTGTTACAAGACAACATCCATAAGAGCGTAGAAAAGTGCTCTCTATTTCATCTGATGGGATTGAGACTTCTCTTGATGTAGTTTTCCTTTATTTAGGTAATCCATGAATGGTTGCCTCTATTGTAACTCCTCATCCTTCTTAGCAATGGAAACTCCCCTTCAAGAGAGTACTTTTTGATGAGTTCAATATCAATAAGGGATAAGACTTATCTATTTTGTAACTTTATTGATATGAACTCATCCTCCAGACATGCCAACTCCTTAGAAAGCTTAGTTAATGCATACACTTTGGTATTATCACCTCTAAGAATCTTATAAATGGTAACATCTTGGATTTGGGCCAACAACTCCATAGTGTAGTTATGGTAGTGATGGAGCTTAACCTTTATAACCATATAAGATCCAACAATTTGGTTGATAATTAGCTGAGAATCCTCAAAGATATTGATGTTCTGGATGCTTAGAGTAACGACTAACTCTAGGCAATCGAGCCTCATATTATGCTTTTGTGTACAAATTGGATAGATGATATAAAATCTCATCACATCACGGTCAGAGTTAAGAGAACTATTCATGCCTTTTCTTGAATAGTAGATTATGGTTTTCTCCTCTTTGAGAGGAAGCCACACCATCAAAGTACATCTTCCAGGTGAATGCTAGTATCCCTAAGTTCATGATTTTTCATCGGGGATCATCACTAGCAGATTGTAGAAAGTGGGTGTCTGCTAAGAAATCCAACACTTTCATTGCATGGAGGGTATGAATGTAATGTGTCAGAAAATCATGGACCATCATGCCTACCATGGATAGCATCATCCATGTCATGAGATACTATAGTGGATTGATCCTAAGATTAATTTCACCTTATGAGGAAGCATGTAGTGTTGCGCTTTTGGGATGTAAAGATTAAATAAGCAATGCTTCTCAATGGGTGGATAATTAGCCTCATAGGGATTAGATGCGAGGTAGTAGAGTGCATTTTCCTTCCTTTGTTGGCTGGGCCAACAAAAAACCAAGGGAGTTGTATAACATAACAGTATAAAGTATGAGCAGCTTACCTGGGATAGGGGCTGTTAGAACTGGCAACACCATCAGGTAATGCTTGATGTTTTCAAAGGCATGCTGACACTTGTCAAGCACTTAATGTTGGCATCCTTTTTGACAAGTGTTGAGAATGGCTGAAATCTTCCTGATATGTTGGATATAAAGCATCATAGATGCACAAAATGCCCTTGGAATGATCTGAGTTGAGTTAAACTTTTAGGGGGTGGAATTTTTAATATCTCTTTAATTTTCTCCGGATAAATTTTGATATCCTGGTGTTAGACAACAAATCTAAGGAATTTTGCTGAAGCTACTCTGAATGCACACTTCAAGGGGTTCATTTTGAGGTTAAATTATCTTAACTGTTCAAAAACTACTCTCAAAACAAAGTGATGGTCTTCCTTTTCTCTACTTTTGACCATGAGTTCATCAACATAGCACTCCACTTGATGATGAATGAGTTTGTCAAAGATTCAAGTCATAGCTCGCTGGTATATAACATTGGTATTTTTAAGGCTGAAAGGCATGACCTTATTGCAATATATTCTGATTGAGGTTCTAAAAGTAATGTTTATTTCATCTACAGGGGCCATCTTTATTTGGTAATATCCAGATGAGCCATCCATGAAAAGAAGGCATGAGATGATAATGTCCACCATCGATGATTGGTAGTGGAAATTTATCTTTTGGACATGCATTATTTAAATCCCTAAAATCGACGTATATGTGAATTTGCCCATTCATTTTCTTAATTGGGATGATGCTAGCTAACCAGGTAGGGTATTTTTTTGCTCAAATGAATCCAACATCAATTAGTTTATTGACTTTGAAAATGACCTGTTGTTCTATGTCTAATTGCATGAATCTAGGAGCTTATTTTATAGGGTTAGCAGTAAGCTCTATTGCTAGTTTATGTACTGCTACGTCAAGAGCCAATCTAGACATCTCTTCATAACTCCATGCAAAGTAGTATTTAAACTTAGTTAATAGCTTAACTAAGTCATTAGTTTCAATTTCATTCAACAAAGAACTGATGTATGTCGGGCGTAGATCTCCATCAATTCTTAAGTTTCCTTGAGCTTGTTGATGGTTGACTTGATCTCTTCTTCGAACTTTGGTGGTGCATCTTTGACTTCAAAATCATCTAGATCATCGAAAGTTTCTAAGCACAACTCCTCATATGATTTAATGTGATTTGAAAATAACCTATATGATTCCAAATGAATGGTGATGACTAAGTAGTAATAGTCATCATCGTGGACCACTGAATCTAGTCTAGTCTTGATTGACAGCTTTTGCATTTGTTCTTCCATATTCTTTCAAAGTAGTCTAAACTGTGCTTTGACCAAGTATGTGGCATTAACCTTTTCTTTGTTAAATTATGAACACAAGGCAAGTACCAATCAAAAGATAATTCTATTGAATTTTTATATGAATCATCTTCAAGTTTTACATCAACTTCTTGACTTGAGGATGATACTCCCAAAAAGAACCTCTGAGTCTTCACACTTGTGAATGACTTAGGGGATTCCTTAACTACCAAACTCTAAACTTTTTGAGAGGAAAGTAGGGTTAGAGCTATGGTTCCCAATAATTGCCTAACTGCTTGCATATAGACTTGGATACAGTAATGCTTTGCTTTGGAGCCTGGTCTTCATCGTTATCTGGTTCAAGTGTCACCTCCAAGGGAATCTACTACTGAGAAGAGTTGGTTGGTGTGCTAACCATATAAGACTCATCCTATGAACAAGATTCTAAGTATATATGGATAACAGGTGTACTCCTGGTTGATAGGACATGTCTTTTATTGGGTGGCCAATAAGGAGGTTTTCCACCCCTGGGGCTGACTCTGAACTGGCCTCTTCCTCTACCTAGTGGAGTTTAGGTCATCCTACCCATTTATTTGAATGGAATAACGAACTGTGGGTGGAATCTAATGTCATGTTCCATTTCCTCTTCCAAGTCTATTTTTGCTCCCTTATATTTTCTTTTTCATTTTCTCTTTTCTTTTTTTTTTCATCTTTTTTATTTTTCTTTCTTTTTTTCATTTATTTTTAAACTTTGGCCAAGTTCAAGAGAATAGACTTGTTGATTTTGAGGGAGGTAGTAAGCCACATCCTCATATATGCTAACCTCATGAATTGTAAATGGCTTGAGATCTCCTTTGACACATGATCCACCTCTCACTTCATAAATTGATAGAGAGGATGAACTATGTTGTTCTCATGTATCCATGGTCTCCCAAGCAAAGCGTTGAAAGATGTATCATAGTCTATAATGTAAAACTTGGTCTTCCAATCATTTATCTCTAAGGAAACACTATAGAGCCTAAAAATTGACTTTACTTTGAGTCTGATTCAATCTTCCCATCTTAGACTTACAATTCTAGACACTAATTCATCCTAGTCAAGACACTTCTAACAATTAGGTAAACACTTAACTAAGCCTAAAGACTTAGAAGGGTTAACCATAGGATTATGCTTTGGGATTAGGATAATCCACCTACTCTACAACCCAAATCCAATCCATGTTCACCTTCTCAAACCAAACCTCAAGTTCAATTCAAACATCAAATTCCAATCCAAATCCAAACCAAATTCCAAAACAAATGATTGAAGCCCATGATCAAATCCAAACTTGAAACCCTTCCAAAGCCTATGACCTATCCATGGACTTAGCTAATCCAAATCAATCCAAAATCAATTGATTTTCTCATAACCAATTTATATCTTCAATCATCTTCTTAAATATAAATCAAATCTACATTAAAATGATCAAAACTAAATCAAACTAAATCAAATTAAATCAAAACACTTCCTAAGCCATTGACCTATCCCATGGATTTAGCCAAATCTTAATCCAAATCAAGTCAAACTCAATTGATTTTCTTACAAATTAATCATCTTCACAAATTTAAATGAAATATACATTTAAATCATCAAAACTAAATCAAACCAAATCAAAATCCAAACCTAAGCTACATGACCCAACTCCATGGACTTAGCCAAATTCCTTCATTCCAAAACCCAAATTCAATTGATTTTCTCATGAATAAATCATACCTTCAATCATATTCACAAATATAAATGAAATCTACAATCATCAAGCCAAACAAAATCAAAACTCAAACCCAACTTAACCCTTTTGACTTGAAATGTTCAAATGAACCAAAACCCATTTGAACCCAAGCCAATTGCAATTGAATTTATATATCAATCCCAAATCCATATATAAACTCAACTAAATCAAACTCAACCCAAAATCAAGCCAACTAAACCCAATTGGTCACTTGACCCAAAGTGGCCAATTTAACCTATTTGAGCCAAGTTCTAATCCTACCAAATTGGATTGAACCAAGCCCATCAAAACCTCCCATCATGATTGTTGATCACCCTAGTTGATCAATTATCACAAATTAGGTCAAACCAAGTCAACTTGGTCATTTGACCAAGTCAACCCTTAACCCATATGAATCCAAACTAGCCAAAAACTATGCCAAATCTTGAAACGATTCATACCAAATCAAAATCAATATTTGAATATGACTTGACCTTCAATTGAGTCAAAGCAAACCCAATTGGCCCTTTTGACTGATATTGACCCAAATTGACCTAAAAGATCAAATTGGGTCAAATTAAAATATAAACCAAATTGATTACAACCAATGTCTCAAGTTCATTCAAAATTGATTATTGAACTTGACCAAATGATGGACCCAATTGACCTACTTAGCCTAAAGGTTCAAGTTGGCCTAAATCAAAACCAAATTAATTGTGAACCAAAGCAACAATCATCTTTTTGGTTAACTAAACCCAAACCAACACCCAACCCAAGCCAATTTGGTCAATTTGGTCAAATTGGCCAACTTAAGCCATTTGAACCAAATGAATTCAAATGAGCCAAAATCAAATCTAAGCCAAACTAAATAAAACAAATTGAACCAAAATAACCCAAATGATCATATGAACTTGACCCAACCCTTGGTTTGATCCAATTTGACCAATTGGCCAACTTGACCTAACCTAATTTGACCTAAATGAGTCAAATTGAGCCAAACAAACCAAATCAACTCCAATTGACTTGAAATTTTCACTTTTGGCTCATTTCAAATCTACCCAAATTAAATCCAATGCCAAATGATCATTCTACCCTTAGGTCAAGAGCATCACATGAGACTAATCACACATGTAAGTGTCATTTCCATTCCTTGGCCACTTGGTACTCTCCCAATGGTCCACCTAGGACACCACCTGACAGGGGGTGGTTGGCCATGACCCATGGGGGTGAAATCACCTCACCCTCCCCATTGGAGCATTTGAAACCCATAGGACACCCATGATTCCTCCTTGGACCACTTCCCACCTTCAACTAACCAAGCCGACAACTCCTCCTCCCACCGACTCCTTGAGATGGTGAGACACCACTGAAGTCAAACATCCCGATCCAAGATGAAGGGGGGTAGACACCCCATTATTTCCACTCAAACACACACAAAAGTCATTCCTCAGATCCCTAGCAACCCAATACGAGCCATTAGAGTTATTCCCTAAGCTCTCATGCTCATTCCTCGATCACAAAATGTCATTCCCATCTATCCCAAAATAGGACACTCCCATTTTTGACCTAACTTCCCCATTTCTCCATCAAACTCAAATTAACTTTGCACACACCTTCCCTAGGCCTCATCGAGCATCACAAATCATCTCCAAGCTTCAGAACTTGAGGTGGGACTTGATCAAAGCTCAAAACTCATAATCGTTCCTTTTCGAGTGAACATTGATCCAATTGTTGCTCGATAGGGTTTCTTCTCCACTAGATGAGGCTTCCTCAATCATTTGAGTCACCAGTCTTAAGCTTCGACAAGGTAGGCTTCCATAACCGATCCTTAGGCAAAAATGGGTTGGAGCTTTTTGAAGAAAGCTTGCATATCGTGTGATCTTGACCGTTTGAACCCCTCCGATCAATGTCGTGAAGGTGTGGGATCCTTTTGGAGTTGATTCGTGCTCGGGTAAGCTCGAATCAAGTGAGCAATGGTGGACATACTCCATTCTCCCCTCTTTCAGTGGCGTTGATCATGCACCATCCATTAGCATGATCGAACGATGGTAATGATTAGATATGCTTGGTCGATTTAATTTAACTTATTAAGTGGGATTAATTATCCATTTGATCTTAGATCGAAGATGGATGAAAAGCATGTCCACCATGCCACGTGAGTGATAAGTTTTAAGTAGCCAATCTGGCTCCACATGGAAAGCATGTCCGTAAGTGCGCCACATGGTGCCAACACAATTAGGCTTTAATTAGGCTTAATTAATCATTTTTAATGACTGAAACTTCTAAAAACTATAAAAAAATCATAGAGAAATAAAAAAATGCAAATTGGGTTGGTTTTTAGAGGAGAATTAATTAAAAATGATCTTAACTAATTTTGAATAATACTTAAAGTTTATTTACAAAATTAATTAACTTAATTACTTTTTAATTACTTGAGCAATTAATCCCAAATTTTGTGGGTTAATTTAATGGGATGACCTCTGCCTCCTATGATTTTCTTGGGATTTATTGCTCACTTAATTAGAAAAATTGACTAATTAAACCTTAATTAATCTTTTAAGTTAATTGATGATTAATTAATCCCATGAACAGTAATAATTTGGTTAATTAATTTTTTTAATCATTTGTCAACAGTAAGTGAACTAAGGAATAAGGTTGGGACCCCTTTGCCTAAGTTCATTTCACCTTTTCTTAAAATGAAATTAATTAAGATTTAACTAATTAATTAAATCAAATTGAAATCATAATCACATAAGACCTTAATTAATTAAATCATGGGGCAAATCTTTAGTTATTTAATAACCTAAGAGAGTTTATTGAACTTATGGTTAGTTCACATGTGTGAGAAAACTATAGGAGTAATTAATTAAGTCCCTTAATCTAATTAACTTTAATCTTGAGCTAATTGTATTAGGCCCCTTTTATTTCCTACGATCATTACAAGTTTTTTTTCCATGCATATCATGTTGGCTCATAATTATTTTGTTAATTACTTTAAGGTGACATTAGGTATTAGGTTTAAATTAAATTCATCTATATAGTCTACATCCAAACATGAGGCTTTAAAGCTAAATCATTTCATTAAATTACTTTTTTTAATTTGTTCTTTGTTGAAATCAAAAGGAAAATTGTTTAATCTAAATTTATTCTTGTTAAAACCAAAAATTTAAACCAAACTAAATCAACTAAACCTAAAACCTAAATAAACCTAACCTAAACCTAAAACCCTAAACCCTAAAACTATAAAATCAAACTAAACCCTAAATCATAAACCACAAAGCCAACAACCTTAAACCCAAAACTCTAAACCCTAAACCCTAAACCTTAAACTCAAAACCCTAAAGAACCTAAACTTAATCTAAAATCTAAACCCTAAACCTAAAAAAACCAAACCCTAAAACCTAAAACCTAAACCTATACTAAATAAAATAAAATAAAATAAACCTAAACCTAAACCTAAACCTAAAATAAAATAAAATAAAATACAAACTAAAATAAAATAAAATAATAAAAAATAAACTAAACTAAAAACCTAAATCAAAATAAAAAATAAAATAAACTAACATAACAAAAATAAACTAAAAAACCTAAACTAATCACTAAACTTAAAAAAATAAATAAATAACAAAAAAATCCCTAACTCGAAAACTAAAACCCTAAAACTAACCCTAAACTCTAAACCCTAAACCTACAACCCTAAACCCTAAACCCTAAAATCCAAAATCCTAAATCCTGAACCCTAAACCCTACAAAATACTAAACCCTAAATGCTAAAGCCTAAAGACTAGAACCCTAGACCCTAAACCCTAAACTAACCCTTAACCCTAAAACCTAAACCCTAAAATCCTAAATCCTAAAGCTTAAACCCTAAAACTTAAACAGTAAACCCTAAACTAACCCTAAACCCTAAGCTAACCCTAAACCTAAACACTAAACCCTAAAGACCCTAAACCCTAAAGACTAAACACTAAAGCCTAAAGCCTAAACCTTAAACCCTAAACCCTTAACCCTAAACCCTAAACCCTAAACTCTAAAAACCTAAAAGCTAAATCCTAAACTAAATAAAACCTAAAAATAACATAAATAAAAAAACTTAAAACTTGAATATAATAAAATTAAAAAAAAAAACTACACTAAAACCTAAACATAAACCTAAAAATAAAATAAAATAAACAAAGAAAACTAAAATAAAATAAAATAAATAAAAACCTAAACTAAACTATAAAATAAAATAAACCTACGAATATAAAACCTAACTAAAATAAAGACAAAAATTAAAATAGAAGTAAAATAACCTAAAATAAACCAAAAATAAAATAAAATAAAAACTAAATAAAAACCTTAAGCTAAAAAATAAATCTAAAAATAAATCCTAAAAATAAATAAAAATAAAACCTAAACCCTAAATAAAGAAAAAAGCCTAAACCTAAAATAAAAATAAAATATAAAATATAAAATAAACCTAAACCTAAATTAAAATAAATAAATCCTAAACCTAAACCTAAAATAAACAAAACCTTAACCTAAACTTAGACTAAATTAAATAAAATAAACTAAAAATTAACATAAACCTAAACTGAAAATAAAACCTAAACCTAAACCTAAATTAAAAACCTAAAACCTAAACCTAAAAAAAAAAAAAAAAAACTAAACCTAGACCTAAAAATAAAAATTAAACCTAAACCTAAATAATAAAATAAAAATAAAACTAAACTAAAAAAATAAACATAAACCTAAACCTAAACCTAAAAAAGAAACGAAAATATAGAACCTAAACGTATACACTAAACGCTAAACCAAAAACCCTAAACCCTAAACTACAACTTGAACCTTAAACCTAAAACCTAAACCCTAAACCGTAAACCCTAAACCCACAAAACCCAAAATCCTAAACCCTAAACCCTATACCCTAAAACCTATACCCTAAACTCTAAACCAAAAAAAAATAATCCTTAAACTGTAAACCCTAAACTCCAAACCCTAAACCCTAAACCCTAAACTAACCCTAAACCCTAAACCCTAATCCATAAACCCTAAAAAGCTAAAAACCTAAAGCTAAACTAAATAAAACCTACAAATGAAATAAATAAAAAAATATAAACCAAAATATAATAAAAAATAAATAAAACATAAACTAAAATAAAACCTAAACCTAATCCTCAAATAAATAAATTAAATAAAAAAAACTAAACTAAAGTAAAATGAAGAAAAAATTAAACTAAACTAAAAAAAACATAAATCAAGATAAAACTAAACCTAAAATAAAATAAAATATAAACTAAATAAAAACCTAAACATAAATAATAAACCTAAAAATAAAAAACTAAAATAAATAAAACAAAACCTAAACCCTAAACTAAAAAAAAAATTAAACCTAAAATAAAGATAAAAAAGTAATACACAAGAATAAACTAAACTAAAATAAAAACCTAACCTAAACTAAACTAAATAAAATAAAATAAACTAAAATAAACCTAAACCTAAACAAAAAATAAAACCTAAAATAAACCTAAAATAAAATCTAAAACCTAAACCTAAAAAAAAATTAAATTAAACCTAAATATAAACTTAAAATAAAAGTAAAACCTAAACCTAAAAAATAAAATAAAAATAAAACAAAACTAAAAAATAAACCTAAACCTAAAAAATAAAATAAAATAAATAAAACTAAAATAAATAAAGTAAAATAAATAAAAAAATAAACATAAATCAAAATAGAAAATAGAAGAAATTTAAAAAAATAAACTAAATATACTTAGACCAACTAGTTCACTTAATTAAAAAATTAATTAAATAAAAAAATAAAAAATTAAAAAAATTAAAAAATTCCTAACCCTAAACCCCTAAACCTTAAAACTAACCCTAAATCCTCAACTCTAAACCTTAAACTTACTACCCTAAACCCTAACCCTTAAAGCTTAAAACCCTAAACGCTAAACCCTAAATTCCTAAAATTTAACCCTAAACCTTAAACTAACCCTAAATGCTAAACCAATACCCTAAACCATACACCTTATACTCTAAATCCTAAACCTGCTACCCTAAACTCTAAACCCTAAACCTTAAACCCTAAATCGTAAAACACTAACTCCTAAACCTAAACTAACTTAAACTAAATAAAATAACCTTAAACCTAAATCCTAAATAAACTCTAAACTAACTTAAACTTTAAACTTAAAACCTAAACTAAAATTAAACCTAAACTTAAACTATAACCTAAACCTAAATTAACCTTAAACTCTAAACCTAAAACCTAAATTAAACTAAATCCTAAAACCTAAACTAAACCTAAAACCTAAACTAACTAAATAAACCTAAACTTAAACCCTAAACCTAAAGCCTAAACTTAAACCTTAAATATTAAACCAACTAAATCATAACCAACTATAAACCTTAAACCCTACACACTAATCCTAAAACTAACCCTAACACTAAACCATAAACCTAAACCTATACTATAAACCCTAAAACCTAAAACCCTAATCTCCAAACACTAAATCCTAAACCCTAAAAACCTAAAAACCTAAACTTAAACTAAATAAAAACTAAAAGTAAAAAAAATGAAAATCCTAAACTTAAATAAAATAAAAAATAAAATAAAATAATAACATAAACTAAAACCTAAATCTAAACCTAAAAATAAAATAAAATAACTAATAAAAATAAAATAAAATAAAATAAATAAGAACCTAGAGTAAACTAAAAAAATAAAATAAACCTAATAATTAATAACCTAAATAAAATAAAACTAAACCTAAAATAAAAATAAAATAAACCTAAAATAAAATAAAATGAAAACTAAATAAAAACATAAATCTAAAAAATAAAGTTAAACATAAAAAGAATAAAACCTAAACCCTAAACTAAAAAAACCTAAACATAAAATAAAAATAAAAAAAAAACAAAATAAAATAAACTTAAACCTAAACTAAAATAAACTAAACTAAAATAAATAAAACCTAATCTGAAAATAAACTACACCTAAATATAAACCTAATCTAAATAAAATAAACTAAACTATAAATAAACCTAAAGCTAAACTAAAAAATAAAACAAAAAACTAAATCTAAATTAAAAACCTAAAACCTAAAATTAAAAAATTTAACTAAATCCTAAACCTAAACCTAAAAATAAAAAAATAAAACCTAAAGCCAAAAAATAAAATAAAAATAAATTAAAACTAAAAAAATTAACCTAAACCTAAAAAATAAACTAAAATAAAAAAACCTAAACTAAAATAAATAAACCAAAAATAAATAAACTAAATAAAAATAAAAACAAACCTAAATCAAAATAAATAAAATAAAATAAACTAAATAAATCTAAACCTATGAATTTACTTAATTTAAAAAATAATAATAAATAAAACAATAAAAACACTAACCCTATCCCCTAAAAATAACCCTAAACCCTAAACCTACAACCCTAAACCCTAACCCTTAAACCTAAACCCTAAACCCTAAACCTTAAACCCTAAACCCTAAACCCTAAACCCTAAACCCTAAACCCTAACCCTAACCCTGAACCTTAAAATCTAAATCCTAAACCCTAAAACCTAAAAACCTAAAACCTAAACCATAAATCATAAACATTAAAACTAAAACTTAAACCTAAACCTAACCTAAACTAACTAAACTAAACCTAAACTAACCTAATAAACTCCTAAACCCTAAACCCTAAAAACCCTAAACCCTAAACCTTAAATCCTAAACCTTAAATTAACCCTAAACCTTAAGCTAACCTTAAACCTAAACCCTATACCCTAAACAAACCCTAAACCCTAAACCCTAAACCCTAAACCCTAAACCCTAAACTCTAAACTAACCCTAAAATTTAAAAACTTTAAACTCTAAAGCCTAAACCCTAAACTACAAATCAAAACCCTAAATAACTAAACCTAAACCTAAAATCTTAAACCCTAAACATAACCCTAAACCTAAACTAAAAACATTAAACCCTAAACCCTAAATCATAACCCTAAAGCCTTAGCCTAAAACCCTAAACCCTAAAACCCTGAACCCTAATAACTTAAAAACCTAAACCTAAATTAAATAAAAAATAAAAATAATAAAATTAAAAAAACTTAAACCTAAATGAAATAAAATAATAAAATAAAATAAAAACCTAAACTAAAACCTAAACCTAAACCTAAAAATAAAATAAAATAATCTAATAAAAATAAACTAAAATAAAATAAATAAAACTTAAACTATAATAAAAATAAAATAAACATAAGAATAAACTTACCCTAAATCATAAACCCTAAACCCTAAACCCTAAATCCTAAACCCTAAACCTAAAATAAAAATAAAACTTAAAAATAAAGCTAAAATAAAAAACTAAAACCTACACCCAAAAAAATAAAATAAAAACCTAAATCTAAACCTAAAAATAAAAAATAAAAACTAATCCATAAAAATAAAATAAAAATAAAACTAAACTACAAAATAAACTAAACCTAAAAAATAAACTAAAATAAAAAACCTAAACTAAAATAAAAAAACCTAAAATAAATTAAATAAATTAAATAAAAATTATATAAACCTAAAGAAAAGTAAAAAATAAATTAAACTAAAATAAATAAAAAATAAACTAAATAATCCTAAACTTACTAATTTATTTAATTTTTAAAAAATAAGCCCTAACCCTAATCCATAAATTCGAAAACTCTAAACCCTAAACTTATAACCCTAAACCCTAAAATCCTAAGCCCAAAGCCCTAAATCCTAAACCCTAAACACAAAACCCAAACCCTAAAACTGTAAACCCTAAACCCAAAACCTTAAAACCCGAAACCTTAAACCCTAAACCCTAAACACTAAACCCTAAACCCTACAACCAAAAACCCTAAAACCTAAACCCTAAACCTTAAACCCTAAACCCTAAAACCTTAAACCCAAAACCCTAAACCCTAAACACTAAAACCCTAAACCTTAAGCCCTAAATCAAAAACCATAAACCCAAAAACCTATAACCCTAAAACCCTAAACTTTAAACCCTAAACCCGAAAACCTAAACCCTAAACCATAAAACCTACAACCCTAAACCCCAAACCCTAAAAATGAAATAAAAAAAAAAACTAAACCTAAACTAAATAAACCTAAAATTAAATAAATAAAAAAACCTAAACCTAAATAAAATAAAATAAAAGAAAGTAAAATATAAACTTAAACTAAATAAAATTGAAAAAATAAATAAATAAAAAAACCTAAACCTAAATAAAATAAAATAAAAAAATAAAATAAAAACCTAAACTAAAACATAAACCTAAACCTAAAAATAAAATAAAATAAAATATAAACTAAACTAAACTAAAATAAATTAAAACCTAACCTAAACTAAAAAAATAAAAAACCTAAATGAAATAAGAACTAAAAATAAAATAAAACTAAAATAAAATAAAATAAAAACCTAAACTTAAAAAATAAAGCTAAAAGTAAAACCTAAGAATAAATAAAAATTAAAACGTAAACCTTAAACTGAAAAAACCTAAACCTAAAATAAAAATAAAATAAATATAGTAAAATAAACCTAAACATAATCTAAAATAAACTAAACTAAATTAAATAAATCTAAACCTAAACCTAAACTTAAACCTAAACTAAATAAAATAAACTAAACTAAAAATAAACCTAAACTTAAAATAAATGTAAAATAAAAACCTATAAACTAAACCTAAAAGTATAAAATAAAAGTCTAAAAATAAAAGTTAAACCAAAACATAGAAAATAAAATAAATATAAAACTCAACTAAAAATTAAACCTGAACCTAAACTAAAAAATAAAACCTAAAAATAAACCTAAAATAAAAACCTAAAACATAAACCTAAACTTTAAGCTAAAAATAAACCTAACTAAGAAGATAAACAAAAATAAAAAAACCTAAACAAAAATGAATAAACTAAACTAAATAAAAAAATAAACCTAAATAAAATTAAAAAATATAATAAATTCAAATAAATAAAAAATAAACTAAATAACCCTAAACCTACTAGTTTACTTAATTTAAAAAAAAAACCCTAAACCCTAAATCTTAAACCCTAAACCTTAAATCCTAAACCATAAAACTAACCCTAAACTCTAAACCTACAACCCTAAACCTGGTACCCTAAACTTTAGAACACCCTAAACCCTAAACATTAAACTAAACCTAAACCCTAAACACTAAACCATAAACCCTAAAACCCTAAACCCTGAACCCTAAAACCTTAAACCCTAAGCCCTAATCCCTAAAATCCTAAACCCTAAACTCTAAAATCCTAAACCCTAAACCCTAAGAATGGGCAGAACCTTAATAGTAGAAACATCATCATCAACTAAGCTCAGTATAGATCTACCAGTGGAGGCAAAGGCGGATGCTACGATTATCATGGTGGTGGTGAGGGATCTGGAGGTGCTAGTGGATATTGAGATTATGGTCAGAGAAGTGGTGGTTATAGAGGCAGGAGGAGAGACAGAGGTTACAATAGTGGTCGTAGTGAAGAGAGAGATCAGGGACATGATGGCAGATCTCACTACTTGAGAGGCGGGGGTGGTTCTGATGGGAATTGGAGAAACTGAAGAATGACCCATCGAATTTGCTACTTATGGAATTGTGTCTTTACAATAGGGATGGTTTTATTTATCTTGGTTATTGATTTTCCCTATGGGTGCTCATTTTTGGTATATGTCATCATTTGTGTCTTAGAAAACATGGGGTGTTACTTGGTTGATGAAATTAAAAAGAAGAAATGTTGAATCTGAAGTTGTTCTCTATTTAAAAAAAAATTTAAACCTAAACCCTAAACCATAAACTCTAAACCTAAACTAAAACATAAACCATAAATCTATAACCTAAACCATAAACCCATAAACCCTACAAAACCTAAACACTAAACACTAAACCCTAAACATTAAACCCTAAACCCCAAACTCTAAACTATGAACCCTAAACACTAAACCCTAAACCCTAAACCCTAAATTTGAAAATCCTAAATCCTAAACCCTATAACCTATAACCCTAAACCCTAAAGCCCAAACCCTAAACCATATATCCTAAACCCTAAACTAACCGTAAACCATAAACTAAACCTAAACCCTAAACTCTAAACTAACCCTAAACTAACCTTAAACCCTAAACCCTAAACCCTAAACCCTTAATCCTAAACCATAAATCCTAAACCCTAAAAACCTAAACTAAATAAAACCTAAAAATAAAATAAATAAAAACACCTAAACCTAACTAAAATAAAAAATAAACAAAAAAATAAAAACATGAACTAAAACCTAAACCTAAACCTAAAAAATAGTAAAAAATAAAAATAAAAGTAAACTAAAATAAAATAAATAAAAACTTAAACTAAACTAAAATAATAAAAAACCTAAATAAAATAAAACAAAAATAAAATGAACCTAAAATAAAATAAAATGAAAACTAAATAAAAACCTAAAATTAAAAAATAAATGTAAAAATAAATAAAAAATAAAACCTAAACCCTAAACCTAAAATAAGAATAAAATAAATAAAATAAAATAAACCTAAATGTAAACTAAACTTAAAATAAACTAAACCTAAACCAAAGCCTAAATATAATTATAAAAATAAACTAAAAATAAACCTAAACCTCAACTAAAAAATAAAATCCTAAAAATATAACTAAAATAAAAACCTAAAACCTAAACCTAAAAAAATAAAATAAAAACCTAAACCTGAACCTAAAAATAGAAAAATAAAACTTAAATCAAAAAAATAAAATAAAAATAAAACTCAACTTAAAAATAAACCTAAACCTAAGAAATAAACAAAAGTAAAAAACCTAAACTAAAATAAATAAAATTGAAATAAATAAACTTAAAATAAATAAACTAAACTAAATAAAAATAAAAAATAAACATAAATAAATAAATAAAATAAACTCAAATAAATAAAACATAAACTAAATAAACTTAAACCTACTAATTTTCTTAATTTTTCTTAAAAAAACCCTAAACCTTAAATCCTAAACCCTAAACCCTAAACCCTAAAACTAACCCTAAACCCTAAACCTACAACCTTATACCATAAAACCCTAAAATCTAAACCCTAAACCTTAAACCCTAAATCTTTAACCCTAAACCCTAAAACCCTTAACTCTAAACCATAAAACCCTTAACCCTAAAACCCTAAACCATAAACCATAAGCCCTAAAACCTACAACCCTAAACCTTAAACCCCATACCCTAAACCCTAAACTAAACATAAACCCTAAGCCCTAAACTAACCCTAAACCCTAAGAATGGGTTGAACTTTGATGGCAGAAACATGACAATCAACTAGGCTTAGTCTAGATCTGCCGGTGGAGAAGGCGGAGGAGGCAGTTATCGTAGTGGTGATGGGGGATTTGAAGGTGTTGGTGCATATGGAGGTAGTGGTTGGACTAATGGTGGATATGGAGGCAGGAGGAGCGACAGAGGTTATAGCCATGGAGGTGGCAGTAAGAGAGATCTGGGATATGATGGAGGATACCACTACTCGAGAGGCGAGAGTGGTTCTCATGGGACCTAGAGAAACTGAAGAACAACTGATTCAATCTTCTACTTATGGAATTGTGTCTTTATAGTCGAAGTTATTCTACTTATCTTAGGTTTTAGATTTATTTTATGAGTGCTTATTTTTGATCTATGTCATCATTTGCCATTTAAAAAAGTTGGGGTGCTACTTAGTTGATAAAATTAAAAAGAAGAAATGTTAAAAAGTAAGCCTTAAAAAAATAAACCTTAAACCCTAAACCCTTAACTAAAACTTAAACCTTAAACCAACAATCTAAACCATAAACCCTAAACTGTAAAAACTTTAAACCCTAAACACTAAGCCTAAACCATAAACATTAAACCATAGATCTTAAACTCTAAAACCCTAAACTCAAAACCCTAAATCGTAAAACCCTAAACCCTAAACCCTAAAACCAACAACCCTAAACTTTAAAAACAAAACTCCAAACCCTAAACCATTAACCCTAAACCCTAAACCCTAAACCGTAAACTAACCCTAAACCTTAAATGTTAAACTAACCCTATACCCTAAACCTTAAACTAACCCTAAACCCTAACCATAAACCTTAAACCCTAAACCATGAATAAAGATGTCATTAGAAGTAGATCTAAAGAATTACCTATTCTCAACATAGTTATGTTGCTAAAGAAAATTTCTTTAAGAGACTTTTCCTTGACTATTAGAAATTGAATACCCTAAACCCCAACCCTAAATCATATTATGATACAATATATTGTAGTATAATGTAGCATCATATATTTCAGCATGTAGTGATGTGTTTTTGGATGTTATAAATATTTTGAAATGTTTTAGTATATTATGGTATTGTGTCCTATAGTCTATATTAATATAAATCATAAAAATATTGATTTCATAAATTAGATGATGAAATTTATTAAATTTGAAGTGGGAATTATGTTGTAGTACCAAAGGTGTGCTACACCACTTATATTCTAAAAAGTATGATTTTATGTTCAAAATAAATTTTATATGTTATAGCATACCATAGCATCATATATCATAATATATTATTTTATGCATTTAAAATTATTTTAGTATTTTTAAAAATTTTAGATTTAGTTTAGTTTAGATTTTTGATTTAGTTTTCAAATTCAGTTTAGATTTTGTTTAGTTTTGGTTTAGATTTTAGTTTATTTTTACATTTAGTTTAGTTTAGATTATTTATGGTTTATATTTTAGATTTTGTTTAGTTTAGAGTTTAGTTTAGTTTAGAGTTTATTAAGTTTAGATTTATTTAGTTTAGATTTTAAATTTATGTTTAGTTTAGGGTTTAAATTTTAGATTTTGACTTTAGTTTAGTTTTTTATTTTTAGAGTTTAGATTTTTAGTTTATTTAGTTTTTAGATTTTAGATTTAGTTTAATTTTTTTAGATTTAGTTTAGATTTTAGATTTATTTAGAGTTTAGATTTAGTTTAGATTTAGATTTAAGATTGATTTAGTTTGGTTTAGTTTAGAGATTTGTTCTTGTTAAAAAAAATAAACCCTAAACCCTAAACCCTCTAACCAAACCCTACTAAACTAAAACTAAACCCTGTGCCTTCCACCACTAAACTTACACTACCCAAACCTATGAGCCCTACAAACCCTAAACCTCCTCCCTAGCCACCCTGACCCCTATGCCACTCCCTGCCATACCCTCAAAACCTAAACCTAAATCACCTAAAACATACCTTACCAAATCCCAAACCACACTCCCTACTGACCTAAACTGGCCACCCTAAACCCTAAACTCCACTATACCTAAACCCTAAACCTTGAATTAAACATATCATTAGGTACATCTAAGAATGACTATTCTGCATGGTTTATGGTAGCTAAAATAGAGAGGCTTTTCCTTGACTATTAGAGATTTGAATACCTAAATCATATTATAATACCTTATATTATAATATGTAGCATCATATATTTGAGCATGTAGTGATGTGTTTTTTGGATGTTATAAGATGTTTTGAAATTTTTTTTAGTATATTATTGTATTGTGCCACATGTCATATTAATATTGATTTAATAAATTAGATAATAAAATTTGTTGAATTTGAAATGGGAATTATGTTGTAGTGCCAAAGGTGTGCTATGCCACTTGTACTCTAAAAAGTAAGATTTTATGTTTAAAATAAATATTATATGTTGTAGCATAGTATATCATCATATATCATAATATATTGTTCTACACATTTTAAATTATTTTAGTATTTTACAATCATGAGGTTGAGCCTACACTAAAAATACTGATTTATAGGTTGAGATGATGGGATTTGGACAAATTTAAGGTAAGCTTTAGGGAACATCATTGGGGGTGTGCTATGGTGTGTCATTTAATTAAAAGAATGGAACTTTGCATCCAAAATAAATGTTCATTTTTCAACCAAATTTTATAAATATTTTGTTTAAAGTGATTCATTTTAAGGTGTAATGTAAGATAATATATTATATGAAAGCATATTAAATATAATAATACAAACAAAACAACAACAACACAACAACAAATTAATCTATAGTTGAATATGAATCCTTATATTGTGTATAAATTCTTATTTAAATGTATACTGATCATTTTTATACATCTTAAAGTCTTTTTTATACATAAGCATAGTAATATAATGTAAAAACTTAAATATATATATATATATACATCAAAAGTGTGTTACTAAATTTTGTACATTTTAGTCTATTTTACTTATAATACCTTGGGTCAAAACTCATAAAAATTAATTTAGGTTGACATGGAAGAATTTGGCCAAATTCATGAGACAAAGCAACAAAAATTATGCTATTTGTACCATAATAGAAAATAACAAATTTACATTCAAAATGAACATTATTCATATTTTGAAAAATTTATTATTTGTTCCTTTTAAGTGATTTAATGTGTAATGTTGGACAATATATTATATTATAGCAAATTATAATATAACATCATATATTATAATATAATATAGTGTTAATTCACTATAATATGTTTAGCATGATATTGTATAGTTAGTTTGAGCTTGCACCATCAAAAATCATAAAATGTTAATTGCAATGTTAAGATGATGTAATTTGAATGAATACATTGTTAGCCTTTTGGTTAAAATATTAAAGGTGTGCATAAGAGAAGAAATAAGATTTGATGAGAATTCCATTTCAAGGACATGGAGAGAGATCCTCTAGGCGATCACACATGCATTGGACATGACATGTGAGGGGGATGAGGGCATAAAAGAGGAAAATCTCTAGAGATAAGGTTTGAATTTGATTTGATTATATGATTTATGGAAAGAAGATCTGTTGAGTATAAGAATATATAATCCATTAAGGATTAAGATCGAATAAACTTTAATTTATTTTGTTTTAATTAATATGGAGCATATCTGCTAGAGATATGGGCTCGAGTCCATTGGGGATCGGGTATATGAGCCTTCCACTCGGGAAGTAGGTTCGGGCTATCCGCAGGGGATTGGGATTTGAGTTTGTTTTTATAGAATTATTTGGGGATTAATCCACTAGGAATAAGAGTTTGGTTGGATTTTTATGATTTAGAATCTCCTAGGGACGTTGGTTAAATTTGACTCCACCGGGGAGGTTGGTTTTCAATTTGATTTGTTCGCTTGAATTGTTTATATATGATTTAGGGCTCCACTAGGATGAAGGGTGTGATTTAACTCCATTGGGGAAAATCAGATTGAGTTTAATTTAATCTGAGTTAATATATGAAACTTATTGTTGTGCGATGGACCCTAGATCGATGACCTACCTCAGTTTACAAATCTAAAGGGATAGTCTCAGTTTGTAGCTAGCCAACCTAATGGGTTTTTTTTGTTTATGTGCAAAGGACTTAGCTTACATCTTCAAAGGGAACAAGGGTGACCTTTTGGATGGAAGATCTGGACTTATGTCAACTCAAAAGTAGTCGATTAATTTTATTTTAATTTCATGTGATTTGATATGGTTTGTTTGGTTTAGTTTGATTAGGGCATATCACAGATGTTGAGATCAATTTAATAGATTTAATTTATGGATCATATGTGCAATGGACTGAGAGGGGATATATCAAACTTTTCCTACCTCAGATTTACAAATCCAAAGGGATAGTTTACTGGACATGTGGTAGACCTAGCCAACCTATGGGGTTTTCTTTTAGTGTGTAACGACTGTGCTAAGAAGAACTTGTAACAGACTTACATCTTCTAAAGTAGGGAACAATCGCTAGGGTGAAATGTTGTTAGCTCAACAAATCAAGCCCGACATAGGATTGACTACTAAGTGAATGCGTTTGGGAACTTATATCAACCAAAGAGTATTCAGGCAATTCCTATTGTGAGTTTGTTGACACTACCCTAAAGATAGGATGTTTGCTTAGAAAAAAGTTCTGTTAGGGGTGTCCTCCTAATCCATAAGTGAATATATATTTTATTTATATGTTTACGTTTACCCCATTGGTGTGCGAGAGACCACACTGAGAAGGGGCTATGTTGGCCTTGGCCTATCTCAGATTTACTGGACCAAGGGAGAATTTGCATATCCATAGGACGGATTCTCCAACCACAAGGGTCGTTACTCAGAAAGGGGAATTGTCCATTATGATAGTAACCCGAGTAGTGTCTAAATGGGGTTGTAAAGGATGTGATCCAAATATAGTTCCCATAGGGGAGGTGCTACTAGGGGCATTATCCTGTGCCCCAGAAAAGAAAGTCTATAGGTGTACGGTGGCCAACTCAAGGAGAAAGTATAGTAGACTTACATCTACCATGAATGGTGTATTCTAAGGCATGAGAACCAACCAACCTAATGTGTATCCATTAGCATGAGTGGTGTATCCATTAGCATAATAAGAACCAACCAACCTAACATGCCCATTGGTGTACAATGATCAATCTAGAAAGAAAGCATGTAGGCTTACAACTTTCCAAGTGGAACTGACATCAAGATAGTTTATCATCGGTAGGACAGATGTTGTATGACCTAGAGCGACTACTAAGCGAGTTGTCTGAAGGAAGGACTAAACCCATACTTGAAGCAGTCAGGAGGGATGGAGCCACTAGGGGACTTATCCTAAACTTCAAATATACTCAACCCAATCAGTGCATGAAAGCTAATCTAAGAAGAAAGCCTAGTAGACTCACATCCTCTTAAATGAAGCCAACATGTGGTATCTTACCAGCCATAGAATAAGGCCTATCATACTAACAAGGTGCTCGTTAGTGTGTAGTGGCCAAGTAAGGAAGGAAAGCATAGAAACATCCTCAAAGAAAACTATTGGGGTGAACACTAGCGGGGTAGCATTGACCTAAAGCTATTGAGTGAGTGTCTCGAGGAGTTATATCAACTCGAGTAGCTCAGAGAGAAAATATATGTGTTTATTTTATATGTTTGTGTGTAGTTTTATTTTTGTTGTATGAAGGATAGGATGCCACTCGGGTTCCTTAAACCTACCCTAAACACATCATGGAGAATTCACAAACAAGAATACTGTCATCATGTAAGAGATTGAATTTGAAAAGGAATTCTCATTTATGATAATTATTTTCAAACATGATTTATAATTTTTCTAAGTAGATCCCATTGATTGGAAGCATTGGGTGCTCTCCCTTATGATTAATATGCTGATAAGATCCTCCTTGGTAGGCCTTTTTCTATATAGCAAAAGGACCTTCCCAAGTGAGTTCAAACATGCTTCCCATCTTATGATGGGCAACAATCAGTCTCCTTAGAACTAAAATAAGCTCTCCTACTTGAAAAAATCTAGGATGGACCAACTTAATGTGATCTTGAATCATTTGAGCTTTGTAAAACTAGATATTTTGGCATGCCCACAAGCATCTCTCCTCCAAACCTTGAGCTTTTCTAATAACTTGACATTTTGCTCTATTATGATCTTGCTATAGCTATCCTTAGTGATGGGAGTTGGACTTCTAATGGTATAGACTTTAGACCCATACACTAAGAAGAAAAGTAGACTAAGTTGGAGTTCTATATGTGGTGTGGTAGGCCCACAAGGCTTCAACTAAATGCTCATGCCATTATCGCTTATTGTTGTCGAGTGTCTTCTTCAGTATTTGGATGATAGTTTTGTTCAAGGCTTCTGCTAAGCCATTTTCCCTCAAGTAGTTGATGGTTGAATATCTCCAATCTATGTTGTGTCTTCGGTCAAAGTTGTTGATCTCAGTTATCTTGAATGCAGTACCATTATCAAATATAATTTGTAGAGACACTTCGAACCTATAAACAATATGGTTCTTAAAAAATTGGAGCACATGCTAAGATGTGACCTCTCTGAGCATAATTGCCTTCCCCCATTTGGAAAAGTAGTCAGTAGCAGCTAAGATGAATCGATGACCACTGTAAGAAGGAGGATCAATCAGACCCACTATGTCGATACCCCAACACTCAAATGGCTATGAGGACAATGTAGGATGTAGAATGTTGGGTGCTTAGTGTAGGAACACACTGTGTGTTTGACATTGGTGGAATCTCCTAGCTGTATCCTTGCAATCTTTGATCATCGACGACCAGTAGTATCTAGTCTCTTAATTTTGGCTTTCATCTTTAGACCAGAATGGTTGGCTCCACATAATCTTGAGTGTACCTCGGTCATGATCTTATGGGCTACATGCTAACAATGTAACCACATATGGTCAAAAGATCGCTGGTACAAGACACCATCTACAAGAGTGTAGAAAAGTGCTCTCTACTTCATCTGATGGGCTTGGGACTTCTCTTGTGGTAGTTTGCCTTTATTTAAATAATCCATGAATGGTTGCCTCCAATTTAAATCCTTGTCCTTCTTTGTAATGGAAATCACTCCTTAAAGGGAGTACTTTTTGATGAGTTCAATATCAATAAGGGATAAGACTTGTCTATTTTGGACTTTTATTTATATGGACTCATCCTCCGGACAGGCCACATATGGTCAAAAGATTGCTGGTACAAGACACCATCTACAAGAGTGTAGAAAAGTGCTCTCTACTTCACTTGTGGCAGTAACGGAGCTTGGGCTTTATAACCTTATAGGATCTAATGATTTGGTTGATAGCTAGTTGAGAATCCCTGAAGATGGTGATGTTCTAGATGGTTAGAGTAATGGCTAACTCTAGACCAACAATTAGAGCCTCATATTTGGCTTCTTTATTACTACAAGGATTGGACAGATGATATAAGAATCTCATCACATCACAGTCTGGAGTAAAGAGAACTATTCCCCTACCTTTCTAGAAATAGTAGATTATGGTTTTCTCCTCAGAGGAAGTCACACCATCAAAGTAAATCCCTGAGTGGTGAATGCTAGTATCCCCTAAGTTCATGATTAGTTCATCGGGAGATCATCACTAAGCAAAGAACAAGAAGTTGCGCTAAGAAATCCACTAGCACTTGTCCTTTCATGCAAGGGTACAAAGGTAATGTCAAATCATGAGGATCATGGACCATTGTGCCAACCATAGATAGTGTCGCCATGTCATGAGATACTATAGGATTGATCCTAAAGATTAAGTTCACCTTATGAGGAAGCATGTAATGTTGTAGCTTTTGGGATGCAAAGATTAAAGCTAGGCAATGCTTCAATGGGTGGATAATTAGCCTCAGAGATTAGATGATAGAGGTAGTAGAGTGCATTTTCCTTCCCTTCATCATTGGCTTGGGCAAACAAAGCACTGGGAGTCATCTAACAAAGAGTGTAATGTATGAGTGCTTGCCCGTGATAGGGCTGCTAGAACCAATGCATCATCGTGTAATGGTTGATGTCTTAAGGCATGCTCACACTTATCATCCCACTTAAACTTGGCATACTTTTGGCAAGTGTCGAGAATGGTCGACATCTTCCCGAGTTGGATATAAAGCATTTTAGATATGCCAACCACCCTTGGAATGATCTGAGTTGAGTTAAACTTTTAGGGGGTGGCATTTCTAATATCACCTTGATCTTCTCTGGATCGATTTTGATTCCCTAGTGTCGGACAACAAACCCAAGGAATTACTCTGAAGCTACTCTGAATGAACACTTCAAGGGGTTCACTTTGAGGTTAAATTATCTTAACTGTTTTGAAAACTACTCAAGTCAAAGAGATGGTATTCCTATTTTCAACTTTTGACCACAAGATCATCGACATAGCACTCGACTTGATGATGAATGAGTTTATCAAAGATTCAAGTCATAGCTCACTGGTATGTAGCACAGGCATTTTTAAGGTTGAAAGGCATGACCTTATAGTAATAAATTTTGACCGGGGTTCTAAAAGTAGTGTTTCTTTCATCTTTAGGGGCCATCATTATTTGGTTATATCTAGATGAGCCATCCATGAAAGAGAAGGCTACATGAGATGAGGTAATGTCCACCATCATCTCTGGGATTGGTTGTAGAGATTCATCTTTTGGATATGCCTTATTTAAATTCCTAAAATTGACGTATATGTGAATTTGGCCATTCTTTTTCTTAACTGGGATGACGCTACAACTGTGTAGGTATTTTTCTTCAGATGAAGCCAACATCGATCGCTTTCTTGACTTTAGAAATGACCTATTGTTCTATGTCTAATCACATGCATCTAGGAACTTGCTTGATAGGGTTAGTAGTAGGCTCTATTGCTAGTTTATGGACCACTATGTCAGGAGCCAATCCAAGCATCTCTTCATAACTCCATGCAAAGTAGTCCTTAAACTCAATCAATAGCCTAACTAAGTCATTGGTTTCAATTTCATTCAATAAAGAATTGATGTATGGATCTTCTTCAATTCTTAAGTTGATTTCCTCATCGATGGTTGAGTTGATCTCTTCTTCAACTCGCAAAGGCACCTTTGACTTTAAAATCATCTAGATCATCTAAAGTTTTAAGCATACCTCATATGATTTAATGTGATTTGAAAATAACCTATCGATTCCAAATGATTGATGATGACTAAGCAAGAATTATCATCATCGACCGACCCACTATACCAAATCCTAGTCTCTTGATTGAGAGCTTTTGCATTTGTTCTTCCATGTTCTTTGAAGTAGTTGACCTATGCTTTGACCAAGTATGTGGATTAACCCTTTCTTTGCTAAATTATGAACACAAGGCAAGTACCAATCGAAAGGTAATTCTATTAAATTTTTATATGAGTCATCCTCAAGTTTTACATTAACTTCTTGACTTGAGGATGATGCTCCTAGAAAGAACCTCTGAGTCTTCACACTTGTGAATGACCTAGTGGATTCCTTAACTAACAAACCCTCAACTTTTTTAGAGGAAAGTGGGTTAGAGCTGGTTCCCAACCGATGCCTAACACATATAGACTTGATACACTTATGCTTTGCTTTGGAGCCCGATTCATCGCTATCCGCTCAAGTGTCACCTCCAAGGAATCTACTACGAGAAGAGTTTGGTGTGCTAACCATATAAGACTCATCTTATGAACTAGATTCTAAGTCTATATGGATAGTACTACTCGGTTGGGGATATCTTCTATTGGTGGCCAATAAAGAGGTTTTCCACCCCTGAGACTGCCTCTGAACTAGCCTCTTCCTCTACCTGGTGGAGGTCAGGTCATCCTACCCATATGTTAGAATGGAGTAATGAATTGTGGGTGGAATCTAATGTTAGGCTCCACTTCTTCCTCCAAGTCTATTTTTGATCCCTTTTATTTTCTTTTTCATTTTCTCTTTTCTTTTTTTTTTTTCTCTTTCTTTTTCTTTTTATTTTTCTTTTATTTTTAAACTTTGACCAAGTTCACGAGAATAGGCTTGTTGATTTTGAGGGTGGTCGTAAATCGTGTCCTCATATATGCTGACCTCGTGAACTATAAATGGCTTGGAATCTCCTTTTACACATTAGACGATCCCACCTCTCACAAGCTTCATACATTGGTGTAGAGAGGATGGAACTATGTTGTTCATGTATCCATGGTCTCCCAAGCAAAGCATTGAAAGATGTATCGAGCTTATAATGTGAAACTTGGCTTCTGGCCTTCTAATCATTTATAAGGAACTATAGATCCTAAGGCCTATTGACCTTACCTATGGAGTGATTCAATCTTCCCATCTTAGACTTAGGAGTCTCTAGACACTAAGACTTCCCTAGATATAAGACACTTCTAACAATTAGGTAAACAATTAACCTAGCCTAAAGACTTAGAAGGGTTAACCATAGATTAGGTTATGCCTGTTAGGATAATCCCTACATCCCAAATCCAATCCATGTTCACCTTCTCAAACCAAACCTCAAGTTCAATTCAAACATCAAATTCAAATCCAAATCCAAACCCAAATTCCAAAACCAACTGATTGAAGCCCATGATCAAATCCAAATTTGAAACCCTTCCTAAGCCATATGACCTATCCCATGGACTTAGCCAAATCTTAATCCAAATCAATCCAAATTCAATTGATTTTCTCATAATAAATTTATATCTCCAATCATCTTCCAAAATATAAATCAAATCTACATTCAAATGATCAAAACTAAATCAAATTGAATCAAAACCTTTCTAAGCATATGACCTATCCTTGGACTTAGCCAAATCTTAATCCAAATGAAGTCAAACTAAATTGATTTTCTCACAATCAATCATATTTTCAATCATCTTCACAAATTTAAATAAAATATACATTAAATCTCATAAATCATAAATCAAACAAATCAAAATTCAAATCCCAAGCCACACCCAAGTCAAACCCAACTTAACCCCTTTGACTTGAAATATTCAAATGAACCAAAACTCATTTGAACCCAAGCCAATTGGATTTGAATTTATATATTAATCCCAAATCCATATATAAACTCAACCAAAAATCAAGCCAACTAAATCCAATTGGTCCACTTGACCCAAAGTGGCCAATTTGACCTCTTTGTACCAAGTTCTAATTCTACCCAAATTGGATTGAACCAAGCCCATCAAAACCTCCCATCATGATTATTGATCACCCTATGTTGATCAATTATCACAAATTAGGTCAAACCAACTCAACTTGGTCATTTGATCAAGTCAACCCCTTAACCCATATGAATACAAACTAGCCAAATTGCAACTTATGCCAAATCCTACACCTAAAAATAAAACCTAAAAATAAAAAAATACAAAATAAAACCTAAACCATAAAACCTAATAGACCTAAACCTAAACCAAAACCCTAGGAATGGGCAGAACCTTGACAACAAGAATATCACTGTCAACTAAGCTCAGTCTAGATATGATGGTGGAGGCAAAGGCAGAGGCGACGATTATTGTAGTGGTGGTGGGGGATCTGGAGGTGCTGTTGGATATCGAGGTGATCATCAACGTAGTGGAAATTTTGGAAGCGGGAGGAGAGACAAAGGTTATAGCCGTAGTGGGGCGGAGGTAGAGATTGGGGATATGATGATGGATCCCGCTACTCGAAAGGATGGGGTGGTTCTAATGGGAACTGAGAATCAAGATCCAATCTACTTATGGAACTGTTCTTTATAATGAGACCATTTTAAGATCTAGGGTTTTTTCTTTGCTTTATGCATGCTCAATTTTTATCTATGTCATCGCTTGTGTCTTAAAAAATTTAGTGTTTTACTTGGTTGATGAAATCGAAAAGAGCAAATATGGATTCTAAATTTGTTTTTTTGTAAAAAAAACAAAAACCCTAAACCCTACACTAAAACTTGAACTCTAAACCTAAAACTTAAACCCTAAACCTAAACCCTAAACCCTACACCCTAAACCCTAAACCCTAAAATCAAAACCCTAAATCCTAAACCCTAAACCCTACACCCTAAACCATAAACCATAAACTCCTAAACTTAAACCCTAAACTAACACTAAACACTAAACCCTAAACCCTAAACACTATAAAGCTAGAAACCTAAACATAAATTAAATAAAACCTGAAAATTAAAGAAATAAAAAAAATCTAAACCATAATAAAATAAAATAATAAAATAAAATTAAAACATAATTTAAAACTTAAACCTAAACCTAAAATAAAATAAAATAAAAAAATATAAGCTAAATAAAAATAAAATAAATAAAAACCTAAACTAAATTAAAAAATAAAAATTCTAAATAAAATAAAAATAAAATAAACCTAAAATAAAATAAAATAAAAAACTAAACAAAAAAAACCTAAAAATAAACAAAAACTAAAAGCTAAACTGTCAACTAAAAATAAAATAAAAATAAACCTAAACTAAAATAAACTAAATATAAATAAATAAAATCTAAACTTAAAACTAAAATAAACAAAAACTAAACCTAAAATAAAATAAAATAAAATAAACATAAACCTAAACTAAAAAATAAAACCTAAACCTAAACCTAGAAATCAGAAATAAAACTTAACCTAAAAAGTAAAATAAAAATAAAACTAAACTAAAAATTAAATGTAAACCTGAACCTAAACCTAAAAAATAAACTAAAATAATAAACCTATTCTAAAATAAATAAACCTAAAATAAATAAATAAAATTTAATAAAAAATAAAAATAAACCTCAATCAAAGTAAAAATTAAAATTAACTAAAATAAATAAAAAATAAAGTAAATAAACATAAACTAACTAGTTTACTTAATTTTAAAAAATAATAAATAATAAAATAAGCAAATAAAAAAAACCTTAACCCTAAGCCCTAAATCCTAAACCCTAAACCATAAAACCCTAAACCTTAAACCCTAACCCCTAAGCCCTAAACCCTAAACCCCAAAAAAACCCTAAACTATAAACCCTAAACCCTAAACCCTAATCCCTAACCATAACCCTAAACCCTAAACCCTAAACCTTAAACCCAAAAACCTAAAACCCTAAACCCTAAACACTAAAAACACCGTAAACCATAAACCGTAAAAATCCTAAACACTAAAGACTAAACTGTTAACCTAAAACTATTCCTAAACCCTAAGAGAACCCTAAACCCTAAACTTTACAACCTAGAAACCCTAAAACCTAAACCCTAAACCCTAAACCTTAAACCCTAAACTATAAACCCCAAACCCTAAACTTGAAACCCTGAACCCTGAACCTACCCTAAACCCTGAACTCTAAAAAGCTAAAAATGTAAACCTAAACTAAATAAAACCTAAAAATAAAATAAATAAGAAAACCTAAATGAAAATAAAATAAAGTAAAAACATAAACTAAAACCTAAACCTAAACCTAAACTTAAAAAGAAAATAAAATAAAAAATCAAAACTAAAAAAAATAAGATAAATAAAAACCTAAACTAAATTAAAAAAAATAAAAAACTTAAATAAAATAAAAACTAAACCTAAAATAAAAATAAAATAAATGTAAAATATAATAATATAAAAACATAAGAGTAATATAAACCTAATAAATAAACCTAAAAACAAACCTAAAAATTAATAAAAAATAAAACCTAAATCATAAACTAAAAAAAATCTAAACCTAAAATAAAAACAAAATAAACCTAAACCTAAACTAAAATAAACTAAACAAAAATAAATAAAACATAAACCTAAACCTAAACCTAAGCCTAGACTAAATAAAATAAAATAAACTAAAAATAAACCTAAACATAAACTAAAAAATAAAACCCAAAAATAAACCTAAAATAAAATCCTAAACCATAAACCTAAAAAAATAAAATAAGAACCTAAACAAAAATCTAAAACTAAAAAATAAAACCTAAACCTAAAACATAAACTAAAATAAACTTAAAAAAAATAAACATAAACCTAAACCTAAACTTAAAAAGAAAACTAAAAAATAATACACCTAGACTAAAATAAATAAACTAGACTAAATAAAAATAAAAAATAAACCTAAATAATAATACATATATAAAATAAACTAAAATAAATAAAAAATAAACTAAATAAATGAAAACCTACCAGTTTACTTAATTTAAAAAAAACCCTAAACCCTAAATCCTAACCCCAAACCCTAAACCTTAAACCCTAAACCCTAAACCCTAAATCTTAAACCCTAAACCCTAAATCATAAACCTTAAACCCTAACTCCTAAACCATAAAACTAACCCTAAACACAAAACCTACAACCCCAAATGTACAACCCTAACCTTACTGCTCTAAACCCTGAACCATAAAAAGCACTAAACCCTAAACCCTAAACAAAAAAAATCCTAAATTAAAAAAAAAAAAAAAATAAAGAAAAAATTGAAACCTAAAACTAACCCTAAATGCTAAACCTACAACTCTAAACACTAAACCCAAAACTCCAAATCCTAAAACCCTAGACCCTAAACCTTAAACCCTAAACCCTAAACCCTAAACCCTAAAACCTATAACCCTAAACTCTAAACCCTAAACCCAAACCCTAAACCCTAAACCCTAAATTAAAATAAACTAAACTAAAATAAATAAAACTTAAACCTAAACTTAAAATAAACTAAACCTAAACACTAAACTAAATATAATAAAATAAAATAAAAATAAACCTAAAACTAAACTAAAAAATAAAATCTAAAAATAAACCTAAAATAAAAACCTTAAACCTAAACATAAAAAAATAAAATAAAAAACAAAACCTAAACCTAAAAATAAAATAAAATAAATATAAAAACTAAACTAAACCTAAAATAAAAATAAATTAAACCTAAAATAAAATAAAATGAAAACTAAATAAAAACCTAAACTTAATAAATAAATCTAAAAATAAAACCATAAATAAAAACAATTAAAGATAAACCCAAAAGTAAAATAAAAAAACTAAACCTAAAATAAAAATAAAATAAACCTAAACCTAAACTAAAATAAACTAAACTAAAATAAATAAAACTTATACCTAAATCAAAAATAAATTAAAACTAAACCTAAACTAAATAAAAAAATAAACAAAAAAAAACCTAAACATAACCAAAAAGAAACCCTAAAAATAAACTTAAAATTAAAACCTAAAACCTAAACCTACAAAAAAATAAAATAATAACCTAAACTTAAACCTAAAAATAAAAAAAATAAAACCTAAACTTAAAAAAAAAAAATAAAAGTAAAACTAAACTAAAAAAAATAATCATAACCCTAAACCTAAACCAAAATGGTAAACTAAAATAAATAAACCAGAAATAATTAAACTAAACTAAATAAAAAAAATAAACCTAAATAAAAATAAATAATAAAATAAACTAAAAAAGTAAAAAATAAAATAGATAAACCTAAACGTACCAGTTTACTTAATTAAAAAAACCCCTAAACACTAAACCCTAAAAAACCCTAAACCTTAAACATTAAATCCTAAATAAAAAATTAAAATAAAAAAACCCTAACCCTAAACCCTAAAGACTAAAAGTAACCCTAAACCCTAAACCTACAATCCTAAACCCTAAACCATAAACCCTAAATCCTAAACCCTAAACCCTAAACCCTAAAACCTAAACCCTAAAACCATAAACCCTAAACCCTAAACCCTAAACCCTAAACCTTGAACCCTAAAAGCTACAACCCTAAACCATAAACCCGAAAAACCTAAAAACCTAAAAATCTAAACCTAAACTAAATAAAACATAAAAATAAAATAAATAATTAAACTTAAGCCTAAGAAAAATAAAAAATAAAAAATAAATAAAAATCTAAACTAAAACCTAAACTTAAAGCTAAAAATAAAATAAGATAAAAAATGAAAATTAAATTAAAATATAAAAAAACTAAAGAAAATAAAAAAATAAAATAATCCTAAAAATAAAAAAACATAAATAAAATAAAACCTAAATGTAAAATAAAAAAAATAAAGCTAAAATAAAATAAAATAAAAACTAAATAAAAACCAAAACCTAAAAAGAAAACCTAAATCCTAAACTAAAAAAAAAACTAAATAAAATAAATGTAAACTTATACTAAATTAAACTAAACTAAAATAAACAAAACCTAAAGTAAATAAAATCTAAAATAAACTAAACCTAAACCCTTAACTAAATAAAATAAAATAAACTAAAAATAATCCTAAAGCTAAACTAAAAAATGAAGCCTAAAATTAAACCTAAAATAAAAACATAAAACCTAAACTTGAAAAATAAAATAAAACTAAAACTAAATTAAGAAATAAACAAAAACCTAAACCTTAATGTAGAAAATAAACTAAAATAAATAAACCTAAAATAAATAAATTAAACTAAATAAAAATAAAAAAACTTGAATAAAAATAAAAAAATAGATTAAATTAAAAAAATAAAAAATAAACTAAATAAACCAAAACCTATCGGTTTACTTAATTTAAAAAAAATCCTAAACCCTAAACCCTAAACTAACCCTAAACCCTAAAACCAAAAACCCCAAACAATAAAGTAAAACCTGAACCTAAACCTAAACCAATTCAAATCATTTGAGCATCTTCTCTCTCTTTTTTTGGTTTTTTTTTCCCTATGCCTGTTCCTAGTGGTTTTCCTATGTGCGCTTGTCCTGGGATTCCATTTTGATGGTTTGCTCACTTTCGCCTTACATGTGTCAGTATTGTATGGCTATGGTTTCTGCTTCCCCATTAAGGTTTTTGACTCCTTGGGAGTCTCTCGATTAAATCCATCAGTGACTTTGAAATCTTTCAAGGATGTTCTTGCTAGGAAGGTGAATTCCACTGGTGAGTCTCTCGAGCATATCTCTATCTCCTTCTGAGGTGTACCTGCAATATGTGTTCTGATTCAATTATGGAAAGGCTTGCAAAACACTTATTCACGCAGAGCTGTCAGTAACATACATATAGCACTACCATCAAAAAGAAGGAGTGGGAAACATCAAGGCCATCATTGCAAGCATACCTCTTATGGAACCTTATCTAATGATGATCATCACACAAACCTGCATAAAACTTAGAATAATAAATATAACCTCCAAACACCAAGCATTCAGAGATATTAAGCTCATTATAACAGATAAGGAGGTAAACCATCAGGATATCATTAGACCAGAGGGAGCACCACCAAAGCCACCACCCAGAATTGCTAACACAGTTACTAGGAGAAAACCTCAAAATATGGGAAAAAGAAGTAAACTGAGATCAAACAAAGGCAAAAGAAAGCACATAGTTGATAAGGTCATCCATTAAAAGAACATGCAAAGATCCAGAAGCAATAATACCTAGAGTAACAGTAAGACTAACAGCAAGAATGCCAGGTAGCAAGGTAGCCATCAAAATAAGAAAGTGGAGAGGTTCATCCACAGTCCATAACTAAAAATCCCAGTAGGTAGAAACTAGAATAAAAGAATGGAAAAGTAAGCAGCTAGTTCCAAACATAGACTCAAAAAGATTAAGAAAATTATAACAAAGTAAATACTCTTTTAAACAACCCAGCCACCTAGAGTAACCAATCCATGCAACGAGCAAGGCAAGTCACCCTTCAATTCACCAAGATCGCCATTAATTCAAATCATCAAATTTAGAACCATCAGTATGAAAGAAAGTAGTCATCCAGTCACAAAGATTGAAAATATCCCAAGGGAAAGCAGTAGGCAGTACCCACCAATCCAAATCTATGGAAAGGAGAATCCTATTCAAACAACTAGAGACAACAGCCTAAGATAGAAAAAGAAAAAGCCCTTTATGATCAAAAATAATCAAACAAACAGAGATAACAATAAAATGAAACCCAAATAGTGTCATCATCACCCAAGTCCAAAAAGCATCCAACAAGTAGTTTTCAGCTTTCCAATTCAGAACGAATATCAAAAACAAAACCTCAGAATTACAGGAGGTGCACCCAATATGCAAAAGATATAACAATCCAGTAGCATCCAACCTCACACTCATCTATAACAGCAATAAAGTAAGGGTAAGTAGCTGCAGAACAAAAGTTGTCCAAGCAACAACAAAAAAATAAAGAGCCCTCAAGGCCACATAACTCCTCTTAGCAGTAGGAGCTAAATCCATAAAAAGATGCAAATAGCCACCTTCAGATGAGCAAGCCCCAACCAAGAAACCCACACCCTAACTAGCACAAGTAAAATCTGAGAGGATAAGAGCAGGTGGGAAGGGTGAGACTCATGATAGAAAGGACCACCAAAAACACCTGTAAAAGCCATCATAATCAACAAACAACAAAGTTACAGGACAACCAGCCATAGTAGGAAGGTAATAAATCCATCATGAGCAACACCCAAAAGGGGAAAAAACCCACAGCTAGGCAACACCAGCAACCAGTCAACAATAAATTCCAAAATGAACAAACTAAAATGCAGAGAGATCCAACTAATAAAGAGAACCACACCAACCAGAAGACAGGTAAAACCCAACAGCCTCCACCTATTACAAACACCTCTACCAAAATGGGAGAGAAGTTAAACCAAAAAATAAACACTATAGCAAAAATCTGATAAATGGAAAGACAACCCCAACCCATCCAAAGAATGGGAAGAACTCAAACTAAAGATTAAAAGTATATTTAGGTGAAGAAAAAACTCAAGACCAAGCTAGTAAAAGAGAAAACAAATACTAATCAAAAACACCAACATGGAAGCCCCAATGGTGGAAAAAAGAGCTAAAAGCTTCTAAGATAAGGCAATCCAGTTTTATCTAGATTCAAAAGACCCCTTAAAAGGAAAGGTATGCCATCATTAGAAAACATTTGTAAAAAAGAAGACTTGGCCCCCAAATTGGCAAGAAAGTCAGCACAAGAGTTGGCTTCTTTATAAATATGAGAAATTTGAAAATCTAGGTTGGCAAGAAGCCTCCTATTATGATTAAGTAAATAATACACTTCAGCATTACCATGAGCATTGGATTTGAGTAATCTAAAAGAAGGAGAGCATCCACTTCAAACCAAATCTTATTAATACCTTGCAGTAAACAAATGGAATTTCCATGATGAATGCCTTTAAGTTCAACAAATAAAACATAACATGGCTATAAAAGGGCAGCAAAAGCAGAGATAACGTTGCTGCTGTGATCTCTCAAAATCCCACCACAACTATAGTAATAATTAGAAATTGTGACATCAGTATTAAACTTAATGTAATGATAATTTGGTTTAATCCAGTTTATAAATTTTTGGGTAGGAGAGACATTACAGGGAGGAAGGTTAATCCCAAATTTCAATGCCATAGACTTGTACCCTTTAAAATTGGAGTGAGTAAGAAGATTGGCTTTGAAAGGAGACAAAATTTCATTTTTGGATCTAGCAATGATACAATTATAATTCACAAGATTATTATGATGCTTTGTATTATTTTTATCCATCCAAATATACCAAAGATAAGTAATAATGAAAATAATTTTAACATGACCCTTAGAAGTATAAGAGAAACATGCTTCAAGGAGTTGTATAATAGAAAATGAACCATTAAAATGGAAGTATTAAAAATATTATCATACTAATTCCACATTCTAGCAGCAATAGGGCCATTCACAAAAACATGATCCATACTTTAAATGTGATAACAATAATGACATTTAGAGGGGAGATGGAAACCTTTTTTCAAAAGAGTAGCATCCACAGGGATATAATGCTTCAGAATGTGCCATGTTAAAGAGAATGAATTAGGGACACTAATATTCTAGATTTTAGTAAAAACTAAGGACTCTTGATATTTAAATCTAATAAAATGCCAAACATCCTTAAAAATAAAATCTCCATAAGAAGAATTTTTTAAAAGAATTTAGTCAGGTTCATTAAGGAAAGGACAAATTTTAAGTATTTTGTTAATGATTACATTAGGAACAAGGTTATTAAATTGAGCCACATCCCACTTATTATTAATAATTAACCGATGAATCTTAAGCAGCATAGTGGATTGAGAATTAAGAAGGGAATTAATAAAGCCCTACCCAAGCCATTTGTCTTGACAAAAGAATTAGGAACCAGAATTGACACCTCAAGAAATTTAATTCTCAGCATTCCATTTGATACTACAAAGTCTTCTCCACACAGAAGAATCCCCAAATTTGAAAGCACAAATGAGGGGATGTTTTTCCTATCAATATTTAGCATGCATAAACTTTGACCAGTAACTATGTCTATTTTTATACTTCCACCACATTTTATAGAAAAATTAGTTAATAAAATCCTCTAGTGTTTTGCAACCGAAGCCACCTTCATTATTAGTACTACAATAGTTGTGCCAACTAGCCCAATGTATTCTTTTGATAGATGAATTAGAACCCCAAAATAAATTTATTAAAAAGTCTAATGATCCTTTTAATAATAGAGCAGGTAGGAACAATAGTAGATAAGAGATACATAGATAGAGAGCAAAGGGTACTTTTGATCAGGATAAGACTAGCACCAAAAGAAAGTAAATGAAATTCCTAAGAGGTGGTTTTCTTATTAATTTTTTGAATAACTTCATTAAATAAAGAAGTTCATTTCATGCCTCTATATAAAAGAGTCCCAAGATACTTGGTAGGGAGATTTTGATGAGAAAAACCTGTAATATTCTTGATAACATTGATCTTAGATAAGGAGATAGAAGAACTAGTAATAAAATAACTTTTATCATGATTGATATTCAAGCCACTCTCCTTACCAAAATGAGTTAAGAACTTACATAATTTTTGTAATAGAAAGAGTGGAGGCATTGCAAAATATAATGAAATCATCAGCAAAACAAATGTGTGAAATGGGAAACCCACTAATGGTTTTGTAGTACAAGTTAGGCATTCTACTAAATATATGCTCAATACATGTAAAAAGATATTCCACATCAATAATGAACAGGGTAGGAGAAAGAGGGTCCCCTTGCCTTAGCCTAATAGAAGAAGAGAAAAAACCATGACTTCAACATTAAGAAGCATAGAAAACTAAGAATTTTGAATTCCATTCTTAATTAAAGAAATAAATTGATTAGAAAACCCAAATAAAGCCAAAATTTTATATAGGAAAGCCCAACCAATATTATCATAAGCTTTGGAAATGTCAGGCTTAAAAGCAGGTTTCCACTGTGAACTTTGGCATTTAAATCATGGATCATCTCTTGGGCTAAAAGAATATTATCAAAAATGGATCTTCCTTTAACAAAACTAGTTTGATTGGGGGAGATAATTTTAAGAAGCAAGATACTCAATCTTTTAGCCAAAATCTTAGAGATAAGTTTATTAAAAAAAGTGCAAAGGCTAATCACCCTATAATCACTCCAACCTTCAGGATTGTCTTTTTTAGGAATTAAAATAATGGAGGTGCTAGTAAAATATTTTGGAAGGATATTACCCTTAAAAAATCAAGAATAGCTTTAATCAAGTACTTTTTAATGATAATTCAACATTTTTTGCAAAAAAAGGTCAATATAACCATCAAGACCAGAGACGGAGTCTTTATTGATACTCTATAAAATATTAGCAATTTCAGACTGAGAAGGTAAGGAAAAAGCATATTGTTATCATCATCAGAAATAAGATCAGGAATAGCTTTAGTCTAAGAAATATCATCATAAGCAACATTTTTATTCTGAAGGTCTTTATTAAAAGAACGAACAGAGTCAATAAGCTCCTTTTTATCTGAACGCCAAACTCCATCATTAATTTTTATTTTATGGATGTGATTTAGAGCTTTTTTATTTTCAACCATGGCATGAAAATATTTAGTATTTCGATAATCATCAAATATCTATTTCATAGAATCTTTTTACCACCAATAGGTCTCCTCCATGCCTTGAAAACATGTTAACCTATCTTTAGCTTGAACCAACATATGAATTTTAGAAGGATCATTGACAACATCATCTTCCAAAATGATTACCTTATTCTCCATTTTATTAATATTGAAAAAAGGTTCATGAAATAATGTTTATTCCACAAGGTAAGGCATTGTTTAAGCCTTTTTAATTTGAACCACAATCTCCTCATCCAACAAATATAGTCATCAGGATGGAGAGGTTCACCCTACTAGCAACAACATCCAAAAATCTATCATCCATCAGCCACATATTTTGGAAGATAAAAGATATAGGGGAGGAGGATCTATTAGCAATAAAATTCACATTAATAAGCAAGGGAAAATGGTCAGAAAGGGTTCTACTTAAGTGCTCCATAGAAGTACTAAGGAAAAGGTTAATCCACAGATGATTAAAAAGAACCCTATCATGCCTTTACAGAGTCTATAATTATTTCATGTAAATTGAGACCCACTAAAGCTATTATCAGTAAGATGATAATCAAGGATCATGTTATTAAAATCTTCCATAGAAAATAAGTTCAGAGCATTACCACCAACCCATTCAGAGGAAGAAGAGATAGTATTATAGTCTCCACCCACAAAGCAAGGTGCATCAATAGAAGAAGAAAAGCTAATAAGATCCTCCTAAAGAATGCATCTATCATTTCTATTACAAGAAGCAAAAATATATGAACCAAAATAACATAAATTATCATAAGTAATCTTAACATTCACAACTTGGGATAAATCATCCAAAACCTATAGAACATAGGGACTATTCCATAATATCCAAATTTTATTGCTCGAGTTATCAAAAAAATTTCCCAAGCCAATCATTCTAGAAAAAAAACAAATGTTAGAAGGAAGAATAAAGAGTTCCAAGATAGCCAAGAAGAAAATGTTATGAGTACGAACTAAGTTTCTAGATCTATTTCTAATAGAGAGGGTACCAATCCCTCTCACATTCCAAATTAAGAAAGAAACAATTTATTTTTGGGCAGAAGAGCTATACTTAGAAACTCTGGCAAAATTAGAAAATTTAGCTTTAGGAGTTTCATTTTTCTTCCTAAAAATCTTTTGAAATTTGTTGATCATATCCACAACATCACCATCCGATAGTAATTGTTCAAGGATATTTTTGGAATAAGGTTGCACATTTAAGACATCATTGGAAGCCACTTCACCTTCTTCCAAATCATTATTATGTTGAAGTATCAGAATAGAAATCAGTTCAACATTAGATGAAGAAATAGGAGAAGGATTTGAAAAAGAACCCTATCATGCCTTTACAGAGTCTATAATTATTCCATGTAAATTGAGACCCACTAAAGCTATTGTCAGTAAGATGATAATCAAGGATCATGTTATTAAAATCTTCCATAGAAAATAAATTCAGAGCATTACCACCAACCCATTCAGAGGAAGAAGAGATAGTATTATAGTCTCCACCCACAAAGCAAGGTGCATCAGTAAGAAGAAGCTAATAAGATCCTCCTAAAGAATGCATCTATCATTTCTATTACAAGAAGCAAAAATATATGAACCAAAATAACATAAATTATCATAAGTAATCTTAACATTCACAACTTGGGATAAATCATCCAAAACCTATAGAACATATGGACTATTCCATAATATCCAAATTTTATTGCTCGAGTTATCAAAAAAATTTCCAAAGCCAATCATTCTGAAAAAAAAAAGAAATGTTAGAAGGAAGAATAAAGAGTTCCAAGATAGCCAAGAAGAAAATGTTATGAGTACGAACTAAGTTTCTAAATCTATTTCTAATAGAGAGGGTACCAATTCCTCTCAAATTCCAAATTAAGAAAGAAATAATTTATTTTTGGGCAGAAGAGCTATACCTAGAAACTCTGGCAAAATTAGAAAATTTATCTTTAGGAGTTTTATTTTTCTTCCCAAAAATCATTTGAAATTTTTTAATCATATCCACAACATCACCATCCGATAGTAATTGTTCAAGGATATTTTTGGAATAAGGTTGCACATTTAAAACATCATTGTAAGCCACTTCACCTTCTTCCAAATCATTATTATGTTGAAGTATCAGAATAGAAATCAGTTCAACATTAGATGAAGAAATGGGAGAAGGATTAGAGCCATTTAAAGCACAAGTTCCTAAATCAGGATCAGCAACTTTATCATTAGTTTGCTCACCATTCAAGCCCTTATCAAGGATCATATTTTCTTCAATTAAAGGTGGTAAAGAAGCTAGAATGGAATCATTTGAGATAGAATCATCATCCATAAGTTTCTAAAAAATATTAGTATCCATTTTATTACCAATATTAAGGGGATTCAACTGTATAGGCCCATTAAAAGGTAATGCATCCTTATTAACATGACTGACATCCAAAAGCTGATCAGGCTTAAGAACTACAGCCTTGTCCAAAGGTGTAGTGGGAGGATCAAGATAATGTCCCTTGGATTCAGGTAAAGAATTGTCCATAAGAATAGCTTTCTATGGTTTAATCGAGGGCTCCTTCATATTGGGATCCAAATTATTATGAAGGAGTTTAGGTTTCCTAAGGTGAGGATGAACCATAAAGAAATCTGAAACTCCATGACCATGAATTTTGAAATGGGAACAAAAAATAGGAAAATTTTCAAAAACCACTTTTTGCAAAGAACCATATTTTTTTGATCCTAGCCAAATTTCCTTTGGAAAGTTTTTAGTTATATCCAACTAGACTAGAATCCAAGCAATAGATGGTCGGGTATTAGAAGCAATCGCCTGATCATCTTGAAGAGGATGACTGAACAACGCACCCATAAAAAAAAAATTCATGATTAATGAAATGGACATGCAAATTGGGAAGAGAGATCCAAACAGGAATAATAGGAGATTCCTCCTTAATATCAAAAAGGGCATCCATTTCAACAACTATGTCAGAGAATTGAAAATAAAATACGAGCGTCGAGAAAAATCATGAGAGTAATGTAAGTCATTGGAAAGTTGAATCAATACATGATGGGAATCGATCAATCTAATAGAAAAAATTCCAAAGAGTTTCAATCTATGGAAAAAGATCAAATATTCTCCAAAGTAGGATGTTTATTTAGTTTATTTTTATTTTTAATTTAGGTTTATTTTTTAGTTTTTTCATTTAGTTTATATATTTTAGGAATATTTAATTTTGTTTATTTTTTAGGTTTAGGTTTAGGATTCTATTTATTTTTTAGTTTAGTTTAATTTTTATTTTATTTTTTATGTTTTAATTTTATTTTTTATTTTTAGGTTTAGGTTTAGGTTTTTATTTTATTTTTTTAGGTTTAGGTTTTAAGTTTTTATTTTAAGTTTCTTTTTAGGTTTTATTTTTTTTACTTTAGGTTTAGGTTTATTTTTAGTTTATTTTATTTTATTTAGTTTAGGGTTTAAATTTAGGTTTAGGTTTTATTTATTTTCGTTTAGTTTATTTTTGTTTAAGTTTAGGTTGATTTTATTTTGTTTATTTCAGGTTTATGTTTTTTTATTTGTTTATGGTTTAGCTTTTATTTTTTATTTATTTTAAGGTTTAGGTTTATATTTAGTTTTTATTTTATTTTATTTTAGGTATATTTTATTTTTATTTTATGTTTAGTTTTTATCTTATTTAAGTTTTTTATTTTTAAGTTTATTTTAGTTTTTTAGTTTAGTTTAGGTTTTTATTTATTTTAGTTTAGTTTAATTTTTATTTTATATTTTATATTATTTTTAGGTTTAGGTTTAGGTTTATGTTTAGGTTTAGGTTTAAATTTTAGTTTAAGTTTTATTTTATTTGATTTTTATATTATATTTAGATTTAGGTTAATTTATTTATTTTTAAGGTTTTATTTGGTTTAGGTTTAGGTTTTTATGTTTCCAGGGTTTAGGGTTTAGAGTTTATGGTTTATGGTTTTGGTTTAGGATTTGGAGCATCGAGTTTAGGTCAGTTTAGGTTTAGGGTTTTTTAGGGCTCAGATGGTTTTTTAGGGTTTAGGGTTTAGGGGGTTTAGCTTTGGGTTTAAGGTGAGTTTAAGGGTAGTGGGAGGATTTAGGTTAGTTTGGTTTAGGATTGAGTTATGATTTTTTTTTTTAAATTAAGTAAAATAGGTAGGTTTAAACTCATTTAGTTTATTTTATTTATTTTAATTTTTATATAGGTTTTATTTTTCTTTTTATTTAGTTTAATTTATTTATTTTAGGTTTATTTATTTTAGTTTATTTTATTTTAGTTTATGCTTTTTATTTTAGTTTATTTTTTAGGTTTAGGTTTAGGCTTACTTCTTAGTTTAGTTTTATTTTCATTTTATTTTTTTAGGTTTAGGTTTTATTTTTTATTTTTATGTTTAGGTTTAGGGTTTTTTTTAAGTTTATGGTTGAGGTTTTTATTTTAAGTTTATTTTTAGGTTTTATTTTTTAGTTTAGGTTTAGGTGTAATTTTAGTATATTTTATTTTATTCAATTTAGGTTTTGGTTTAGGTTTAGTTTATTTTAGATTTTGTTTTACGTTTATTTCTTTTAGTTTAATTTATGTTAGTTTTCATTTAGGTTTATTTTATTTTTATTTTAGGCTTAGGTTTTTTTTACTTTAGGTTTTAGGTTATATTCTTTATTTATTTTTAGGTTTTATTTTTTGATTTATTTTTTAGGTTTAAGTTTTTATTTAATTTTTATTTTATTTTATTTTAGTCAATTTTATTTTTATTTTAGGATTAGTTTTTATTTTATTTAGGTTTTTTATTTTCTAGTTTAGTTAAGTTATTTAGTTTTTTTAGTTAAGCTTTTTATTTTTAGTATTTTAATTTCATTTTAGTTTTTTAGTCAATTTTATTTTTTTATTATATTTTAGTTTAGTGTTTTTTAGGTTTCAGTTTAGGTTTAGGTTTTAGTTTATGATTTTATTCTATTTTATTTTATTTATGTTATTTTGGTTTAGGTTAAATTATTTTATTTTTAGGTTTTATTTAGTTTAGGTTTAGGTTTTAGATTTTTAAGGTTTAGGGTTAGTTTATGGTTTAGGGTTTAGGGTTTATGATTTAGGGTTTAGGGTTTAGTATTTTGGGTTTTAGGGTTTAGAGTTTTGGGCATAGGGATAGGGATTTTTTTTATTTTTAATTTTTTTAAATTAAGTAAACTAGTAGGTTTAAGTTTATTTAGTTTTTATTTATTTATTTTAGTTTATTTTGAATTTTATTTTTAGTTAGGCTTATTTTTAGTTTTATTTAATTTAGTTTATTTCTTGTAGGTTTATTTATTTTAGTTTAGGTTTTTTATTTTAGTTTATTTTTTTGCTATTGGTTTTGATTTAAGTTTATTTTTAAGTTTAGTTTATTTTTATTTTATTTTTTAGGTTTAGGTTTTATTTGTACCTTTTAGGTTTATGTTTGGGTTTTTATTTTATTTTTTTAGGTTTAGGTTTTCATTTTTTATTTTAGGTTTATTTTTAGGTTTTATTTTTTAGTTTAGGTTTAGGTTTAGGTTTAGGTTTTATTTATTTTAGTTTAGTTTATGTTAGTTTATGTTTAGGTTTCTTTTTTTTATATTTTAGGTTTAGTTTTTTTTTTAGTTAAGGGTTTAGGTTTTATTTTTTATTTATTTTTAGGTTTTATTTTTAGGTTTATTTTTTAGCTTTAGGTTTTTATTTATTTCTTATTTTATTTTATTTTATTTTTATTTTAAGATTAGCTTTTATTTTATTTAAGTTTTTTATTTATTTTAGGTTAGTTAATGTTTTTATTATTTAATTTTAATTTAGTTTTACTTTTAGGTTTGGTTTTAGTTTATGATTTCATTTTATGTTTTATTTATTTTAGTTTAAGTTTTTTTATTTTTTTTATTTTTATGTTTTATTTCATTTAGGTTTAAGTTTTTAGCTTTTTAGGGTTTAAGGTTTAAGGTTTAGAGTTTAGAGTTACTTTAGGGTTTAGGGTTTTTGGTTTTGGGTTTGCGGTTTAGGGTTTAGTATTTATGGTTTAGGCTTTAAGGTTTTGGGTTTTGGGTTTAGGTTTTATGGTTTAGGGTTTAGGGTTTTGTGTTTTAGGGTTTAGGATTTAGCGTTTAGGGTTTAGGGTTAGTTTTATGGTTTAAGGTTTAGGGATACGTTTTTTTAAAAAAAAATTAAATAAACTGGTAGGTTTAGATTTATTTATTTTATTTTATTTTTATTTATATTTAAGTTTATTTTTATTTTTATTTATCTTAGATTATTAGTTTTAGTTTTATTTATTTTAGTTTAGGTTTTTTATTTTAGTTTATGTTTTAGGTTAGGCTTCGGTTTAATTTTATTTTTATTTTATATTTTAAGATTAGGTTTTATATTTTATTTTAGGTTTAGGTTTAGGTTTTTATTTTATTTTTTTTAGGATTAGGCTTTAGGTTTATTTTTAGGTTTTATTTTTTTAGTTTAGGTTTAGGTTTAGGATTAGTTTATTTTAAGTTTAGTTTTAAGTTTTATTTATTTTAGTTTAGTTTATTTTAGTTTAGGTTTAGGTTTATTTTATTTCTATTTTAGGTTTAGCTTTTTTTATTTTGGGTTTTGGTTTTATTTTTTATTTATTTTTAGGTTTTATGTTTTAGTTTATTTTTTAGGTTTAGGTTTTTATTTAATTTTATTTAATTTTATTTTAAGTTTATTTTATTTTTATTTTAGGTTTAGTTTTTATTTTATTTATGTTTTTTATTTTTTAGTTAGTTAAGATTTTTATTTAATTTATTTTAGTTTAGTTTTTATTATTTATTATTATTTTTATTTTTTTATGTTTAGGTTTGGTTTTTTTATGATTTTATTGTACATTATTTTTATTTATTTATTTTTGGTTTAAGTTTTATTTATTTATTATATTTTTAGGTTGTATTTAGTTTAGCTTTATGTTTTAAGCATTTTAGGGTTTACTGATTAGGGTTTACGGGTAGTTTGGGGTTTAAAGTTGTTGGGTTTGGGGTTTAGCATTTATGGTTTAAGATTTAGGGCTTAGGGTTTAGGGTTTAGGTTTTAGGGTTTAGGGTTTAGGATTTAGGGTTTTAGGGTCTAGGGTTTAGGGTACAGGGTTTAGGATTTATTTTTGGATTTAAGGTTTAGGAATAGGTTTTTTTATTATTTTTATTTTTTAAAATTAAGTAAACTAGTAGGTTTAGGTTTATTTATTTTATTTTTATTTATTTTAGTTTATTTTATTTAAGTTTATTTTTATTTTTATTTAGTTTAGATTATTTATTTTAGGTTTATTTATTTTAGTTTAGGGTTTTTATTTTAGTTAATGTTTTAGGTTTAGGTTTATTTTTTAGTTTAGTTTTATTTTATATTTTATATTTTAGGTTTAGGTTTTATTTTTTATTTCTAGTTTTAGGTTTACATTTTATTTTATTTTTTTAGGTTTAGGTTTTAGGTTTATTTTAGGTTTATTTTTAGTTTTTATTTTTTAGCTCAAATTTAGGTTTAGGTTTAGTTTATTTCAGGTTTAGGTTTAAGTTTTATTTATTTTAGTTTAGTTTATTTTAGTTTAGGTTTAGCTTTAGCTTTTCTTAATTTAGGATTTAGGTTTATATTTTATTTATTTTTAAGTTTAGGTTTTTATTTAGGTTTTATTTTATTTTACTTTAGGTTTATTTTATTTTTATTTGAGGTTTAGTTTTTATTTTATTTAGGTTTTTTATTTTTTAGTTTAGCTTAGGTTTTTATTAATTTTATTTTAGTTTAGTTTTTATTTTTTATTTTATTTTATTTTTATGTTTAAGCTTAGGTTGAGGTTTGAGTTTAGGTTTTTATTTTATTTTATATTTATTTTATTTTTTTAGGTTTTCTTTTTTAGGTTTTATTTAGCTTAGGTTTAGGTTTTTAGCTTTTTAGGGTTTAGGGTTAGTTTAGGGTTTAGGGTTTTGGATTTTTAGGTTTTAGGGTTTAGGGTTGAGGGTTTAGGGTTTACGTTTTAGGTTTAGGGTTTAAGTTTTAGTTTGGAGTTTAAGGTTTTTAGGTGTTTTTTATTTTTTTATTTTTAATAGGGAACTAATTCATATTCAGCATTTCTTCTTTTCAATTTCATATAATCAACTAACACAACAAGTTTTCTAAGACACAAGTGATGACATAGATAAAAAATGAGATCGCATAGAGCAAATCAAAAACCTTAAATAAGTAGAACTGTCTCTACAGTAAAGACACAATTCCACATGTAGTAGATCAGATTATCAATTTTTCACTTTCTCCAATTCTCATCAGAACCACCCCGATCTCTCGAGTAGCAGGATCCAAAATAATATCCCTGATCTCTTCCTCAACCACCACCACGGTTGTAACCTCTATCACTCCTCCCACCTCTATAACCACCACTGCTCTGACCACCACCTCCATATCCACCAGTACCTCCAGATCCCCCACCACCACTATGATAATCATTGCATCCGCCTTCACCTCCATCGTCAGATCTAGACTAAGGCTGGTTGACAGTGATGTTCCTATCGTTAAGGTTTTGCCCATTTTTAGAGTTTAGGTTTATTAATTTTTGGGGCTTATGTTTATTTTTTTAATTTATTTAATTACTTTAGGTTTAGGTTTAGGGTTTGGGGTTTAGGGTTTAGGGTTTAGGGTTAGTGTTTAGGGTAGTTTTAGGTTTAGGGTTTAGGTTTTAGAGTTTAGGATTTAGGGTTTGATTTTTTTATTTAAATTAAGTAAGCGGGTTTATTTATTTAAGTATTAGTCATTTAGTTTACTTTATTTTATTTATTTATATTTATTTTTATTTTATTTTATTTTAGTTTATTTATTTAGGTTTAATTATTTAAGTTTAGTTTTTTTATTTTGGTAGATCTTTTAAGTTTATATAGTTCATTTTAGTTGAGTTTTACTTTATTTTATTTTAGGTATAGGTTTATTTTTATTTTATGTTTAGGTTTATGTTTTATTTTTTATTTTTTTTTTTTGGTTTAGGTTTTAGGATTTTTTTTAGGTTTATTTTTAGGTTTTAATTTTTCATTTAAGTTCAGTTTATTTTAATTTTAGGTTTATTTTAGATTTAATTTTTATTTTTTTAGGTATTTTATTTTTTTTTTTTATATTTTTAGTTTAGTTTAGGTTTTTATTTAATTTATTTTATTTTAGTTTATATTTTTTATTTTATTTTTAGGTTTAAGTTTAGGTTTTAATTTAGGTTTTAATTTAATTTTATTGTTTTATTTTGTTTAGGTTTACATTTTTTTATTTCTTTTATTTTTAGGTTTTATTTAGTTTAGGTTTAGGTTTTAGGTTTAGGGTTTTAGAGTTTAGGTGAGGTGTGGTTTAGGATTTGAGTTTAGTTTAGGGTTTGGGGTGGGGTTTAGGTTTGGAGGGTTTAGGGTAGGGTTTAGGGGGTTAGTGGTTTAGGGTTTTAAGGTTTTTTAAAAATAGTAAACAGAGTTTATATTTGTTTAGTATGTAGTGTTATTTAGGGTTTTGTAGGGTTTAGGTTTTACATTTTAGGGTTTAGGATTTTGGGTTAGGGTGGGGTGTATGGTTTAGGGTTTAGGGTCTAGGGTTTAGGTTTTAGGTTAATGGTTTAGGTTTTAGTTTAGGGTTTAGAGTTTTTGGTTTTATTTTTCTTTTTTTTTTTAGCAAAGAACAAATTCAGATTCAACATTTCTTCTTTCAATTGCATCAACCAAGTAACACACCAAGTTTTCTAAGACACAAGTCATAACATAGATAAAAAATGAGCACGCATTGAGCAAATAAAAAACACTAGATAATTAGAACCGTCTCTACTATAAAGACACTGTTCCATAAGCAACAGATCAGATTGGCCATTATTTAGTTTCTCTAGTTCCCATCAGAACCACCCCGACCTCTCGAGTAGAAGGATCCACCATCATATCACCAATCTCTCCCTCTGCCACCACCATGGTTGTAACCTCTATTGCTCCTTCCGCCTCCATAACCACCACTGCTCGGACCACCACCTCTTTGTCCACTGGCACATCCAGATCCCACACTACCACTGTGATAACTGCCTCCTCCGCCTTCGCCTCAACCGCCAGATCTAGACTGACCCTGGTTGTTCCTCCCATCAAGGTTCTACCCATTCTTAGTGTTTAGGTTTTTTTATTTTTTAAGGAAAGTTAGAATTTTATTACCATAAAAATAAAGGATACAATGTCTTTAAAAGGGGTAAAGCTCAAATTTCTACTGAAACCTAAAGATCTACAAGAAACCTAAAGAGCTAAACCCCTTCTAAGTATAATGGAAAAAAGAAAATAAAAGAGAAAAAGCAACAACATAAAAGAAAATAAGGAAAGACATAAAAAGGACTAATAAAACTTAAGAAAATAGTAAAAGGAGTAGTTAACAGTAGCTCATGATCCCTTTGAGATGGAAAGTTAAGCAAGATCCACATCAAGAGTAGCTGAGTTGGCTTAGTAAAGATTATTCCATCTGTGAAGTATCAACCTGCAAAAGAATTTTGCAAAATAGTACAAAGGCAATGGTCATAGATGAAGGGAAAATGATAAAGTAAACAATTTAGAAAGGGCTGAGAAAGAGAAGGCTCGTGCATTATTAAGATCATCTCAAGGGGAAACAATACATATGAGCATCCAAACTTCATGAGAAGGGTTACAATCATATGCATGCTACCAACCAGAGAGAAGATATGGGGAAGCATTAAGGCCATCATAGCCAGCATATCTGATATAAGCAACCATCCAAGGAAAAATAGTCCATATTGATCTTGTTCCTGCACCAAAAAAATCGAGATAAATAGCCAGCTAGCAGCCAGCCAGCAGCCAACCCATGAACCAAAACCCACAATAGACCAAACACATAAAGCCAGCATCCCAAAAGCTACAGAAGGGTGAGTGGCCCAGAACAACCCACAACTATGTCCATAGCACTAGCAATCCAAATCCAAGGGAAAAACCTCCACCCAAACAACAAAATAGTAGAAGATAAGTAGCACCAGAGAGAGTAAAGCCATAGCATAGAAAGACCAAGAGGGCATCCAAAAATTACCATCAAAACCACCACCAAGGCAGCCAAAAGGAAAGCAAATCCACCACACCAAGTAAGAGGAAAATATCAAGAAACAAGGAGAGCCAACTAAACCAAAGGGAGTCAATACCAACAGTCAACATAAAGCCCAAAACACGAAGCCAAGGCACAATCATCCAAGGCAAGACAACAGCCACAAAAAACCCCTCAAGCAGCCAAACCACAACAACAAGTTCTAAAATAGGACCAAAAAAAAAACAACAAGAGCTTATATCCTCCCCCGACAAAACAACTAATAAAACCACCCAGGCTAGCAGCCAGCGGGAAGAGCAGTCGGAAAACTGACACCCAAATTGGGAAGCAAAAATAAAGGAAAAATACATGCACCCAAGAGAGTATAACCAACCCAGGAGTAAACCAGAAACCCAACCAAAAGCACCTAAACCAACCATCAAACACATCCACCCAGGAAACTAACCTAGCTAGCCAAAATAGCCAACCATCCTAGTCAACCATCTAAACCAACTAGCAGACAGAGCCAATACAGAGCATAAAAAGAAGGAAAAGTTCAATAATAGACAAATCCAAAACCCACCTGGAGATCTCCAAAATAACCAAAAAGCAAAAATTGTAGTCACCTAGCCAAACTAGAAAATGCCAAGGCTGACCACCCAACCAGAAGCATGAAATTTGTATGGAAAGGAACAAGGCCAGAGGCAAACAAAACCCCTTCCAAATCCTAAAGAGCTGACAGTCACTAGAAAACAGAAAATAGGGAGACAACAACCACAGAACAACTAACTCTAATTCACAAGGCAAATGGAACCAACTAGTAGAAACTTCCAAGCCAAACTAATAAAGGAGAACAACAACCACCAAAAAACCCAAATCTAAGCCACCTAGAAGAGGGAAACAATAGCCATAGAAAAATAACCACCCAAAATAGCCAAGCAGATGAAAGAAATAAATAAGAGCAACCAGCATAGCCAACCATATAATCTGTAAAATCAATTTGAATAAGGGCACAACTGGCCAAAACCAAAGGCAAACCCGACATTCATTGGTAAAATGGGTAGTCCAAAATCTTGCACAGTCATAACCCAATTGGAGACATAAAGCATGAGGCAGATAAAAAAAAACCTCCAGGCTCAAAGGATAGGGAAACCAATTAAAAACAAAACCACTATGACCCAAAAAAAGGTTATGCAAGTATAGAATGGGGTAAAGAGGAAGTGGGTGTAAGTATAGAAATAAACTCAGCAAAAACCATGTCCTATTGAGCGGAGCAAGATTAAAAAAATACAAAAAATAGACTGAATAAAACCACCATAGCAAAAAATCAACAAAAGAGCTAAAAGTTAAAATATGAGGTAAGGTAGTCCATTATTATCCAGATTGACTAGACCATGCAGATGCTTAGATAAGTTATGGTTATCAAATAAAATGAGCTCATTTAATTCCCCTTCCAAATTAGCTAGGAAATCAACACAAGCATTACCATCACAAAGAATGTGAGAAATTTTGTAGCAAAATTTATAAAGAATCTTTTTAGTGTGATTAAGAAGATAAAATAATTCAGCATTTCACATTTTATTATTATTGAGCATATCAAGTAAAAGAAGAGGATTAACTTCACTCCAAATATTAAAGAGGCCTTTGCTTAAACAAATATCAATAGTTATGTTAACATCTAAGAGTTTAGCATAAATAACATAAGAAGCTTTGAAGAAGTAGGAAAATGCACAAATTATAGTGCCTTTAGAATCCCTAAGAATTCCACCACAACCATATTTGTTTAGGGAAACAAAACCATCAATATTGATCTTAATAGAATTTTTGTAGGCTTAATCCAATGTATAATCGTAATACTCTTGTAGGATGGATCATCACACAAAGTGATACCTAGTTTTTTAGCCATAAATTTATAACCTCTAAAGTGAAAATTGATAATTAAATTTGCATTAACCAAAGCATGAATTTTTCTCTTTATTTATAGTAAGGTTTCTTTTATGGTTCTTAGGGATGCCACAATATTTAAAATCATTTTTATTCATCCAAATGAACCAAATAATGGTAATAAGAATTAAAACTTTGATATGACCTTTCATAGTTTTATGGAAATAAACTTCAAGAAGTTAATATAATGAAAGAGAGCCATGAAAATTGTTATTGTTAAATAATTCATCATACCATATGCAAAGTTTTGTAGCAATAACACCATTGAAAAAAACATGATGAACATTTTCAATATGAAAGCAACAATAGCACTTAGAAGGTAAGTAAAACCCATTAAGATAGAGCAATGAATTAACCAGGATGAAAATATTCAAAATCCTCCAAGCTAAATTTGAATAAAAATTAGGAATAATATTGTTCCAAAGTTTAATGAAAACATTAGAGGTGTTCTATTTATTTCTAATAAAATTTCAAACCTCTTTAAGAACGAAATCACCATTGTAAGAAAGCTTGATAAAGGATTTGATCTAGTTTATTACAAAAGATAACGATGTTGCAAAACTTGCCAAAATAGAAATAAGAATGTAATTCTAAAGTTTATTTTCATTCCAATTATTATTAAATTAGGTTGTAGGTTTCGGGTTAGTTTAGGGTTTAGGGTTTAGGATTTATGGCTTAGGATTTAGGGTTTAAAGTTTTTTTTTTAAAAAAAAATTTAAGTAAACTATTAAGTTTTGGTTTATTTAGTATATTTTGTTTATTTAGTTTATTTTTGCATTTATTTAGTGTTGAGGGTTTAGGATTTAGGGTTTATGGTTTTACGGTTTAGGGTTTAGGATTTAGGGTTCAGGGTTTAGGGTTTAGGGTTTATGGTTTAGGTTTTAGGTTTAGGGTTTTAGGTTCTGGGTTTTTCTATAACAGAGAACAAAGTCAGATTCAACATTTTTTCTTTTTGATTTCATCGACCAAGTAACACACCAAGTTTTTTAAGGCACAAGTGGCAACATAGATAAAAATGAGCACACATAGATCAAAACAAAAAATCTTAGATAACAAGAACCATCTCTTTTATAAAGACACAGTTCCATAAGAAACAGATTAGATCGGTCATTCTTCAATTTCTCCAGTTCCCATAAGAACCCCCATGACCTCTCGAGTAGCGAAATCCACCATCATATCCTCGATCTCTCCCTCTACCACCACCATGGTTGTAACCTCCATCACTCCTTCCGCCCCATAACCACCATTGCTCTGACCACCACCTCCATATCCACCAGCACCTCCAAATCCCCCACCACCACTGCGATAACCACTGCCTCCACCTTCGCCTCCACCGCCAAATCTTAACTGAGCTTGGTTGACGGCAATGTTCTTGCCATGAGGGTTCTGCCCATTCTTAGGATTTATATTTTTTTAGTGAAAGTTAGAATTTTATGACCATAAAAATAAAGGATACAATGTCCTTAAAATGGGTAAAGCTCAAATTTCTACTACTCACAAAGCTACAAAAAAAACCTAAAGAGCAAAACCTCCATCAAAGTACAATGAAAAAAGAATATAAAAGAGCAAAAGCAACAGCATAAAAGAAAATGAGAAAAGACATAAAAAGGACTAATAAAACTTAAGAAAATAGTAAAAGGACTGGTTAGTAGCAGCTCATGATCCCTTTGAGAAGAAAATCAAGATCCACATGAACAACACTTGAGTTGGCTGAGTAAAGATTATTCCATCTGTGAAGTTCAAACCTGCAAAAGAAATCTACAAAACACAACAAAGGAAATTTTCATAGCTCAAGGGAAAATGATAAAGTAAATAATTTAGAAAGAGCTGAGAAAGAAAAGGCTCGAGCTCAATTAAGATCATCTCAAGGGGAAATAATACATATGAGCATCCAAACGTCATGAGAAGGGTTACAATCATATGCATGCTACCAACCAGAGAGAAGATATGGGAAAACATCAAGGCCATCATATCCAGCATACCTGATATAAGAAACCATCTGAGGAAAAATAATCCATAGTGATCCAGTTCTTTCACCAAAAAAATAGAGAAAAATAGCAAGCTAGTAGCCAGCCAGCAGCCAACCCACCAACCAAAACCCACAATAGACCAAACATATAAACCCAGCATCCCCGAAGTTATAGTAGGGTTAGTGGCCAAGAACAACCCACAACTATCTCAAAAGCACTAGCAATCCAAATCCAAGGACAAAACCTCTAGCCAAACAATAAGATAGTAGAAGATAAGAAGCACCAGAGAGAGGAAAGCCAGAACATTAATAGACCAAGAGGGCATCCAAAAATTACAATCAAAACCACAACCAAGGCAGCCAAAAGGAAAGTAAATCCACCATAACTAACCAAAAGGAAATTATCAAGAAATAAAGAGAGCCAACTAAACCAAAGGGTGTCAATACCAATAGCCAACATAAAGCCCAAAACACCAAGCCATGGCACAATTATCCAAGGCAAGGCAACACCACAAAAAACCCCTCGAGCAGCTAACCCCTAATAATAAGTTGTAAAATAGGAAAAAAAACCACATGAGCTCATATCCTCCACCAAAAAATAGTTAATAAAACCACCCTAAGTAGGTCTTGTACCTTACACCTCTAGTTAACAATGGCATTGTACTCACTTATTCCTTTCTTACTTTCATGTGTGTATGTGAAAATTTTGATAAGGAAATAATTTTCTACTAATGGAAATCATGCATAGCAAACTCCTAAAATTCTTTAAATGAATTACTTAGCAAGCATCATAAAGTAAGTTAAATACTCTCATTTCTATGTAAAGATATGATTAGGGTCCATCCCTATGCATGTTATATATGTTGGGAAAGAAAGGAAGTAATGTGTGTTATGTAAATTTTGATTCATTTTATTTAATCTTAAAATGCCTTTCTCTTTGAATAGGTTTGTTTAGAGTTTATCTAAACAAAGGACTAATTAAAAGATTTAATCAAAACATTCACCTAAACAAAACTAAATTGTGAATCTACTTTAGTAATTACTTAGGTTAGGGAAGGAAAGAGAAGTTCTCTTCTCTTTCCCTCTCTTCATAACTTAGTAATTAATTATAGAATCAATTTAAACCAAATCAAAACATGAAATAAAATCAACCCAAAACCATTAAACAACTTAAATGAAACACTCCTCTAAGTTGATCATGTTCTTCACACTTAGAAAATTTGAACCTAAAGCTATAGCTAAGCATACCACACAAACCTTCAAAGCACACACATTAGCCTAAGTCACCACTTCTAGCCTTAGGATAGGTCGGTGCACGGTTTGATGTTTATTTTGTTTTGTGATATATGTTTTAGACTAGATGTTAGGGTTTATGCTCATAGAATGAATGATAGGATGTTCTTAGTCTAACTATTCTTTTCTACAGGGGATTGTGCTTAAGGTGCGCTATCACAAAATAAAAATATAAATTCTTTTGCTTACAAGTGCTTATACCCCTAAGCATAATCCAATAGGCTGTGGACTTAGTCACCCATGTGTGGGGTGATAAGTCTAATATACATGCTTGGGATTTATGTAGTTTGTTTTCCTCATCAAATGTAGTATTCTCTTTCATGGATGGCTCATCTAAATATAACCACATAAAGATAGCCCCTGAAGATGAAAGAAACACTAATTTTAGAACCCCGATCAGAATCTATTGCTATAAGGTCATGCCTTTTAGCCTTAAAAATGTCAGTGCTACATACCAGTAGATTATGACTCGAGTCTTTGAAGAAATCATTTATCATCAAGTTGAGTGCTATGTCGATGATCTCGTGATCAAAAGTAGAGAAAAGGAAGACCATCTCTTTGACTTGAGAGTAGTTTTTGAGTAGTTAAGATAATTTAACCTCAAAATAAAACCCCTAAAATATAGATTCGGAGTAGTTTTAGGGAAATTCCTTAGGTTTATTGTCCGACACTAGGGAATCAAATCGAACTAGAGAAGATCAGGCGATATTAAAAATTTCACCCCATAAAATTTTAACTCAACTCAGATCATTCCAATGGTGGTTGGCATATCTAAGCTGCTTTATATCTAACTTATTAGAAATATGTCAGCCATTGTCAGTAGTTGTCAAAAAGGATGCCTAGTTCAAGTGGGATAATAAGTGTGAGTATGCCTTTGAAGACATCAAGCATTACCTGATGATCATCGATTCTAGTAGCCCTTATCCCGGGTAAGTGGCTCAGCTACTAGGTTACATGACTCCCTTGGTGCTTTGTTGCCCCAATCCAATCACGAAGGGAAGGAAAATACACTCTACTACCTCAGCTGTCGTTTAATCACTGATGTGGCTAATTATCCACCCATTGAGAAGCAATGCCTAGCTTTAATCTTTGCATCCCAAAAGCTACAACACTATGTGCTTCCTCATAAGGTAAACATAATCACTAGGATCAATCCACTATAGTATCTCATGAAACGGCTGATGTTATCTTGATGATTAGCACAAAAGTCCATGGTCTTTTCATAGTTTGACATTACCTTCGTACCCCTCCGTGTAGTGAAATGATAAGCGTTAGTAGATTTCTTAGTAGCACACCCACTACTTGCTGACTCTCCACTTAGTGATGATGTTTGTGATGAACAAATTATGAACTTAGGAGATGCTAGCATTCATCGCTAGGAGATATACTTTGATGGTGCGACTTCCTCTCATAGAGGAGAAGAACCACTATCTAATATTTCAAGAAATGCAGGGGTAGGAATAATTTTCTTAACTTGGGACCATGATGTGATGGGATTCTCAAACCATCAGTCTAATTCTTTCACAAAAAATGAAGCTATATATGAGGCTCTAATTGCCAATCTGGTGTTAACCGTTACTTTCAGCATCCAAAATATCGACATCTTCAGGGATTCTCAACTAATTATCAACCAAATCGCTGGGTCCTATAAGGTTATAAAGCCCAAGCTCCATCACTATCATAAGTACACCATTGAGTTATTGGCCTAAATCCCAGAGGTTACTTTTTATAAGATTCCTTGAGGAGAGAACATCGTAGTGTATGCTTTAGCCAAGCTTGTCAGGGAGTTGGCATGTCTGATGGATGAGTCCATATCAATAAAGGTCCAAAATTGACAAGTCTTATCTCTTATTAATATTGAACTCATCACAAACTACTCTCCTGAATGAGAGGCTACCATTGCCAAGAAGGACGAGGATTTAGATTGGAGGAAACCATTCATGGATTACCAAAATAAAGGCAAACTACCTCAAGGGAAGTCTCAAACCCATTAGATGAAATAGAGAGCACTTTCCTATGCTCTTGTGGATGGTGTCTTGTTTCGACAATTTTTGATCATATATGGCTACGTTATTTAGACAAGCATGAAGCCATAAGATGGTGACCGACGTACACTCAGGATTATGTGGTGCCAACCAATCTGGTTTGAAGATGAAAGCCAAGATCAAGATTGCATGGATACATCTAGGTGATGCCACTAATGTGAAATATATAGTGTGGTCGTACACCAACCACCCAACATTCTACATCCTACATTGGCCTCATGGACATTCGAGTGTTGAGGTACTTACATAGTGGGTCTAATTGATCCTCCTTCTTCTAAGGGTCATTGGTTCATCTTAGTTACTACTGACTACTTTTCCAAATGGCCAAAGTAGATTTCACTTAGAGAGGTCACAACTTAGCATGTGCTCCAGATTTTGGGAACCATATCATATATAGGTTTAGAGTGCCTTGATAAATTATATCTGATAATGGTACTCCATTCAAGAGAACCAAGATCAATAATTTTGCCAAAGACACAACATAGATTAGAGATATTCTACCATCAACTACTCGAATGAAAATAGCTTAGCAAAAGCCTTTAATAAAATAACCATCCAAATTCTAAAGAAGACACTTGACAACAGCAAGTGATAGTGGCATGATCAGTTAGTTGAAGCATTATGGGCTTATTACACCACATATAGAACTCCAACTCAGTCTACTCTTTTCTCCTTAGTGTATGGTTCTGAATCCATTCTACTATTAGAAGTCCAACTCTCATCACTAAGGATAGTTGTGGGTAGCAAGATCACAACAAAGCAGAATGCCAAGTCGGTTAGAAGAGCTCGAAGGTTTGGAGGAGAGATGCCTGTAGGCATGCTAAAATTTGAGTTGTACAAAGCTAAAAGGTTTCAAGCTCATAATAATTTGGTCTGTCCTAGAGCTTTTCAAGTATGAGTGCTTATTTTAGTTCTAAGGAGATCGATTATTGCCCATCGTAATATGGGAGGCAAGTTTGTACCCACTTGGGAAGGCCCTTTTAACATAGAGAAAGCCAACCAAGGAGAATCTTATCAGCTTATTAATCACAAGGGGGAGCACCCAATGCTTCCAATCAAATGGCTCTACTTAAAGAAATATTGTAAATCATGTTTGAAAATAATTATTAGAAGAAAAAAATTCTATTTAGAATTCAATCTATTCTATGTTGAAAGTATTTTTGTTTCTAAATTTGCCACGTTGTGTTTAGGGTAGGTGTAAGGAACCTGAGAAACATCCTATCCTTCATCAACACAACACAAACACAAACTGCACATAAACATATAAATCAAACACACCTTTTGTCTCAAGCTACTATGAGTTGAGATAACGCCCCTAGTGGCACTCACTCGGTAGCTACTCTAAGTCTAGCTGACGTGTTACCCTGCTAGTGTCTCACCCCAGTGATCTTCTTATGTTAGAGGATGTAAGTTTGTTATGCTTTCCTTACTTACTTGGCCACTGCACACCGACGAGCACCTTGTTAGTTTGGTAGGCCTTATTGCATGGCCGGTAAGCTACCTCATGTTGGCTTCGTTTAAGAGGATGTGAGTCTGGTATACTTTCTTTTTGGATTAGCCTTCATGCACTGACTGGGTCAAGTATATTTGAGGTTTAGGATAAGTCTCCTAGCAGATCCTTCCCTCTTGACTACTTCAAGTCTGAGTCTATTCCTTCCTCAGGGCTCCCCACTTATTAGTCATTCTAGGTCAGATAGCATCTGTCCTACTGACGACAGACTATCCTGATGATTAATTTCACTTAGAAAGTTGTAAGACAAGAAGATCACTGGGCACCTTATGTTGGTTGATTCTCACTATGCTGATGAATACACCACTCATGCTGATGGATACACCTTAGGTTGGTTGGTTTTCGCACCCTAGGATACACCACTAATGATAGATGTAAGCTTGCTATGATTTCTCATTGAGTTGGACACCGTACACTTATAAGCTTTCTTTTATAGGGCTCAACATAACGTCCCTAGCAGCATCTCCCCTGTGAGAACTATATTGGGATCACATCATTTGGGATCCCATTTAGACACTACCCGAGCTACTATCAGATTCGACAGCTCCCCTTTCCTAATAACCACCCCTATGATTGGCTAATCCATCATGTGGATGTGCATATTCTCCCTTGGTCCAGTAAATCTAAGATAGGTCAAGGCTGACATAGCCCCTTCTTAGTGTGGTCCCTTGCACATCGATAGGGTCCACGCATAAATGAAATATATATTCACTTATGGATTAGGAGGACACCCCTAGTGGTACTTTTTTCCAAGCAAGCATCTTATCTTTAGGGCAGTGTCAGCAAAACTCCTTATAGGAATCACATGTATACTCTTGAATTGATATAAGTATCTTGCAAAATTCACTCAATAGTCACCCCTAAGTCAGGGTCGATTTGTTGTGCTACCAATAGGTAACCCCATCGGTTGTTCCTTACTTTAGAAAATATAAGTCTACTATGCCTTCCTCCTAGCATAGCCATTACACACTGAAAGGCAACCCCTCAGGTTGGCTAGCTCTACCCCATGGCTAGTTGACTATATTTTTAGATTTGTAAATCTAAGATAGGACAAGTCTGATATAGCCCCTTCTCGATGGGTCCATCGCACACCAACATGGTCCATAAATTAAATCTATCAAATTTGATCGAGCTCACATCCCCAGCAGATATGCCCTTTCCAAATCAAACTAAACCAAATAAACCATATCAAATCACATGAAATTAATATAAAATTAATCTTGACTACTTTTGAGTTGACATAAGTCCCCAGTGACATTAACTCAGTAGTCCCCATTGGTCAGGTTCGATTTATCGTGCATCCAATAGGCCACCCAGTAGTTGGTCTTAGCTTTGAAAGATGTAAGTCTTTTATGTATTCTTCCTAGCACAGTTGTTGCACACCAAAAAGCAACCGCTTAGGTTGGCTAGCTATACCACATAACTGGTAGACTATACCTTTGGATTTGTAAACCTAAGGTAGGTCAAGGTTGATATAGTCCCCTTGTCAGTGGGTCCATTGCACTCTGACAAGGTCCCTTCATTAACTCAAATTAAATTAAACCCAATCTAATTTTTCATAGTGGAGTTAAATCACACCCTTCTCTCTAGTGGAGCCCCAAATCATATATAAACAAGTCAAGCAAACAAATCAAATTCAAAACCAACCTGTTTAGTGGAGCCAAATTAAACCAACTCACCCAGTAGAGTCTAAATCAAAGAAATACAACCAAACTCTTATTCCCTATGGATATAGCCCCAAAAAAATATATGAAATCAAACTCAAATCCTAATTCTCAGTGGATAGCCAAAATCTGCTTCCCTAGTGGAAGGTTCATATACAGATCCCATGGACATCTCTAGTAGATATGCCTCCACATTAATTAAAATAAAATAAATTAAATTTGATTCGATCTTAATCCCCGATGGATTGTAGACTCTAATCTCCAGTGGATCTTCTTTCCACAAGTCATATAATCAAATCAAATTTAAACCTAATCCTCAAATATTCTTCTATGCCCTCCATATAGACCCCTAACATGTTGTGTCCAATGCATGTGTGATCCCATAGCGGATCTCCCTCTAGGTCCTTGACATGGAATTCTCATCACATCTTATTTCTTCTCTTATGCACACCTTTAATACTTCAACCAAAAGCCTAACAATGTATTCATTCAAATTACATCATCTTAACATTATAATCATCATTTTATGATTTGGTGCAAGCTCAAATTAACTATACAATATCATGCTAAACATATTATTGTGTGAATTAACACACTATATTATATTATAATATATGATGCTATATAATGATTTTATATAATATAATATAATGTCTAACATTTAAACCTCATTAGAATCACTTAAAAAGAACAAATAACAAAATTTTCTCAAAATATAAATATTGTTCATTTTGGATGTAAAATTGTTTTTTCTATTATATAAATGGTACAAAATAGCATAATTTTGGGGTTGCTTATTGTGTGCCATGAATTTGGCCAAATTCTTCCATCTCAACCTTCAAATTTATATTTTTGTGAGTTTTGACTTAATGTATTATAACAAAAGTAAAACATACTAAAATGTACAATAACATTTAGTAACACACCACCACATTCATATATATATATATATATATATATATATATATATATGAAGTTAAGTTGTTATGTACATTATATTTTAATATACTTTCATATAATATATTATCTATTAGACTTAAAATGAATCACTTTAAGCAAAAAAATTATAAAATTTGGTTGAAAAATGAATATTTATTTTGGATGCAAAATTCCATTCTTTTGATTAAATGACACACCATAGCACACCCCAATGATGTTCCCTAAGGCTTACCTTAAATTTGGCCAAATCTCATCATCTCAGCCTACAAATCAATATTTTTATGAATTATACCAGTAAAAACTCTACTACATCATACTATAACCAACTAAAATATGTTAAACAATAAGTAGTAAAACATAATAGTATGCTATAATGCATGATGTTACACTATGTTATGGGATCTTATATTATAATACACTATACCATATTATATTATATTATAATGCATATCACATTAGAAGGGATTGCTTAAGATAAAAAAATTATAAAATTAGTCAAAATAATAAAAAAAACTATATATTTTAGTCGTATCACTTACATATTTTAAATTGAAATAATATATTATTATGTCATGCTCTACCTATTATGAATTTGACCAAATTCCACCATTTTAAAGTCTAAATCAACATTTTTATAAATAATGTTAGTGTAGGATTGACTATATGATTGTAAAATACTAAAAGAATTTAAAATGTGGAGAACAATATATTATGATATATGATGTTATACTATGCTACAACATATAATATTTATTTTGAACACACAATTTTACATTTTAGACTACAAGTGGCATATCACACCTTTGGTACTAGAACCTAATTCCCACTTCAAATTTAGCAAATTTCATCATATGATTTATTAAATCAATATTTTTATTATTTATATTAATATAGACTATAGGGCACAATACCATAATATACTAAAACATTTCAAAACATCTTATAACATCCAAAAACACATCACTACATGCTCAAATATATGATGCAACATTATACTATAATATATTATATTATAATTAATTTAGGGTTAGGGTTTATGGTATTCAAATTTCTAATAGTCAAGGTAAAGTCTCTTGAAGACATTTTTTTTGGTACCATAACTATGTTAGGATTAGGTCATTCTCCAGATCTACTCTTAATGAAATCTTTATTAAAGGTTTACGGTTAAGGGCTTAGGGTTAGGGTTTAGGGTTAGTTTAGGGTTTAGGGTTTAGGGTTAGTTAAGGGTTTAGAGTTTAGGGTTAGTTTAGGGTTTAGGATTTCACATCTAGGGTTTAGGGTTTATGGTTATAAGTGTTTTGGTTTAGGGTTTATGGTTTTAGGGTTTAGGTGGAGGGTTTGGAGGTTTAGGGTTTAGGGTTTAGGATTTAGGGTTTAAGGTTTAGGGTTTAGGGTTTAGGATTTAGGATTTAGTGTTTAGGGTTTAGGATTTTTAGGGTTTAGGGTTTAGAGTTTATGGTTTAGGTTTCGGGATTAAGTTTTAGTTTAGGTTTTAGTGTTTAGGGTTTAAAGATTTTTTTAATAAAGAACAAATTTAGATTCAATATTTTTTTTGATTTAATCACCAAGTAGCATGCCAAGTTTTCTAAGACATAATACATAGATAAAAATGAGCACCCATCGAGCAAATAAATAGCCTAGATAAGTAGAATTATCTCTACTAAAGACATAGTTCCATACAGATCGTTGCTCTTCGCTCTAGTTCCCATCAAAATTAACCCAACCTCGAAAGGGGTCCACCATCATATCCCTGATCTCTCCCTCCACCACCACCATAGTTGTAATCTCTATCGTTCATCTCTCCTCAATAACCACGACTGCTCTAGCTACCACCTCCATATCCATGAGCACCTCCAGATCCCCTACCACCACTATGATAATTATCATCTCTACCTTTGCCTCCACCACTAGATCTAGCCTGAGCCTAGTTAATGGTGATTCCTGCCATCAAGGTTATGCAAATTCTTAGGGTTTAGGGTTAGTTTAGGGTAGAGGGTTTAGATTTTGGGGTTTAGGATATAAGGTTGTAGGTTTTAGGATTTAGGGTTTAGGGTTTAGTGTTTAGGGTTTTTGGGTTTTTGGGTTTAGGGTTTAGGGCATAGTGTTTAAAGTTTTAAGGTTTAGAGTATAGGGATTAAGGTTTATGGTTTAGGGTTTAGGGTTTAGGGTTTAGGGTTTATGATTTGATGATTTAGGGATGTAGGTTTAGGGTTGTTGGCTTATGTTTTAGGATTTAGGGTTGTTTTAGGGTTTAGGGTTTCGGATTTAGGGTTTAGGACTTTTTTTAAAGTAAGTAAACTGATAGGTTTAGGTTTATTTAGTTTGTTTTTTATTTATTTCAATTTATTTTATTTTTTATTTTTATTTAAGTTTATTTTATTATTTTAGGCTTATTTATTTTAGTTTAAGTTTTTTTATTTAAATTTATTTTTTAGATTTAGGTTTGTTTTTAAGTTGAGTTTTATTTTTGTTTTATTTTTTAGGATTAGGTTTTATTTTATATTTTTAGGTTTTGGTTTAGGTTTTTATTTTATTTTTTTAGGTTTAGGTTTTAGGTATTTATTTTAGGATTATTTTAGGTTTTTTTTTATATTAGGTTTAGGTTTATTTTTAGTTTATTTTATTTTATTTAGTTTAGGTTTATGTTTAGGTTTAGGTTTAGTTTATTTTAAGTTTAGGTTTAGGTTTTATTTAATTTAATTTAGTTTATTAAAGTTTAGGTTTAGTTTTATTTTATTTTTATTTTTATTTTAGGTTTTGTTTTTTTATTTTAAGGTTTAAGTTTTTTTTTAGTTTAGGTTTTAGTTTATGTTTTTATTTTATTATATTTTTTATTTTGTTTCAATTTGAGTATTTTTATTTATTTTATTTTTAGGTTTTATTTAGTTTTGATTTAAGTTTTTAGATGTTTAGGGTTTAGGGTTTATGTTAGTTTAGGGTTTAGGGTTTAGTTTTTTTTTTAGCATAGAACAAATTCAGGTTCAACATTTCTTTTCTTCGATTTCATCTACCAAGTAGCACCCCAATTTTCTAATACATAAGCAACGACATATATAAAAAATTAGCATCGACATAGTAAATAAAAAATTCTAGATATTTAGAACCATCTCTAGTGTAAAGACATAATTCCATAACCAGCAGATTGAATAAACCGTTCTTTAGTTTCTCCAGTTCCCATCAGAACCACCCCCTCTCAAGAAGCGGATTCACCATGATATCCCCTGATCTCTCCCTCTGCCACCACCACAGTTGTAACCTCCATCGCCTTTCCCACCTCCATCATAACCACTACTCCGACCACCACCTCCATATCCACCAGCAACTCCAGCTCCCTCACCACCACTGCACTAAACGTCACCTCTGTCTTCACCTCCACTGCCAGATCTACACTGAGCCGAGTTGACGGTGATGTTCCTGCCATCAAGGTTCTGCCCATCCTTAGGGTTAGGGTTTAGGGTTTGGAGTTTAGTTTTTTAGTTTAGGGTTTGTGGGTTTGTGGTTTAGGTTTAGGTTTGTGGTTTAGGGTTGGAGTTTAGGGTTTTAGGTTTAGGGTTTAGGGTTGTTTAGGGTTTGGAGTTAGGGTTTTAGTTAGGATTTAGGGTTGTGGTTTAGAGTTTAGAGTTTAGGTTTAGTAGGGTTTAGGGTTTCAGGTTTAGGGTTTAGGGCTTATGGTTTAGGGTTTAGGGTTTTAGGATTTAGGGTTTAGGGTTTAAGGTTGTAGATTTAGGGTTGTAAGTATATGATTAGTTTTATGATTTAGGGTACAGGATTTAGGGTTTAGGATTTAGGGATTAGGTAAGTAAACCCCTAGGTTTAGGTTTATTTAGTTTATTTTTATTTATTTGAGTTTATTTATTTTTGTAGTTTAGTTTATTTTTTAGGTTTTTTATTTTAGTTTATCTTTAGGTTTAACTTTATTTTTTAGTTGAGTTTTATTTTTATTTTATTTTTAGGTTTAGGATTTTTTTTTTAGGTTTAGGTTTAGGTTTCAATTTTATTTTATTTTTTTGGTTTTCAGTTTTAGGTTTATATTATTTCTTTATTTTTAAGTTTTATTTTTTAGTTTAGGTTTAGGTATATTTTTAGTCTAGTTTATTTTATTTAGTTTAGGTTTAGGTTTAGTTTATTTTAGGTTTAGGTTTAGGGTGTAGGGTTTCAGATTTAGGGTTTAGGACTTTTTTTAAAGTAAGTAAACTGATAGGTTTAGGTTTATTTAGTTTGTTTGTTATTTATTTCAATTTATTTTATTTTTTATTTTTATTTAAGTTTATTTTATTATTTTAGGCTTATTTATTTTAGTTTAAGTTTTTTTATTTAAATTTATTTTTTAGATTTAGGTTTGTTTTTAAGTTGAGTTTTATTTTTGTTTTATTTTTTAGGATTAGGTTTTATTTTATATTTTAGGTTTTGGTTTATTTTATTTTAGGTTTAGGTTTTAGGTATTTATTTTAGGATTATTTTAGGTTTTTTTATATTAGGTTTAGGTTTATTTTAGTTTATTTTATTTTATTTAGTTTAGGTTTATGTTTATTTTAGGTTTAGTTTATTTTAAGTTTAGGTTTAGGTTTTATTTAATTTAGTTTATTAAAGTTTAGGTTTAGTTTTTTTTTTTTTATTTTATTTTATTTTAGGTTTTGTTTTATTTTAAGGTTTAAGTTTTTTGTTTAGTTTAGGTTTTAGTTTATGTTTTATTTTATTATATTTTTATTTTGTTTCATTGAGGATTTTTATTTATTTTATTTTTAGGTTTTATTTAGTTTCGATTTAAGTTTTTCGATTTTTAGGGTTTAGGGTTTATGTTAGTTTAGGGTTTAGGGTTTTGGTTTAGGGTTTAGGGTTTAGATTTTAGGTTTAGGGTTTAAATTTTTTTTTAGCATAAAACAAATTCAGATTCAACATTTCTTTTCTTCGATTTCATCTACCAAGTAGCACCCCAATTTTCTAATACATAAGCAACGACATATATAAAAAATTAGCATCGACATAGTAAATAAAAAATTCTAGATATTTAGAACCATCTCTAGTGTAAAGACATAATTCCATAACCAGCAGATTGAATAAACCGTTCTTTAGTTTCTCCAGCCCCATCAACCACCCCTCTCAAGAAGGATTCACCATGATATCCCGATCTCTCCCTCGCCACCACCACTTGTAACCTCCATCGCCTTTCCCACCTCCATCATAACCACTACCACCACCTCCATATCCACCAAGAACTCCCCCACCACCTGCAGCGTCGCCTCTCGCCTCCACCGCAGATCACACCGGGATGGATGTTCCGCCATCAAGGTTCCGCCATCCTTAGGGTTAGGTTTAGGGTTTAGTTTAGTTTAAGGTTATATGTTTTGGGTTTAGGGTTTAGGGTTTAGGGTGGAGGTGGTTGGGGTTTAGGTTTAGGGTTTAGGAGTTTGTGGAGGTTTAGTGGAGGTGGTTTAGGTGGGTAGGTTTTAGAAGGGAGTGGTTTGGGATGGGGTTTAGAGTTTAGGTTTAGGGAGTGGAGCAGGGTTTTGGGTTTAGGGTTTAGTTTAGGATTTAGGAGGGTGGGGAGTGCAGATTTAGGTCAAAGCATATGAGTTTATGATTTAGGCAGTGGTTTAGGGTTTAGGATTTAGGATTAGTAAACCCCAGTTTAGGTTTATTTAGTTTATTTTATTTATTTGAGTTTATTTATTTATGTAGTTTAGTTTATTTTTTAGGTTTTTTATTTTAGTTTATCTTTAGGTTTAAGTTTATTTTTTAGTTGAGTTTTATTTTTATTTTATTTTTAGGTTTAGGTTTAGGTTTCAATTTTATTTTATTTTTTTGGTTTTTCAGTTTATATTTATTTCTTTATTTTTAAGTTTATTTTTAGTTTAGGTTTAGGTATATTTTTAGTCTATTTTATTTAGTTTAGTTTAGGTTTAGTTTATTTTAGGTTTAGGTTTAAGTTTATTTATTTTAGTTTAGTTTATTTTAGTTTAGGTATATTTTATTTTGTTTTATATTTTAGTTTTTTTTAGTTTAGGGTTTAGGTCTTATTTTTTATTTATTTTTTGATTTATTTTTTAGGTTAAGGTTTTTATTTAGTTTTTATTTTATTTTATTTTAGGTTTTTTTTTTTTTTGGTTTAGTTTTTTTTATTTAGGTTCTTTTTTTAGTTTAGTTTAGATTTTTATTTATTTTATTTTAGCTTTTATTTTTTTATTTTCTTTAAGTTTAGTTTTAGGTTTTGGTTTATGTTTAGGTTTTAGTTTATGTTTTATTTTATTATATTTTTTATTTTATTTTGGTTTCAATTTTTTATTTAAATTTTTAGGTTTTATTTAGTTTTAGGTTTTAGATTTTAGGGTTTAGAGTTTAGGGTTTAGTTTAGGGTTAGTTTAGGGGTGGGGTTTAGGGTTTATGGTTTATGGTTTAGGGTTTAGGGTTTAGGGTTTCGGGGTTTAGGTTTAGGGTTTAGTGTTTAAGGTTTTTTTATTTTAACAGGGAACAAGATTCAACATTTCTTCTTTTGATTTTATCAACCAAGTAGCACCCCAAGTTTTCTAAGACAAAAGCAATGACATAGATCAAAATGACCACCCACACAACAAATAAAACCCTAGATAACTAAACCGTCTCTATAAAGATAGTTCCATACAAAGCATATCGGATCGACCATTCTTCACCTTTCCATCGTAAACCCCTACCTCTAGTGGGATCTGCCATCATATTCCTTAACCTTCCATCCACCACCACCATGGCTATAACCTTTATTCCTCCTCCTTCCTCGACAACCACCAATGCTCTGACCACCACCTCCATGTCGAAAAACACCTCCATATCCCCACCATCACTGCAACAACTATATCCTAAGCCTTCACCTCCACCGCAAATCCAGACAGAGCCTAATTGATGGTGATGTTCCTGCCATCATATTTCTACCCATTCTTAGGGTTTTGGGTTAGCTTAGGGTTTAGGGTTTTGGGTTAATTTAGGGTTGAGGGTTTATGGTTTAGGGTTGTTAGTTTTAGGGATAAAGATTTAGGATTTAGGGTTTAATGTTTAGGGTATTAGGGTTTAAGGTTTAGGGTTTAGGGTATAGTGTTTTATCTTTTTGGGTTGTGGATTTAGGGTTGTAGTTTTAGGGTTATAAGTTCAAGGTTTAGATTAGTTTTAGGGTTTAGAGTTTAGGGTTTAGGATTTAATAATTAGGGTATAGGTTTTTTTTTAAAATCATGTAAACCTATAGGTTTAGGTTTATTTAGTTTATTTTATATATATTTGAGTTTATTTTATTTTTTACTTTTATTTAGATTTATTTATTTATATTTAGTTTAATTTATTTATTTTAAGTTTATTTATTTTAGTTTAGGGTTTTTATTTTAGTTTATCTTTTTGGTTTAGGTTCCTTTTTATTGTGTTTTTTATTTTATTTTTTAGGTTTAGGTTTAGGTTTTTATTTTATTTTTTTAGGTGTAGGTTTTTGGTTTTTATTTTAGGTTTATTTTAGTTTTTACCTTTTAGTTTAGTTTTAGGTTTACTTTTAGTTTATTTATATTTTATTTAGTTTAGGTTTAGGTTTAAGTTTAGTTTTTTTTAGGTTTAGGTTTAGGTTTTTTTTTTTAATTTCATTTATTTTTGTTTAGGTTTAAGTTCATTTTATTATATTTATTTTATTTTTATTCTAAGTTTAGGTTTTTTTTAATTTAGGGTTTAGGGTTTTTTTGTTTTAGGTTTAGGTTTTTATTTAGTTTTTATTTTATTTTATTTTAGGTTTATTTTATTCTAATTTTTTATTTTATTTTTATTTTATTTAAATTTTGGTTTAATTTTTTGGATTTTTAGAGTTTAGGGTTTAGGGTTTGGGGTTTAGGGTTGTAGGTTTTAGGGTATAGGGTTAGGGTTTTGTTTTAACTTTTTATTTTTTTTATTTTAAGGTTTAGGGTTTAGGGTTTATGTTTTATGTTTAGGGTTCATGTTTTAGTTTATTATTTGGGGTTTAAGGTTTCTTTTTTTATTTTAATAGAGAACAAATTTATATTCAACATTTCTTCTTTTGGACTTCATCAACCAAGTAACACCCCAAGTTTTCTTAGGCACAAATGAAGACATAGTTCAAAAATGAGCACGCATAGAGAAAATCAAAAACTTCTGATAGCTTAAACCCTTTTTACTATAAAGATATAGTTCCGTAAGCAGTATATCGGATTGACCATTCTTCAGTTTCTCTAGTTCCCATCAGAACCATCCCTGCCTCTCAACTTGCTGGACCCACCATCATATCCCTGATTTCTCTCTCTGCCACCACCGCAGCTATAACCTCTATCTTTCCTCCCACCTCCAAAAGCACCACTGCTCCGACCACCACCTCCATATCCACCAGCACCTCCAGATCCCCTCCACCACTATGATCACCGCTACTTCTGCCTTCGCCTCCACCACGAGATCTAGATTGATCCTGGTTGATGGTGATGTTCATGCCATCAAGGTTCTGCTTATTCTTAGAGTTTAGGTTTATTATTTAATTTCTTTAGTTACTTTAGGTTTAAATTAAGGGTTTGGGGTTTAGAGTTTAGGATTTTATTGCTTATGATTTTAAGGATTTGCGTTTAGAGTTTTTTAATGTTTAGGGTTTAGTTTCTTTTTAATTTTTTTAATTTTTTTATTTTTAGGATTTAGGGTTTAAGGTTTAGGTTTTGGGTTTAAGGTTCAAGTTTTAGTTTAGGATTTAAGTTTTTTATTATTTTTTTATAGAGAACAAATTCATATTCACTATTTCTTTTTTTTATTTCATCAACCAAGTAACATACTAAGTTTTTTAATACACAAGCAATGACATAGATAAAAAATGAGCACTCATAGAGCAAAAAATACGCCGTAGTTAACTAGAATCATCTCTACTATAAAGACATAGTTCTAGAAGCAACAGATCGGATTGGTCATTCTTCAATTTCTCAATTCTCATCAGAATCGCCCCGGCCTCTCGAGTAGCGAGATACAGCATCATGTCCCTGATCACTCCCTATGCCACCCCCATAGCTATAACCTTCGTCGTTCCTCCTAGCTCCATAACCACCACTGCTCTGACCACCACCTCCATATCCATTAGCATCATCCACCATCCACCACAGATAACCACCTCGCCTTTTCCTCCACTAGACCTAGACAGCTGGTTTATGGTGATGTTCCTACCATGAAGGTTACGCATTCTTAGGGTTTAGGTTTAGTTTATTAGGTTTAAGGGTTTAAGTTTATTTTTTAATTTATTGGGTTACTTTAGGTTTCAGTTTTGGGATTGGTGTTTAGGGTTTAGGGTTTAGGGTTTAGGGTTTAGGGTTTAAGGTTTAGGGTTTAAGGTATTTTAGGGTTTAGGGTTTAGGGATAAGGGTTTAGTGTTTTGGGGTTACTTTTGTAGGTTTAGGGTTTATGGTTTAGGTTGTAGGTTTAGTGTTGGGGTTAGGGTTAGTTTAGGGTTGTTTAGGGTTTTTCATTTTATTTTTTTATTTTTATTGTTTAGGATTTAAGATTTAGGGTTTAAGTTTTAAGTTTGGGGTTCAAGTTTTAGTTTAGGGTTTAGAGTTTTTGGTATTTTTCTTAATAGAGAAGAAATTCAGTTTCAACATTTCTTCTTTTCAATTTCATCACCCAAGTAACACCCTAGATTTTCTAAGACATCAGCGACAACATAGATAAAAAATGAGCACGCATAAAGTAAATAGAAGCCCTAGATAATTATAACCATCTCAGTAAAAAAGACAGTTCCATAAGAGAGATTGGATCATGTTTCTAGTTTCTAGTTCCCATCAAAACTGCGACCCTAACCTCTCGAGTAGTGGGATGCACCATCATGTCGCTGATCTCTCCCTCCGCCACCATCATGGATGTAACGTCCATCACTTCTGCCACCTCCATAACCACCACTACATAGACCACCACCTCGATATTCACCAGCACTTCCAGATCAACCATGACCACTACAATAACTGCCACCTCCGACTTCCCCTCCACTCCCAAAACTAGACTGAGCCTGGTTGACAGTGATGTTCCTATCATCAAGGTTCTGCCCATTCTTAGGTTTCAGGTTTAGGTTTAGGTTTACTAGGTTTTAGGGTTTTGGATTATTTTTAAACTTATTTAGTTACATTTAGTTTAGGTTTAGGTTTAGGGTTTGGGTTTAGGGCTTAGGGTTTAGGGTTTAGGGTTTAGGGTTTAAAGTTTAGGGTTTAGGGTTTAGGGTTTAGGTTTTATGGTTTTAGTGTTTATCCTTTTAGGTTTAGTGGTTAGGGTTGTGGTTTTTTAGAGGTTTAGGGGGTTTAGGTTTAGGAGTTGGGGTTTAGGGAGTTTAGGGTCAGGGTGGAGGGTGAGGTTTAGGGAGGATTTAGGGAGGTCAGATTTAGATAGGATTTAGTGTGAATCAGTTTTAGTTTAGTGGTAAGTTTAGGGTATGGCAGGTGAGTAGTGTTTTAGGGTTAGTTTTAGGGTTTAGCATTTAAGGTTTAAGGTTTAGGGTTTAGGGTTTAGGATTTAGGGTTTAAGTTTTTTATAAATTAAGTAAACCTGTAGGTTTAGGTTTATTTAGTTTACATATTTTAATTTTATTTATTTTAGTCTATTTTAATTTTTATTTTTATTTAAGTTTATTTTAAATTTTTATTTAGGTTTATTTTATATATTTATTTAGGTTTATTTTTTATTTTTATTTAGTTTAGTTTATTTATTTTAAGTTTATTTATTTTAGTTTTGGTTTTTTATTTTAATTTATTTTTTAGGTTTAGGTTTAGGTTTATGTCTATTTTTTAGTTGAGTTATATTTTATTTTATTTTTTAGGTTTAAGTTTTTAGGTTTTTAGGGTTCAGGGTTTTGGGTTTTGGATTTAGGGTTTTAGGGTTTAGGGTTTAGTATTTTTGGTTTTTTTAATAGAGAACAAATTCATATTCAACATTTCTTCTTTTTGATTTCATTAACCAAGTAACACACCAAGTTTTCTAAGACACAAGTGATGACATAGATATAAAATGGGCGTGCATAGAACAAATCAAGAACCCTATATAATAATAACCTTCTCTACTATAAAGACATAGTTCCATTAGCACTAGTTCGGATCGTCTGTTCTTGAGTTTTTCTAGTTCCCATCAGAACCACCCTGGCCTCTCGAGTAGCAGGATCCACCATCATATCTCTGATCACTCTCTCCGCCACCACCATAATTGTAACCTCCATCGCTCCTCTCACCTCCATAAACACCACTACTATGACCACCACCTCCATATCTAGCAGCACCTCTAGATCACCCACCACCATTGCGATAACCTCCACCTCCCATCCACCACCATGAGATCTAGATTGTGCCTAGTTGACTGTGATGTTCATGTCATCAAGGTTTAGCCTATTTTTAGGGTTTAGGTTTTGGTTTAGGTTTATTAGGTTTAAGGGTTTAACTTTATGTTCTAATTTATTTAGTTACTTTAGGTTTAGGTTTAGGGTTTGGGGTTTAGGGTTTAGTGTTTACTGCTAGGTATAGGTGGTTTGGGTTAAGGTTTTGGGTTTTTTATTAAGGTTTAGGGTTTAGGGTTTAAAGTTTTTTACAGTTTAGGGCTTAAGGTTGTAGGTTTATGGTTTAGTGTTTAGGGTTTAGGGTTTAGGGTTTAAGATTTGGGAGGTTTTTTTTAAAAGAGAATAAATTGAGATTCAACATTTCTTCTTTTCAATTTCATCAACCAAGTAACACCCCAAGTTTTTTAATACATAAGTGACAATATAGATCAAAATTGAGCACACATAGAGTAAATTAAATACCCTAGATAACTAGAATCATCTCTATTATAAAGACATAGTTCCATAAGCAGTAGATCGATTTGGTCATTCTTTAGTTTCACCAGTTCCCATCAGAACCACCCCGACCTCTCAAGTAGTGGGATCCACCATCATATCTCTGATCTCTCTTTACGTCTCTACCACGACTATAATCTTCATCGCTCCACCTGCCACCATAACCATCTCTACTCTAACCACCACCTCCATATCCACCAGCACCTCTAGATCCCCGACCACCACTGTGATAACTGCCACCTCTGCCTTCACCTCCACCGCCAGATTTAGAGTGAGCTTGGTTGACAGTGATGTTCCTACCATCAAAATTCTATCCATTCTTAGGGTCTAAGTTTAGGTTTATTAGGTTTTATGATTTAGGTTTATTTTTTAATTTATTTAGTTACTTTAGGTTTAGGTTTATGGTTTGGGTTTAGGGTTTAGGGTTTAGTATTAGGGTTTAGGGTTTAGGGTTTAGAATTTTAGATTTAGGATTTAGGGTTTTAAGGTTTAGGGTTTTGGGTTTATGGTTTAGGGTTTAGGGATTAGAGTTTTTTAGGGTTTAGGTTTAGGGTTGTAGGTTTAGTGTTGTAGGTTTAGGGTTTAGGGTTTACTGTTAGTTTTAGGGTTTAGAGTAGTTTTGGGTCTGCCAGTGGTCAGAGTAGTTTAGGTTTAGAGTTTTTTTTTAAAAAAATTAACTAAACCCAGGTTTAGTTTATTTAGTTTATTTTTATTTATTTTAGTTTATTTTATTTTTCATTTTATTTAGGGTTATTTTTTTATTTTATTTAGTTTTTTTTTTTAGGTTTATTTATCCTCTTAAGTCTTTTATTTTAGTTTAGTTTTTTTTTGAAGTTTAGGTTTATGTTTATTTTGTTTAGTTTAATTTTATTTTATTTTTAGCTTTAAGTTTCATTTTTATTTTAGTTTAGGTTTTGTTTTTATTTATTTTGTTTTAGTTTTAAGATTTCCTTTATTTCATTTATTGCTATTATTTTATTTAGCATAAATTTATTTTATTTATTTTATTTTTTTATCTAGTTTAGGATTTTATTTATTTTAGTTTAGGGTTTAGGTTTTATTTATTTTAGTTTATTTTAGTCCGTGCTTTAGTTTATTTAATTTTGTTTATTTTAAGTTTAGGGTTTTTTTTTACTTTGTATTTAGTTTTAATCTTAGCCTTTATTTTTTAGGTTTTATTTTTAGTTTTATCCTGATTTTAATTTATTTATTTTACATTTTAGTTTTATATATTAGCTTCATTATTTAGGTTTTATTTTATTTTATTTATTAGGTCTCTTTATTTTTGCTAACTGAGTTTAGTTTCATTTTATTTTATTTTAATCCTAGTTTAGGTTTCAGTTTTAGGTTTTTTATCTCATTTTATTTTATTTATTTAGGTTTAGGCTTCATTTTATTTTATTTTCAAAGTTTTATTCTTTGGTTTATTTTATTTTTTTAGTTTAGTTTTGGTTTTTATTTATTTTATTTTTCATTCTTTTATTTTATTTTATTTTATTTTTAGGTTTAGGTTTTAATTTTAGTTTTAGTTTTAGTTTTTATTTTATTTTATTTTTTATTTTATTCATGTTTAGTTTTTTTTATTTACTTTATTTCTAGGTTTTATTTAGTTTTTAGGTTTTATATTTTTAGGTCTATTTAGGGTTTAGTTTAAGTTTGGGGTTTTAGGGTTTAGGGTTTTAGGGTTTAGGGTTAGGGTTTAGTGTTTATGGTTTAGTGTTTAGTGTTTAGGCTTTCATGTTTATGGTTTCTAGGGCTTAGGGTTTATGGTTTATGGTTTAAGGTTAGCTTAGGGTTTAGGTTTTAGGGTTTAGGATTTAAGCTTTATGTTTTAGGGTTTTTAGGGTTTAGGGTTAGATTAAGGTTTAGGGTTTAGGGTTTAGGCTTTAATTTTAGGGTTTTTACTGTTTAGGGTTTAGGATTAATTTGTGGTTTCCGGTTTAGGGTTTTAGGGTTTTTAGTGTTTAAGTTTTAGGGTTTATGGTTTAGTGTTTGAGGTTTATTATTTTTTTTTTTAATTAGTTTTAGGTTTATTATTTGTTTATTTAGTTTATTTTATTTTTTATTTAGGTTTATTTTTTTAATTTTACTCATTTAGTTTTATTTTATGTTTATTTATTTTAGTTTAGGGTTTTTATTTTAGTTTATCTTATAGGTTTAGGTTTAAGTTTATGTTTATTTTTTTAGTTTTATTTTATTATTATTTTATTTTTTATGTTTAGGTTTTATTTTTATTTTTAGGTTTAGGTTTAGGTTTATTTTTTATCTTCTTAGGTTTAGGTTATAAATTTTTATTTTAGGTTTAGGTTATTTTTTGTTTATTTTATTTATTTAGCTGAGGGTTTAGGTTTAGCTTAATTTATGTTTATGTTTAGATTTTATTAATTTTAGTTTATTTTATTTTAGTTTAGGTTTAGATTTATTTTATTTTATTTAGTTTAAGTTTAGGCCTTTTTTAGTATAAGGTTTAGGTTTGATTTTTAATTTAGTTTTAGGTTTTATTTTTAGGTTTATTTTATTTAGGTATTTTAATTTTAGGTTTATTTTATTTTTTAGTTTAGTTTAGGATTTTACTTAGTTTATTTTATTTTAATTTTTTGTTTTTATTTTATTTTACTTTTAGGTTTAGGTTTTGATTTTAGTTTAGTTTTTAAATTTTATTATTTTATTTATGTGTAGGTTTTTTATTTATTTTATTTAGGTTTTATTTAGTTTAGGTTTAGGTTTTAGATTTTGGGTTTAGGGTTTAGGTTTAAGATTTAGGGTTTATTTTTTAAGTTGGGTTAGGGTTTTTTAGGTTTAGGGTTTAGGGTTTAGGGTTAGTTTTAGGGTTTAGGGTTTAGGCCTAGGTTTTTTTTTTTGAAATTAAGTAAACTAATAGGTTTAGGTTTATTTTGTTTATTTTTTATATTATGTTATTTTCTTATTTTTTTTATTTTTATTTATATTTTTATTTCATTTAGTTTATTTATTTTAGGATTATTTATTTTAGTTTATGTTTCTTATTTTATTTTATTCTTTTGGTTTATGTTTAGGTTTAGGTTTATTTTTTAGTTTAGCTTTATTTTTATTTTATTTTTTATTTTTAGGTTTAGGTTTAGGTTTTATTTTATTTTCTTAGGTTTAAGTTTAAAAATTTTATTTTTGGTTTTTTTTTTATTTATTTTAGTTTAGGTTTAGGTTTAGTTTCATTTTATTTTATTTTATTTATTTAGTTTAGGTAGTTTATATTTAGTTTTTAGGTTTAGGTTTATGTTTTATTTATTTTAGTCTATTTTTAGTTTAGGATTAGGTTTATTTTATTTTATTTGAGGTTTGTTTTATTTTAGTTTAGGGTTTAGGTTTATATTTTATTATGTTTAGATTTTATTTTAGGTATGTTTCTAGGTATAAGTTTTTTAGTTTATTTTATTTTAGGTTTATTTTAGGTTTATTTTATTTTTTTATTTTTTTATTTTATAGTTTAGTTTAGGTTTTATTTATTTTATTTTAGTTTAGTTTTATTATTTATTAACAGGTTTAGGTTTAGTTTATGTTATTTTATTTTTATTTTTTTTTTGTTTAAGTTTTTTTATTAATTTTATTTTTAGGTTTTATTTGGGTAAGGTTTAGGTTTTTAGCTTTTTAGGGTTTAGGGTTAGTTTACGGTTTTGGGTTTAAGGTTTAAGGTTTGTGGTTTTGGGTTTTGGGTTTAATGTTTAGGGTTTAGGGTTTAGGGTTTAGAGTTTAGGATTTAGGTTTTAGGGTTTATGGTTTAGGGTTTTTAGGCTTAAGGGTTTAGGGTTAAGCGTTTAGGTTTTAGGTTTAGGGTTCAGGTTTTAGTTTCGGGTTTTTGGTATTTTTTTTAACAGAGAACAAATTCAGATTCAAGATTTCTTCTTTTCAATTTTGTCAACCATGTAACAAACCAAGTTTTCTAAGACACAAGTGACGACATAGATCAAAAAATGAGCATGCATAGAATAAATCAAATACCCTAGTTAAGAGTTCCATAAGCAAAAGATCGGATACATTCTTGATTTCTCGGTTCCCATCATAACCGACCTCTCGTGGATCACCATCATATCGATCTCTCTCCACAACCACATTTGTAACCTTTGTGGCTCCTCTAGTAACCACCCTTTACCACCCTTCTATTTACCTCACATTCCCCACCATTTATAATAACCACTCGCTTTGCTTTATCTTTAGTTGATGATGATGTTATTGCCATCAAGGTTCTGCCCATTCTTAGGGTTTAGGTTTATGTTTAGGTTTATTAGGTTTTATGGTTTAGGTTTAGTTTTTAATTTATTTAGTTATTTTAGGTTTAGGTTTAGGGTTTGGGATTTAAAGTTTAGGGTTTAGGATTTAGGATTTAGGGTTTAGGGTTTTAGGGTTTATACTTTTATGGTTTAGGCTTTGGGGTTCAAGGGTTTTTTTGGGTTTATGGTTTAAGGTTTAGGGTTTAGTATAGTAGGTTTAGGGTTTATGGTTTAGAATTTAGAATTTATGGTTTTTTAAAAAAAGTTAAGTAAAATAATATGTTTAGGTTTATTTAGTTTATTTATTATTTATTCTATTTTAGTTTCTTTTTTATTTTTATTTAGGTCCATTTTTTATTTAGTTTAGTTTATTTAATTTAGGTTTGTATTTTATTTTAGTTTTCTTTTTAGGTTTAGGTTTAGGTTTAGGTTTTTATTTTATTTTTTTAGGTTTAGGTTTTAGATTTTTATATTAGGTTTATCTTTAGGTTTTGATTTTTAGTTTAAGTTTAGGTTTATTTTTAGTTTATTTTATTTTAATTTTTTAGGATTAGGTTTAGGTTTAGTTTTAGGTTTAGTTTTTTTTTTAATTTAGTTTAGTTTATTTTTGTTTAGGTTTAGGTTTATTTTATATTTATTTTAGGTTTAGGTTTTTTTTAAGGTTAGAATTTAGGTTTTAATTTTTTTATATATGTTTAGGTTTTATTTTTTATTGTTTAAGATTAAGTATTTATTTAGCTTTTAATTTAATTTATTTTAGGTTTAGTTTTAATTTTATTTATGTTTTATAATTTTTAGTTTAGTTTAGGTTTTTATTTATTTAGTTTTATTTTAGTTTTTATTTTATTTTGGTTTAGATATTTAATTCACCTAATTTTTAGATTTATTTAGTTTAGGTTTAAGTTTTTAGCTTTTTAGTGTTTAGGGTTTAAGGTTTATGGTTAGTTTAGGGTTTAGGGTTTAGGGATTAGGGTTTAGAGTTTTTTTTTTAAGTTTTGGATTTAAGGTTTAGAGTTTAGTGTTTAGGCTTTATAATTATAGGGTTTTTAGGGTTTAGGGAATAAGGTTTAGGGTTAGCTTAGCATTTAGGGTTTAAGGTTTAAGCTTTCTAGGGTTTAGGGTTTAAGGTTTATGGTTAGTATAGGATTTAGGGTTCAAGGATTACGGTTTAGGGTTTTTTAAGTTTAGGATTTAAGGTTTAGGGTTTAGTGTTTAGGTTTTACAGTTATAGGGTTTTTAGGGTTTAGGGAATAAGTTTTAGGGTTAGCTTAGCGTTTAGGGTAAGCTTTAGGGGTTTGGGTTTTGCAGTTTACAGTTTAGGGTTTAGTGTTAGTTTAGGGTTTAGGGATTTAGGGTTTAGTGTTTAGGCTTTATAGTTATAGGGTTTTTAGGGTTTAGGGAAAAAGGTTTAGGGTTATCTTAGCATTTAGGGTTTAAGTTTTAGGTTTAGGGTTTTATTTTTTAGGGTTTATGTTTAGGTTTAGGGTTTAGTTTATTTATGGATTAGGTTTAGGTTTAGGGTTTAGTTTATATTTTTTATATATTTTATTTTTATTTTAATTAAGTAGTAAGTTTAGGTTTATTTAGTTTATTTTTTTATATTATAGTTTATTTTTTAATTTAGGTTTATTTTTATTTTTATTTAGTTTAGTTTATTTTTTTAGGTTTATTTATTTTAGTTTAGGTTTTTATTTTAGTTTAATTTTTACGTCTAGGTTTAGGTTTAGGTTTGTTTTTTTAGTTTAGTTTTATTTTTATTTTATTTTTTAGGTTTGGTTTTATTTTTTATTTTTTGGTTTAGGTTTAGGTTTTTTTTTTGGGTTTAGGTTTTAGGTTTTTATTTTAGGTTTATTTTTAGGTTTTATTTTTTAGTTTAGGTTTAGGTTTATTTTTGGTTGATTTTATTTTATTTATTTTAGGGTTTAGGTTTAGCTTATTTTAAGTTTAAGTTCAGTTTAGGTTTTACTTCTTTTAGTTTATGTTTATGTTTATTTTATTTTGTTTATTTTAGGTTTAGGATTTTTTTAGTTTAGGGTTTAGGTTTTATTTATTTTTTATTTGCAGGTTTTTTTTTATTGTTTAGGTTTAAGTTTTTTACACAATGAAGACTTACTCTAGGAAAATTGAGGACAACCTCTTTATAGTGGATGTGGCGTCTGAGCTATCTAGAGTTCTGGTTGACCCATGTGTATCGTCAACATTATTAAGAACCCTTACTTGAGGATCAACATCTCCAAACTCTAAAAAGAAAGGATGATATTGAGAGGATTCAATGAACAATGCAAGAGGACCTAAATGCATGATTAAATAGGTTATGGTCAAACCAGCTAGAAGAAGACCACAAGGGATGCCCTCATGGTCTAGCATTCCTTTATCCTACAAGGATGGAGATCCTTCATGTTCAAGAGTGAAAGAATATGCATGCGATGTGAAACATACAAACATACACTAAGGGTTGCTAAATCTTTTAATTATCTTATTTATGTCTTAGGCTTTATGATTAGGTTATGAGTTGTTTAAAATTTAGTTATGAGTGATTAGTTGGTTAGAAATGTTATTTTTATTCTAAGAGCCTAAGTGTATCATATATTAAAGCATCAATCATTTAAGAAACTATAAAAGCATGTCGTCCTAATGCATAATGTAAACATAAACATCAAACAACTATATAAACTATTGTAAAAAATAAAGGATGATCTGGGTATATAACTCGAAGAGAAAAAAATTGGTTGTCGAGGTCTACCCTTATACAACCTAGAATATGAAAGAATAACTATAATTGTATTAACTTAGAGCTAGAAGTGGTGACTTAATTCTAATGTGTGTATTAAGGCTTGTGTGGTAAGTCTTGTTAGGCATTAGAGTTGTATTTTTTTTGTAAAAGGATTTAATTTAACAAGAAAGGTTGATTTCACTTGAAGTAGTTTAATTGATTTGAGAATTTTAGTTTGTGTTTTCTTTTTTGTATCATTTGATTACACTTAACAACAAAGTGTTATAAAGAGAGGAAATGAGGATTGCCCTCTTTCATCCCTACCTTAAGTCACTTTCTCAAGTATATTAATTTGATTTAGTTCTCTTTAGTAATGGCTTATTAAATGATTTAATTAATCCTAAGTTTAGGTTCACTTAAATAATCCTATTCAAAATGAAAGGCATCTTAAAATTAATTTAGTTCAATTACTACCACATGACATATATTAAATCATTTTGTCTATCACATGTAACATGCATATGATTGCATATTTTTTATTGAATCATTTATATATATTAATTAAAGCTTTATCCAAATTCTAATGTTGAAATACATAAGAGTGAAATCAAATATGTACCATTGTTAAAACAAAGAAGTGAGATAATCAAATGACCTCAGGTGGCTAAAGCCTCATGTTCGGATGTAGGTATATACCCATTATCATTCAATCTTATATAAATCAACGCATGAATAGAGGAAATAGAACTCAACATTCATACAGTTAAGCTATAAGCACATCCATTTCTTATGTATTTATAACTAGCATCATAACACATATTATTCATTTATAAGCCTTTGAAAAAATACATTTGGATTTAATAGTGATAATAGTCATATATTAAATTAAATCAACACGTGCAAGCTTACAAAAGGAATCCATTTCATTTTACTTGATTTTGAAAAGATGGATGCATGAATTCAAATGACATACCAATTTAACATGATTGGAAAGAGGACAATCAAATACAAGCATGTGATTCATTCAACCAAACTAGTTCTTAAGGATAATCAAATCAAATTAGATTATTTAAAGCAAACCAAATATTCTTAATTAATTAGGTTTTGGATTTGATTTTATTTAAAGAGGAGAAGAGAAATTATCACTTGTTGATTTAAAAAACCATTCCCACATTAATAATTTGATTTAATTTATGGAAATGTAATTAAGTTGATTTCATGAGTTAATTAAGTTGAAACCTTAATTAGATGAATTAATTACCCTTACCTATTTCACCTTAAAGTAATTTACTAAATAATTATGAGACAATATGATATGCATGAAAATAAACTTGTAATGATCCTAAGAAATAAAAGGGGCCTAATGCAATTGACTCATGATTAATATTTAACTAGATTAAAGGACTTAATTAATTACTCTTATGATTTTTCCACACATATGGACTAACCATAATTTCATTAAACTCCTTTAGCTTATTAAACACCTAAAGATTTACCCCATGATTTAATTAATTAAGCTCTGATGTGATTATGATTTCAGTTGATTAAGTGATTTAATTAATTAGTTAAATCTCAATTAATTTTATTTTAAAAAAGGGTGAAATGAACTTAGGGAAAGGGATCCCAACCATATTCCTTAGTTCACTTACTGTTGAAAAATGATTAATAAACTTAATTAACCAATTTATTACTATTCATGGGATTAATTAATCATCAATTCACTTAAAAGAGTAGTTAAGCTGTAATTAATCAATTTTCCTAATTAAGTGAGCAATAAATCCCAAGAAAATCATCGAAAGTAGAGGTCATCCCATTAAATTAACTTACAAATTTTGGGATTAATTGCTCAAGTAATTAAGAAGTAATTAAGCTAATTAATTTTATAATTAAACCTTAATTACTATTTAAAATTAGTTAAGATCATTTTTAATTAATTCTCCTATGAAATACCTTTAATATGAGTTTTTATTTGCATTTTTTTATTTCTCTATACTTTTTTATGATTTTTAGAAGTTTTACCCATTAAAATTGATTAATTGCCTAATTAATGCATAATCCTATTAGTGCCACATGGCATGCTAACGTGGCATGCTTTCCATGTGATGCTGTAGGATTGGCTACTTAAACTTATCCGACTCAGTGCCTATGTGGCAGAGACGGATGAGCTTTCTCATCCGCCATTTGATCTAAGATCGGATGGCTATGATTAATTCCACCTTAATATTAAATCATATCAATCTAGTGGATCTAATCACGATCCATTTCAATCACACGAGGGATGGTGATCTAACATCACAGTGAGAGAATGTAGTCCATCCACCATTGCTCGGTGATCCGAAGCTTAGCATCTACTCCAAAGGATCCCACACCTTCACAACATCAAGATGGGATCCAATGGTCAAGATCACATGAGATGCAAGTTTTCTTCAAAAGCTCCAACCCATTTTGCCTAAGGATCAGTTTTGAAAGCATACCTCAATGGATATCAAGACTAACAGCTTAAACGATTGAGGAATCTTCATCTAGTGGAGATGAATCCTTGTTGAGCAATAATTGGATCAATTCCTCGATGTTCACTTGGAAGGCAATGAACCGATGATTTGGAGCTCGACTTTGATCGAAGTCCTACCTCCGGTGCTCAGGAAGCTTAGGAGATAATTCATTCTTGATCGACGAGGCCTAGGAAAGGTGAGTGCAAAGTTAATTTGAATTTGATTGAGAAATGGGTAAGTTAGGTTGGAAATGGGAGTGTCCTATTTTGAGACAGATGGGAATGCCATTTTTGATCGAGAACAAGCTTGAGCTTAGGGAATGGTCAGTGGCTTCTTGGGTAAGGGATCTAAGGAATGATTTTATGTGTTTGAGTGGAAACGAGGAGATGTATACCCCCATTCATCTTGATCAAATGGTGGGATTGGGTTTGCTTCTAGTGGTTGTCGAACCATCTTAGGGAGTCATGGGTCTTAGGAAGGAGGTGAGTTAGCTCGGCTTGGTTGTTTGAATGTATGTGGGTGAGGAGGAATCGTTGGTGTCCTATGGGTTTCAAATGCTTCAATGGGTAGAGTGAGGTGATTTAAGCTCCCATGGGTCATGTACCCAACCACCCCCAGTCAGTTGGCGTCCAGGTGCCTAGGTGGACCATTGGGAGAGTACCAAGTGGCCAAGGAATGGAAATGACCATTTACATGGGTGATTTGTCTCATGAGATGCCCTTGATCCAAGGGTAGAATAATCATTTAGCATTAGATTTAATTTGGGCAGATTTGAAATGATCCAAAAGAGGGTTAGCCCAAATTTCAAGTCAATTTGAGTTGATTTGGTTAGGTTTGGCTCAATTTGACTCATTTAGGTCAATTGGGTTAGTTTTAAAGTTGACCAATTGGTCAAATTGGGTCAAACCAAGGATTGGGCCAAGTTCATATGATTATTTGGGATTTTTTTGGTTTAATTGGTTTTGGTTTAGTTTGGCTTATATTTGATTTTGGCTCATTTGAATTCATTTGGGTCAAATGGGTTGAAATTTGACCAATTTGCCAAATTGCTTAATGGGGGTTGGTGTTTGGGTTTAGTTGACCAATTGAAAATGATTGTATGCTTTGGTTTCAATTAATTTGAATTTGGTTTTGATTTAGTCCAACTTGAACCTTTAGGTCAATTTAGGCTAAGTAGGTCAATTGAGTTCAATTGGATCTAATCATGACTTTTCAAGTTCAACAATCAATTTTGAATGAATTTGAGCCATTGGTTAATATCAATTTGGTTTGGTTTGACTTAAAGGTCAACTCAATTCAAATATTGATTTTGATTTGGTATGAATCATTGGTTTCAAGGGGTAGCTTAGGTTGCAATTTGGCTTGTTTGGGTTCATATGGGTTAAGGGTTGACTTGGTCAAATGACCAAGTTGACTTGGTTTGACAATTTTTTACAATTGATTTACTACGGTGATCAACAATCATGATGGGAGGTTTTGTTCGGTTTGGTTCAATCCAATTTGGGTAGGATTAGAACTTGGCCCAAATAAGTCAAATTGGCCACTTTTGGTCAAGTGGACCAATTGGGTTTAGTTGGCTTGATTTTATGTTGAGTTTGATTTAGTTGAGTTTATATATGGATTTGGGATTGATATATAAATTCAATTGCAATTGGCTTGGGTTCAAATGGGTTTTGGTTCATTTGAATATTTCAAGTCAAAATGGTTAAGTTGGGTTTGACTTGGGTTGATTTTGGTTTGTCTTGATGATTGTATATTTCATTTATATTTGTGAATATGATTGAAGGTATGATTGATTCATGATAAAATCAATTGAATTTGGGGTTTGGAATGAAGAAATTTGGCTAAATCCATGGAGTTGGTTCATGTGGTTTTGGTTTTGATTTTAATTTGTTTAAATTTAGTTTTCATTTCTTAAATGTATATTTCATTTGAGTTTGTGAAGATAATTGAAAATATAATTGATTTGTGAGAAAATCAATTGAGTTTGACTTGATTTGGATTAAGATTTGATTAAGTCCATGGGATTGATCATATGGCTTAGGAAGGGTTTTGATTTAGTTCTATTTAGTTGTGATCATTTGAATGTAGATTTGATTTATATTTAGGAAGATGATTAAAGATATAAATTGATTATGAGAAAATCAATTGATTTTTTTATTTGGATTAATATTTGGCTTCGTCCATGGGATAGGTCATATGGCTTAGGAAGGGTTTCAAGTTTGGATTTGATCATGGGCTTCAATCATTTGGTTTGAATTTGCATTTGGATTTGGATGAATTTGATGTTTGAATTAAACTTGAGGTTTGGTTTGAGAAGGTGAACATGGATTGGGTTTGGGTTGTAGGGTGGTGGATTATCCTAATCCCAAGGCATAACCTAATCTATGGTTAACCTTCTAAGTCTTTATTTAGGTTAAATGTTTACCTAATTGTTAGAAGTGTCTTATGACTAGGGAAGTCTTAGTGTCTAGAAGTCTCTTTAGTCTAAGATGGAAAGATTGAATCACACTCCAAAGTAAGGTCAGCGGCCTTGGGCTCTAAAGTGTTGCCTTGAGATAGATGATTGGTAAACCGAAGCAAAGTTTCACATTATAAACTTTGATACATCTTCCAATGCTTTGCTTGGGAGACCATGAATATAAGAGAACAACATAGTTCCATCCTCTCTACATTAGTGTATGAAGTTCATGAGAGGTGGGATCGTCTATTGTGTCAAAGGAGATGTCAAGCTATTTACAGTTCATGAGGTCAGCATATATGAGGATGTAGCTTACTACCTCCCTCTAAATCAACAAATATATTCTGGTGAACTTGGCTAAAGTTTAAAAATAAAAGAAATATAAAATGAAAAAGAAAAAGAAAGAAAGAAATAAAAAGAAATGAAAATAGAAAATTAAAAAGAAAATAAAGGGGGGTGGAAATATACTTAGAGGAGGAAGTGGAGCCTGATATTCGATTCCCCACAGTTCATTATTCCATTCGAACATATGGGTAGGATGACTTGACCTCCACAAGGCAGAGGAAGAGACCAGTTCAGAGGCAATCCCAGGGGTGGAAAACCTCTTTATAGGCCACCCAATAGAAGATATGTCCGAGCTACCGGGAGTACACCTAATATCCATATAAACTTAGAATCTAGTTCATAAGATGAGTCTTATATGGTTAGCACACCAATAGACTCTTCTCAATTGTAGATTTCCTTGGAGGTGACACTTGAGCTAGATAGTGATGAAGATTAGGCTCCAAACTAAAGCATAAGTGTATCCAAATCTTTATGTAAAATAGTTAGGCATCCATTGGGAACCTTAGCTCTAATCACACTTTCCTCTCAAAAAGTTGAGGGTTTGGTAGTTAAGGAAGCCCCTAAGTCATCCACAGGTGTGAAGACTCAGAGGTTCTTTCTTGGAGCATCATCCTCAAGTCAAGAAGTTGATGTAAAACTTGAGGATTAGTCATATAAAGATTTAATAGAATTACCATTTGATTGGTGCTTGTCTTGTGTTCATAATTTAGCAAAGAAAAGGTTAATCCCACATATTTCATCAAAGCACAGGTCAGACTACTTTGAGAGAATATGGAAGAACAAATATAAAAGCTCTCAATCAAAGGGACTAGGATTGATGCATGGGTCTAGTAGATGATTATGATTTTGCTTAGTAATTATCAATCATTTGGAATTTGATAGGTTCATTTCAAATCACATTAACTCATATGAGGAGTTATTCTTAGAGACTATGATCTAGATGATTTTGAAGTCAAAAATGCACTACCAAAGTTTGAAGAAGAGATCAAGTCAACCATTGACAAGCTTAAGGAAATCAACTTAGGAACTGAAGAAGATCCACGCCCAATAGAAATTAGTTATTTGTTGAATGAAATTGAAACCAATGACTTAGTTAGGCTATTGACTTAGTTTAAGGACATCTTTGCATGGTGTTATGAAGAGATGTATGGATTGGCTCTTGACATAGCAGTCCATAAACTAGTAACACTATCAAGCAAGCTCCTAGATGCATGTGATTAGACATAAAACAACAGGTCATTTATGAAGAAATTGATGATCTCTTCATCGAGAAGATAAATACCCTACACGGTTAGACATCATCCTAGTTAAGAAAAGAATGGCCAAATTCACATATGCATCGATTTTAGGGATTTAAATAAGGCATGTTCAAAGATGAATTTCCACTTCCAATCTCGAGGGATAGTGGACATTTCCTTATCTCATGCGTCTTCTCTTTCATGGATGGCTCATCTAGATATTACCAAATAAAGATGGCCCCTAAAGATGAAAGAAACATTACTTTTAGAACCTCAGAATCTATTGCTATAAGGTCATGCCTTTTAGACTTAAAATGACGGTCTACTAATACATGACTCGAATCTTTGATGAACTCATTCATCATCAAGTCGAGTGCTATATCAATGATCTCGTGGTCAAAAGTAGAAAAGAAAGACCATCTCTTTGACTTGAGAGTAGTTTTCGAATAGTTATGGCAATTTAACCTCAAAATTAACCCCCCTGAAGTGTACATTCAGAGTAGCTTCAGGAAATTCCTTGGGTTTGTTGTCCCACACTAGGGAATTGAAATCGATCTATAGAAGATCAAGGTGACATTAAAAATGCCACTAATAAAAGTTTAACTCAACTCAGATCATTCGAAGGGCAGTTGGAATATCCAACTTATCAAAAAGATGGCAAGTTCAGGTGGGATGACAAGTGTGAGCATGCCTTTGAAGACATCAAGCATTACCTGATGTTGCCACCAGTTCTAACAACCCCTATCTCAGGCAAGATGCTCATACTTTACACTCTACGTTAGATGACTCCCTTGGTGCTTTGTTGGCCAAAGCCAATGATGAAGGGAAGGAAAACACACTCTACTACCTCAACCATCATCTAATCCCTACTAAGGCTAATTAACCACCCATTGAAAAGCATTGCCTAGCTTTAATCTTTGCATTCCAAAAGCTACAACACTACATGCTTCCTTATAAGGTGAACTTAATCTCTGATTAATCTAATATGTATCTCATGACATAGCCGTCTTCTCTGGCGTTGGCACAATGTTCCATGATCCTCTCGAGTTTGACATTACCTTCCTCCGTGAAAGGACAAGTGCTAGCGTTTCTTAGCACATTCACTTCCGGTAACTCTTGGTTAGTGATGATCTCCCGATGAACAAATCATGGAACTTAGGGGATACTAGCATTCACCACAGGAGATGTACTTTGATGGTGCGGCTTCCTCTCAAAGAGGAGAAGAACCATAATCTACTATTCTAGGATGTGATGAGATTCTCATATCATCTGTCTAATCCTTGACCCAACAACGAAGCCAAATATGAGGCACTGATTGTCGGTCTAGAGTTAGCCGTTATTATAAGCATTTAGAACATCAACGTCTTCAGGGATTCTCAGCTAGTTATAAACCAAATCATTGGGGCCTATAAGGTTATTAAAGCCAAAGCTCCATCACTACCACAAGTACACTATGGACTTGTTGGCCCAAATCCTTGAGGTTACCATTTAGGGTTATAGGTTTAGGGCTTAGGGTTGTAGGTTTAGGGTTTAGGTTTTAGGTTTTAGGTTTATTTAGGGTTTAGTGTTTATGGTTTGGGGTTTAGTTTTTTTTAAATTAAGTAAACCGGTATGGTTAGGTTTATTTAGTTTATTTTTTATTAATTTTTATTAATTTAATTTTTTTTCTTTTTATTTAGGTTTATTTTTGTTTTTATTTAGTTTAGTTTATTTATTTTAGGTTTCTTTATTTTAGTTTAGGTTTTTTATTTTAGCTTATTTTTTAGGTTTAAATTTATGTTTATGTTTATTTTTAATTTAATTTAATTTTAACTTTATTTTTTAGGTTTAGGTTTTTTTTATGTTTAAGCTTAGGTTTAGGTTTTTATTTTATTTTTTATGTTTAGGTTTTAGGATTTTATTTTAGGTTTATTTTTTAGTTTAGGTTTATTTTTAGTTTATTTAATTTTATTTTGTTTAACATTTATGTTTACCTTATTTTAGGTTTAGATTTTGTTTTATTATTTTAGTTTAGTTTATTTTAGTTTACATTTAGGTTTATTTTATTTTATTTATTTTAGGTTTACATTTTTTTTATTTTAGGGTTTAGGTTTTATATTTATTTATTTTTAAGTTATATTTTTAGGTTTATTTATTTGGTTTAGGTTTTTATTTTATTTTATTTTAGGTTTACTTTATTTTTATCTTAGCTTTAGTTTTTATTTTATTTAGGTTATTTAATTTTGGTTTATTTTATTTTTTAGTTTACTTTAGGCTTTCATTTATTTTATTTTAATTTTCATTTTCTTTTTAATTTCATTTTATTTGTACATATAGGTTTAGGCTTAGGTTTAGGTTTTAGTTTAGGTTTTTTTGGGTTTTCAATTTTTTATTTATTTTATTTTTAAGTTTATTTAGTTATGGGGTTTTTTTTAGAGTTTAAGTGTTTAGGGTTTTGGGGTGTAGTTAGGAGGTTTAGGTTTTTAGTGTTTAGGGTTTAGGTTAAGTTAGGGTTTAGGTTAGTGTTTAGGGTTTATGGAGTTTGGGTGGTTTAGGCCTGGGGTAGGATTAGTTTAGGAGGGTTTAGGGTTAGGAAATTTAATTTAATTTTAATAATATTATTATTATTTAAATAAAGTTAACCAGGTTAAGGTTTATTTAGTTTATTTTGTTTATTTAGGTTTAGTTTAGGTTTAGGTTTATTTTAGTTTAGTTTTACTATTATTATTTTTAAGTTTATTTTAATTTATTTTTTAGGTTTTTATTTAATTTTTTTTTAGGTTTTATTTTATTTATTAGGTTTTTTTTATTTTTATTTACTTGGTTTTATTTATTTAGTTTAGTTTTATTTTAGTTTTTTAGTTTTATTTTATTTTTTTAGGTTTATTTTATTTAATAGGTTTTATATCTAATTTATTTTTATTTATTTTATTTTTATTTTATTTAGTTTAGGTTTCAATTTAGCTTATTTAGGTATTTTAATTTAGGTTTTATATAATTCTATAATTTATTTATTTTAGTTTAAATTTTTTATTTATTTTTTATTTTAAGTTTAGTTTTGTTAAATTTAGGGTTTAGGTTTATGGTTAGTTGAGAGTTTATGTTTAGGGTTTGGGTTTAAAGTTTAGGGGTTTAAGATTTAGGTTTTAGGGTTTAAGGTTTAGGTTAGTAGGGTTTAGTTTTTAGTGTTTGGGTTTAGGGTTTTGTGGGTTTAGGGTTTAGGATATTGGGAGGGGGTTGGTTGGTTTATTTAGGTCAGGTTCAGGTGGTTTTAGGTCTAGGGTTCAGAGAAAAAGATTCAACATTTCTTCTTTTCATTTTCATCCAAATAACACACCAAGTTTCTCACGACAAAATGACGATAAAATGAAAAAAAATCAAAACCCTAGATAACTAGAATCATCTCTATCCATAAGCGCAGATGATCGATTATTCTACTCTAGTTCCCATAACCACCCATCCTCCTCTGGACAGATCCACCATCATATCTCTGATCTTCGCCACCACCACTACTCACCACCACCTCACCATCACAAGACCACTGTGATCCTAACCACCACTGCGCCTTCGCTCCACCTCAAAGTCGGTTGATGTGTTGATGTTCTCACAAGGTTATTATGGTTTAGGTTAGTTTATTAGGTTTTGGGTTTAGGTTTATTATTTAATTTATATAGTTACTTTATGTTTGTAGGTTTAGGTATAGTGTTTGGGTTAGGGTTTAGGGTTTAGGGTTAGGTTTGTAGTTTAGGGGTTTAGGTCAGTTATTTTAGGGTTAATGCTTTTAGGGAAGGCTTTAGGGTTTAGGGTTTAGGGGTTTAGGAGGTTTATTTTGGGTTTAGAGTTGGAGTGGTTTAGTGGTAGGTTTAGGGTTTTTTTAGGGAAATACAAACCCAGTGTTTTTATTTACTTTCTTTATTTTATTTTACTTTTTATTTTCTTTTATTTTATTTATTTATTTTTTTTATTTAGCTTGGTTTATTTATATTTTAGTTTTATTTTTACATTTAGGTTTAATGATTATTTTTTAGTTTAGTTTTATTTTATCTTTTAGGTTTTATTTTTTTATTTTAGGTTTAGGTTTAGGTTTTATTTTGTCTTCTTTAGGTTTAGGTTATTTTTAGTTTATTTGTTTTATTTCTAGTTTAGGTTTAGGTTTACTAGTTATTTATTTTATTAAGTTTAGGGTTTTGGTTTTTATTATTTTACTTCAATTTATTTTAGTTTAGATTTAAGTTTTTCTAATTTTGTTTATTTTATTTTTATTTTGATTTAATTTTTTTTAGTTTAGGCTTTAGGTTTTATTTTTTAAGTTAAAGTTTTTATTTAATTCTTATTATATTTTATTTTAGGTTTATTCTTATTTTATCGATAATTAGTTTTATTTTAGTTAGGTTTTTTTATTCATTTATTTTATGTTTTAGTTTTGTCTAGGTTTCTATTTTTATTTATTTATTTTATTTTATTATATTTTAGGTTTTATATTAGTTTTATTTTATTTTATTTTATTTTATTTAGGTTAGGTTTTAATTTTATTTTTTTATTTGTTTTATGTTTTGTTTAGGGGTTTAGGTTTAGAGTTCATGGTTTTGGTTTATTTTATTTTATTTTATGTTTAGTTTTTATTTATTTTATTTTGGTATTTTATTTAGGGTTTATTTTATTTTTTTTCAGATTTCATTTATTTTATTTTAATTTAGTTTTATTTTATTTTATTTTACATTTAAGTTTAGATTTTATTTTAAGTTTTTATTTTATTTTATTTTTTTTATTTAGGTTTCTATTTATTTATTTATTTTTTATTTTAAGATTTATTTAGTTTAGGTTTAGGTTTAGGTTTTAGGTTTAGGTTTTGGGTTTGTGGTTTAGAGATTTAGGTTTTGGTTTGTGGTTTTATTAGTTTTAGTTAGGCCTGTGGTTTAGTGTTTATGGTTTGGGTAGTTTTAGTTTGGTTTAGGTTTGTAGGTTTAGGTCAGGTTTTGCTCAAAGTGGTTAGTTTTAGGGTTGTCAAATTTGTTTGATTTTGGTTTATTTAGTTTATTTTTTTTATTTATTTTAGTTTAGTTTATTATTTATTTTTGTTTTGATTTATTTTTATTTTTATTTAGATTAGTTTATTTATGGAGTGTAATTTTAGTTGTAGAAGTTATAGAGTGACATTAGAACAAGTCAAAAAGATAACCAACTGACTTTGGGCTCTATTATTCAAAATGATGGTGAAATAGATATGTTATTCAGAATTCAAGTTGGATGATGTGGAGGAATGCATCTAGCCCATTTGTGATATAGAAATGTACTTAAACTTAAGTGAAAATTTTATAAGATGATGGTGAGATGTAATGATTTAATAAAGAGAAAAGAGACCAGTTAATGTCAAGTTAGAGATGAAGAGGCTTAGGTGGATGAGTGACTTTACTCTTAGAGATAAAAAAATGTGTATGTTCAAAAAAGTTGGAGTATTTGCTAGATAAAATTAGAGAGAGTGGCTTTAGATGGTTTGGCCACATAAAGATGTCCAATGACCCAGTTTGGAGAGTAGATGCATTTGATTTACCTTAAGTTAAGAAAGGTAGAAGTTGACCTGAAAAGACATGGTTAAGATGTATAAAAATGACTGACTTATACACTTGAATTGAATGAGCATTTGGCACATAATGGAGATGAAGGATTCATGTAGCTCCATCCCAAGTTTATTTTTTATGTTTAGGTTTATTTTTAGTTTATTTTATTTTATTTATGGTTTAAATTTAAGTTTAGGTTTAGGTTTAGGTTTATTTTACTTTAGTTTAGTTTATTTTAGTTTATGTTTAGGTTTATTATATTTTTATTTCACCTTTTGGTAATTTTTTAGTTTAGGTTTTACAGTTTATTTATTTTTAGGTTTATTCTATAGGTTTAGGTTTTTATTTAGCTTTAATTTTATTTTATTTTACGTTTATTTTATTTTTATTTGAGATTTAGTTTTTATTTTATTTAGGTTTTTTATTTATTAGCTTAGTTTAGGATTTTATTTATTTATTATTTATTGTTATTTTATTTTTTATGTTTAAGTTTAGGTTTTTATTTTTTTTTATTATTTGATTTTATTTTTAGCTTTTATTTAATTTAGGTTTAAGTTCTTAGCATTTTAGGATTTCGGGTTTAAGGTTATTTGAGGTTTAGGGGAGTTTAGGGTTTAGGATTTAAGCTTTAGGATTTAGTGATCAAATTTAAAGTATGGTTTAAGGTTTAGAGTTTAAGGTTTAGGTGGATCCAGGTTTAGGGTTTTCCAATTTGGTTTAATTTAGGTTTAAGGTTATAGTATTATGGTTTAGGTCAGTTTAGCTGGTTAGGTTAAGTGATTAAGTTTAAGGATTTATGGTTTATGGTTTAGGATTTTAGGGTTTGAGGTTAGTGTGGGTGGTTTAGGTAGTTTAGGGTTAAGGTGGTTTAGGGTTTAGGTTTAGGGAGTTTAGGTTTAGGGTTTTAGTGGGTTAGTTTAGTTTAGGGTTAGTGTTAGTTTAGGGTTGGGTATGGATAGGGTTTATGGTTTAGGGTTTAGGTTTTAGGTGTTTTTTTTTTAAATTAGGTAAAGTGGTATGTTTAGGTTTATTTCGTTTATTTTTTATTTAATTTAGTTTATTTTAATTTTCTCTTTTTATTTAGGTGTATATTTTTATTTAATTTAGTTTATTTATTTTAGTTTAGGATTTCTATTTTAGTTTATTTTTTAGGTTTAGGTTTATGTTTATGTTTTTTTTAGATTTTTTTATTTTTATCTTTTAAGTTTAATTTTTAATTTTTACTTTTTAGGTTTAGGTTTAGGTTCTTATTTTATTTTCTTAGGTTTAGGTTTTAGTTTTATTTTTATGTTTTATTTTTTTAGTTTAGGTTTAGGTCTATTTTTAGTTTATTTTAATTTATTTAGTTTAGGGTTTAGGTTTAGGTTTATTTATTTTAGTTTAGTTTATTTTAGTTTTTGTTTAGGTTTATTTTATTTCATTTATTTTAGGTCTAGGTTTTTTTTTAGTTTAGGGTTTAGGTTTTAATTTTAATTTATTTGTCAGTTTTGCTTTTAGATTTATTTTTTTTGTTTAGGTTTTTATTTAGTTTTTATGTTATTTTATTTTAGGTTTATTTTTTTGTTTAATTCTTATTTTATTTAGATTTTTTATATCTAGGTTTATTTTATTATTTAGTTTAGTTTAGGTTTTTATTTATTTTAATTTTATTTATTTTTGTTTTTAATTTTATTTTATTTTATTTTTAATTTTAGGTTTAGGTTTTTATTTTATTTTATTTTATTTTAGGTTTTGGTTATATTTTAGTTATTTTATTTTTAGGTTTTATTTAGTTTAGGTTTAGATTTTTAAGTTTTTAGGGTTTAAGGTTTAGTGTTCAGGGGGTGGGGTTTAGGGTTTAAGGTTTATGGCTATAGGTTTTAGGATTTAGGGTTTAGGGTTTAGAGTTTTATGGTTTAGGGCTTAGGGTTTTGAGTATTAAGGTTTAAAGTTTAGGGTTTAGTGTTTAGAGTTTACGTTTCAGGGTTTAGGATCGATTAAGTTTTTTTATTATTTTATTATTATTTTATTATTATTTATTTTTTATTTTTTAAAATTAAGTAAAGTGGTAGGCCTAGGTTTATTTAAATTATTTAGTTTATTTTTTATTTATTTTAAGTTCATTTTTATTTTTTATTTAGTTTAGTTTATTTTTGAGTGTAAATTTGGTTGTAGGCGTTATAATGGTGGTGTTGTGACATTAGGTGAACAAGTCATTAAAAAGAGTGAGTGATTCATATTTAGGCTATATTGTTCAAAATGATTGTGAAATAGATGGAGATGTTTTTGGTAGAATTCAACTTGGATGGTTGAAGTGGAGTAATGCATCTGGCCTATTGTGTGATAGAAGAGTACTGCTTAAACTTAAGGGAAAATTTTATAAGATGGTGGTAAGACCTGCAATGATTTATGGAGGAAAATGTTGGCCAATAAAAGAGAAGCATGAGACTAAGTTAAGTGATGCAGAGATGAGGATGCTTATGTGGATGAGTGGCTTTACACTTAGAGATAAAATGCAAAATGTGTATATTCAGGAAAAAGTTGGAGTAGCTCCAATGGCAGAAAAAATTAGAGAGAGTGGCCTTAGATGGTTTGGCTTCATAAAGCATTGGTCGTCCAATGACCTGGTTAAGAGAGTAGATTCAATAGATTTTCTTTATGTTAAGAAAGGTAGAGGTAGATCTAAAAAGAAATTTTTATGATGTATATAAAATGACCTTAGTATACTTGAATTGAATGAGAATTTAACACATAATAAGACACAATGGCAATGAAGGATTCATGTAGTCGACCCCACTTAGTGGGATAATGGCTTGTTGTTGTTGTTGTTGTTCAGTTTATTTATTTTAGGTTTTTTATTTTAGTTTATTTTTTAAGTTTAGGTTTAGGTTTAGGTTTATTGTTATTTTTATTTTATTTTTTAGGTTTAAGTTTTATTTTTTATTTATTGGTTTATGTTTAGGTGTTTATTTTATTTTTTTAGGTTTAGGTTTTACATTTTAATTTTAGTTTTATTTTTAGGTTTTATTTTTTTGTTTAGGTTGAGGTATATTTTTAGTTTATTTTATATTATTTGGGGTTTAGGTTTAAGTTTAGGTTTAGTTTATTTTAAGTTTACATTTAGGTTTTATTTATTTTAGTTTAGGTTTAAGTTTATTTTATTTTAATTTTAGCTTTAGGTCTTACTTTACTTTAATGTTTAGGTTATATTGTTTATATATTTTTAGGTTTTTTTTTATTTTTAGGTTTAGGTTTTATTTAGTTTATATTTTTTATTTTACTTACTTTATTTTATTTTAGGTCTTTATTTTATTTAGCTTTTTTATTATTTAGTTTATTTTAGGTTTTTATTTATTTTATTTTAGTTTAGTTTTTATTTTATATTTTATGCTCTTTTTAGGATTAAGTTTAGGTTTTAATTTAGGTTTTTATTTTATTTTATATTTTTATGTTATTTTTGTTTAGGTTTTTTAATTTTTTTTAATTTTAAGTTTATTTAGTTTATGTTTAGGCTTTTTTAGGGTTTAGGTATAGGGTTAGTTAGGAGGATTAGAGGGTTTCAAGTTTAAGGTTTGGGGTTAGGGTTTAGGGTTTAGGTTTAGGGTATAGGATGGAGGATTAGGTAGGGTGGGATTTTAGGGTTTAATTTAGTGTTTTAGGGAGGTTGTGGAGGTTTAGGGTTTAAGGTTTTAACTGAAATTTAGATAGGGTTAAGTATAGGAGGAGTTTAGTGTTTTGGTTTTAAAAGTTTAGGTTTAGAGTTTTGGGTTAGCTTTGGGATTAGGGTTAATTTATGGTTTAAGGATTAGGGTTTAGGATTTAAGCAAAGATTTAAGTTTTAGGTTTATTATATGGTTTGTGGTTAGTTTAGGGTTTAGCATTTAAGAGTTTAGCGTTCAGAGTCTAGGGTTTATGGTTTAGAGTTAGGGTTAGGGTTTAGGATTTAGGGTTTATGGTTTATGTTTTAGGGTTTAGGATTTAGGGTTAGTTTAAGGTTCAAGGTTTAGAGTTTAGGGTTTAGGGTTTAGGTTTTAGGGTTTGGGGTTTAGTGTTTTTTTTAAAAAAAACATTAAGTAAATCGATAGGTTTCTGTTTATTTAGTTAATTTAGATTATTTTTTTATTAATTTTAGTTTATTTTAATTTTTTATTTAGATTTTTTTATTTTTATTTAGTTTACATTATTTATTTTAGGTCTTATTTATTTTAGTTTAGGGTTTTTTTTAGATTTTTTTTATACAGTTTAGTTTATTTCTTTAGTTTTTTAGTTTTATTTTTATTTTATTTTTTAGGTTTTGATTTTATTTTTTATTTTCATGCTTAGGTTTAGGTTTTTTTTGGTTTAGCTTTTCGGTTTATTTTTATGTCTATGTTAAGGTTTATTTTTAGTTTATTTTATTTTATTTAGTTTAAGGTTTAGGTTTAGTTTATTTTAGGCTTTATTTATTTTAGTTTAGTTTATTTTAGTTTAGGTTTAGGTTTATTTTATATTTTATATTTTATTTTTATTTTAGGTTTAGTTTTTTTTTTTTACTTTAGGGTTTAGGTTTTATTTTTTTTATTAATTTTTAGGTTTAATCTTTATGTTTATGTTTTCATTTAGTTTTTATTTTATTTTATTTTAGGTTTATTTTTTAGTTTATTTAATTTTTATTTTATGTTTAGTTTTTATTTTATTTTGGTTTTTATTTTATGTTTAGTTTATTTTATTTTTAGGTTTATTTTATATTTTATATTTTATTTTTATTTCAGCTTTTATTTAGTTTAGGTTTGAGTTTTTAGATTTTTAGGGTTTACGGTTTAGGGTTTAAGGTTTAGGGTTTAGCATTTTAGTGTTTAGGGTTTTAAGGTTTAGGGTTTGGGGTTAGGGTTTAGGGTTTAGAGTTTAGGGTTTAGTGTTTAGGCTTTCAGATTTAAGGTTTCTAGGGTTTAGGGTTAGGTTAGGGTTAATTTAGGTTTAGGTTTAAACTTTAAACTTTAGGGTTTAGTGTTTTCAAGGTTTTGGGTTTAGGGTTTAGGGTTAGTTTAGGGTTTGGGTTTAGGGTTTTGGGGTTTAGTGTTTAAATTTTAAGGTTAAGGTTAGGGTTTAGGGATTACAGTTTAGGGTTTAGGGTTTAGATTTAGGGTTTACGATTTAGTGTTTAGGGTTTAAGGTTTAGGGTTTAGGGTTAGAGGTTTAGGGTTTAGGGGTTAGGGTTAGTTTAGGGTTTAGGGCTAGTTTAGGGTTCAATGTTTAAGGGTTTAGAGCTAGTTTATTTTAAGTTTACATTTAGGTTTTATTTATTTTAGTTTAGGTTTAAGCTTATTTTATTTTAATTTTAGCTTTAGGTCTTACTTTACTTTAATGCTTAGGTTTTATTATTTATATATTTTTAGGTTTTTTTAGGTTTATTTTTTAGGTTTAGGTTTTTATTTAGTTTATATTTTATTTTATTTTAGGCTTACTTTATTTTTATTTTAGGTTTAGTCTTTATTTTATTTAGCTTTTTTATTATTTAGTTTAGTTTAGGTTTTTATTTATTTTATTTTAGTTTAGTTTTTATTTTTTATTTTATTCTCTTTTTAGGATTAGGTTTAGGTTTTAATTTAGGTTTTTATTTTATTTTATAATTTTATGTTATTTTTGATTAGGTTTTTTAATTTTTTTTTTAATTTTTAAGTTTTATTTAGTTTATGTTTAGGTTTTTAGCTTTTTAGGGTTTAGGGTATAAGGTTAGTTAAGGGTTTAGGATTGAGGTTTAAGTTTAGGGTTTGGGTTAAGGGTTTAGGTTTAGGGTTTAGGGTATAGGGTTTAGGATTAGGTTTAGGGTTTAGGATTTTAGTTTAATTTAGTGTTTTATTTATTTTAGTTTAGGTTTAGGTTTTAGTTTAGGGTTTAGTTTTACTTTAAATTTAGGTTATTGTATAGGGTTTAGAATTAGGTTTAGTGTTTAGCTTTAGGTTTAGTGTTTTAGGTTTAGAGTTTAGGTTTTTACTTTGGGATTAGGGTTAGTTTATGGTTTTAAGATTAAGGTTTAGGGTTTAGGCTTTAGCGTTTAAGGTTTTTAGGGTTTATTGTTTATGGTTTAGGGTTAGTTTAGGGTTTAGCATTTAAGAGTTTAGCGTTCAGAGTCTAGGGTTTATGGTTTAGGGTTAGGGTTTAGGATTTAGGGTTTATGGTTTATGCTTTAGGGTTTAGGATTTAGGGTTAGTTTAAGGTTCAAGGTTTAAAGTTTAGGGTTTAGGGTTTAGGATTTAGGGTTTGGGGTTTAGTGTTTTCTTAAAAAAAACATTAAGTAAATTGATCGATTTCTGTTTATTTAGTTAATTTAGATTGTTTTTTTTATTAATTTTAGTTTATTTTAATTTTTTATTTAGATTTTTATATTTTTATTTAGTTTACATTATTTATTTCAAGTTTATTTATTTTAGTTTAGGTTTTTTATTTTAGATTTTTTTTATATAGGTTTAGTTTTATGTTTATTTTTTAGTTTGGTTTTATTTTAATTTTATTTTTTAAGTTTTGATTTTATTTTTTATTTTCATGCTTAGGTTTAGGTTTTTTTTTTGGTTTAGCTTTTTGGTTTATTTTTATGTTTAAGTTAAGGTTTATTTTTAGTTTATTTTATTTTATTTAGTTTAAGGTTTAGGTTTAGTTTATTTTAGGTTTTATTTATTTTAGTTTAGTTTATTTTAGTTTAGGTTTAGGTTTATTTTATATTTTATATTTTAATTTTATTTTAGGTTTAGTTTTTTTTTTACTTTAGGGTTTAGGTTTTATTTTTTTATTAATTTTTAGGTTTAATCTTTATGTTTAGGTTTTTATTTAGTTTTTATTTTATTTTATTTTAGGTTTATTTTAAGTTTATTTAATTTTTATTTTATGTTTAGTTTTTATTTTATTTTGGTTTTTATTTTATGTTTAGTTTATTTTATGTTTAGGTTTATTTGATATTTTATATTTTATTTTTATTTTAGGTTTTATTTAGTTTAGGTTTAGGTTTTTAGATTTTTAGGGTTTACGATTTATGGTTTAAGGTTTAGGGTTTCGCATTTTAGTGTTTAGGGTTTTAAGGTTTAGGGTTTGGGGATAGGGTTTAGGGTTTAGAGTTTAGGGTTTAGTGTTTAGGCTTTAGGATTTAAGGTTTCTAGGGTTTAGGGTTAGCTTAATTTTTAGGGTTAGTTTTAGGTTTAGGGTTTAAGGTTTAGGCTTTAAGCTTTAGGGTTTAGTGTTTTCAAGGTTTTGGGTTTAGGGTTTAGGGTTTGTTTAGGGTTTGGGTTTAGGGTTTTGGGATTTAGTGTTTAAAGTTTAGGGTTAAGGTTAGGGTTTAGGGTTTACAATTTAGGGTTTAGGGTTTAAGGTTTAGCGTTTATGATTTAGTGTTTAGGGTTTAAGGTTTAGGGTTTAGGGTTAGAGGTTTAGGGTTTAGGGGTTAAGGTTAGTTTAGGGTTTAGGGCTAGTTTAGGGTTCAATGTTTAAGGGTTTAGGGCTAGTTTATTTTAAGTTTACATTTAGGTTTTGTTTATTTTAGTTTAGGTTTATGTTTATTTTATTTTAATTTTAGCTTTAGGTCTTACTTTACTTTAATGGTTAGGTTTTATTGTTTATATATTTTTAGGTTTTTTTAGGTTTATTTTTTAGGTTTAGGTTTTTATTTAGTTTATATTTTATTTTATTTTAGGCTTACTTTATTTTTATTTTAGGTTTAGTCTTTATTTTATTTAGCTTTTTTATTATTCAGTTTATTTTAGGTTTTTATTTATTTTATTTTAGTTTAGTTTTTATTTTATATTTTATTCTCTTTTTAGGATTAGGTTTAGGTTTTAATTTAGGTTTTTATTTTATTTTATATTTTTATGTTATTTTTGTTTAGGTTTTTTAATTTTTTTTAAAATTTTTAAGTTTTATTTTGTTTATGTTTAGGTTTTTAGCTTTTTAGGATTTAGGGTATAGGGTTAGTTAAGGGTTTAGGATTAGTTGAGGGATTCAAGTTTAGGGTTTGGGGTTAAGGGTTTAAGATTTAGGGTTTAGGTCTTAGGGTTTAGGGTATAGGGTTTAGGGATTAGGTTTAGGGTTTAGGATTTTAAGATTTAGGTTTAGGTTTAGGTTTAGGTTTAAATTTAAATTAGTTGAGTATAGGTTTAGGTTTAGTGTTTAAACTTTAGGGTTTAGTGTTTTAAGTTTAAGGTTTTAGGTTTAGTTTTAGGTTAGCTTTAGGATTAGTTGATTAGTTTAGGGTTTAGCTTTAGCGTTTAGGTTTTAGTTTGTTTATGGTTTTGGGTTATTTTAGGGTTTAGCATTTAAGAGTTTAGCATTCAGAGTCTAGGGTTTATGGTTTAGGGTTAGGGTTTTGGATTTAGGGTTAGTTTAGGGTTCAAGGTTTAGAGTTTAGGGTTTAGGGTTTAGGTTTTAGGGTTTGGGGTTTAGTATTTTTTTTAAAAAAACATTAAGTAAACCGATAGGTTTCTGTTTATTTAGTTAATTTAGATTGTTTTTTTTATTAATTTTAGTTTATTTTAATTTTTTATTTATATTTTTATAGTTTTATTTAGTTTACATTATTTATTTTAGGTTTATTTATTTTAGTTTAGGTTTTTTATTTTAGATTTTTTTTATATAGGTTTAGTTTTATGTTTATTTTTTAGTTTGGTTTTATTTTTATTTTATTTTTTAGGTTTTGATTTTATTTTTTATTTTCATGCTTTGGTTTAGGTTTTTTTTTGGTTTAGCTTTTCGATTTATTTTTATGTTTAAGTTAAGGTTTAATTTTAGTTTATTTTATTTTATTTAGTTTAAGGTTTAGGTTTACTTTATTTTAGGTTTTATTTATTTTAGTCTAGTTTATTTTAGTTTAGGTTTAGGTTTATTTTATATTTTATATTTTATTTTTATTTTAGGTTTAGTTTTTTTTTTACTTTAGGGTTTAGGTTTTATTTTTTTTATTAATTTTTAGGTTTAATCTTTATGTTTAGGTTTTTATTTAGTTTTTATTTTATTTTATTTTATTTTAGGTTTATTTTAAGTTTATTTAATTTTTTTTTTATTTTTAGTTTTTATTTTATTTTGGTTTTTATTTTATGTTTAATTTATTTTATGTTTAGGTTTATTTTATATTTTATATTTTATTTTTATTTTAGGTTTTATTTAGTTTAGGTTTAGGTTTTCAGATTTTTAGGGTTTACGGTTTAGGGTTTAAGGTTTAGGGTTTAGCATTTTAGTGTTTAGGGTTTTAAGGTTTAGGTTTGGGTTAGTTTAGGGTTTAGAGTTTAGGTTTAGTGTTTAGGCAAGATTTAGGTTTCTAGGTTTAGGGTTAACAATTTTAGGGTTAGTTTAGGTTTAGGATTTAGGTTTAGCTTTAAACTTTAGTTTAGTGTTTTCAAGGTTTTAGGTTTAGGGTTTGGTTTAGGGTTTAGTTTAGTGTTTAGGTTTAGGGTTAGGGGTTAGTTTAGGTTTATTTAGTTTAGGAGTTTAGGGTTTAGGTTTCTGATTTAGTGTTTAGTTTAAGTTTAGTTTAGGTTTAGGGTTTAGTTTAGTTAAGTTAGCAAGGTTTTTGGATTAGGTTCAATGTTTAAGTTTAGGGTTTAAGTTTTATGGTTTAGGGTTTAGGTTTTAGGGTTAGTTTGAAGTTTAAGGTTTAGCATTTAGGGTTTAGGGTTTAGGGTTTATGGTTTAGGTTTAGTTTAGGGTTTATGGTATTAGGGTTTAAGGTTTAGGGTTAGGGTTATGGTTTAGGGTTTGGCTTTGAGTTTAGGGTTTAGGGTTTTGGGTTAGGGTAGGGTTTTTAGCTTAGAATTAGGTTTTTTAGGATTAGGGGTTTTAGGGTTTCGGGTTTAGTGTTTAGGATTTAGGATGTTTTGCAGTTTAGAGTAGTAGGTTTAACATTTAGAGTTTATAGTTTAAGGTTATTTTTAGAGTTTAGGGTATAGGGTTAAGGATTTTTTCTATTTTTATTTATTTTTTTTAAATTAAGTAACCTGTTAGGTTAGGTTTATTTAGTTTATTTTTTATTTATTTTAGTTTATTTTATTTTATATTTTAATTTAAGTTGATTTTTCTTTTTATTTAGTTTAATTTATTTATTTTTTTATGTATTTTATTTTAGTTTATTTTTAAGGTTTAGGTTGAAGTTTTTATTTTATTTTCTTATGTCTAGGTTTTAGGTTTTTATTTTAGGTTTATTTTTACATTTTATTTTTTGGTTTAGGTTTAGGCTTTTTTTAGTGTATTTTATTTAGTTTAGTTTAGGTTTAGGTTTAGGTTAAGTTTATTTAAAGATAATGTTTAGGTTTTATTATTTTATTTTAGCTTAGTTTAATTTAGGTTTAGGTTTATTTTATTTTTATTCTATGTTTTGGTTTTTTTTTAGTTTAGGGTTTATGTTTTATTTTTTATTTATTTTTAGGGTTTTTTGTGGGTTTATTGTTTATGTTTTGGTTTTTATTTAATTTAATTTATTATTATTTTAGGTTTATTTTAATTTTATTTTAGGTTTAGTTTTTATTTTATTTAGGTGTTTTATTTTTTTAGTTTAGTTTAAGTTTAGGTTTTAGTTAATGTTTTTGTTTGTTTTATTTTATTTATTTTAGTTTAGGTCTTTTTATTTATTTTATTTTTATGTTTTATTTAGTTTAGGTTTAGGGTTTATGGTTTAGTGTTTAAGGTGTGTTTAGGGTTTAGGGTTTAGGGTTTGAGATTTAGGGTTTTGGGTTTAGGGGTTTTGTTTTGGGTTTAGGGTTTATGGTTTAGTGTTTAGGGTCTAGGTTTTAGGGTTTTAGGGTTTAGGGTTTAGGGTTTAGGGATTAGGTAAAAGATTTTAGGGATTAGGGTTTAGGGTTTAGTGTTTAGGAATTAGGTTTTAGGTTTAGGGTTCAGGTTTTAGTTTAGGGTTTATGGTTTATGATTTTTTTAATAGAGAATAAATTCATATTCTACATTTCTTCTTGATTTCATCAACCAAGTAACACACCAAGTTGTCTAAGACTTAGGTAATGACATAGATGAAAAATGAGTAGGCATAGAGCAAATCAAAAACCTTAGATAACTTTGACCATCTCTACTATAAATATACGGTTCCATAAGCAGTAGATCGAACTAGTTGTTCTTCAGTTTCTCCAATTCCCATCCGAACCACCCTAGCTTCTCGAGTAGCGGGATCCACCATCATATCTCGAATCTCTCCCTCCTTCACCACCACGGTTATAACCTTTGTCACTCCTTCTGCCTCCACAACCACCACTACTCCGACTACCACCTCCATACCCACCAGCACATCTAGATCCCCCACCACCACTATGATAATCACTGCCTTTGTGTTCGCCTCCACAGCCAAATCTACATAGAGTCTTGTTGATTGTGATGTTTCTATCATCATGGTTCTGCCCATTCTTAGTGTTTAGGTTTAGGTTTAGGTTTATTAGGTTTTAAGGTTTAGGTTTATTTTATAATTTATTTAGCTGCTTTAGCTTTAGGTTTACTGTTTAAGGTTTTTGGTTTTGGGTTTTGGGTTAAGGGTTTAGGGTTAGGGTTTAGGGTTTAGGGTTTAGGGTTTAGGGTATTATGGTTAATGCTTTTATGGTTAAAGGTTTAAGGTTAGGGTTTAGGGTTTAGGGTTTTTTACTATTTAAGGTTTAGGGGTTAGGGTTTATGATTGTAGGTTTAGGGTTTAGGGTTTAGGATTTAGGGTTTATGGTTTTTTTAATTAAGTAAACCTATAGGTTTAGGTTTATTTAGTTCATTTTATTTTTATTTAGGTTTACTTTTTTATTTTATTTAGTTTAATTTATGTATTTTAGGTTTATTTATTTTACATTACGTTTTTATTTTAGTCAATTTTAAAGTTTTGGTTAAGGTTTAGTTTTAAGTTTAATTATAATTCAGCTTTATTTTTACTTTATTTTTTAGGTTTAGTTTTATTTTTTATTTTTTTAGGTTTAGGTTTAATTTTAAGTTTAATTTTTGGTTTAGGTTTAGGTTTGCTTTTAGTTTATTTTATTTTATTTAGTTTTATGTTAGGTTTAAGTTTAGGTGTATGTTTTATTTATTTTAGTTTAGGTTTATGTTTATTTTATTTTGTATTTTTTTTATTTTAGGTTTAGGTTTTTTTGTTTGGGATTTAGGTTTTATTATTTATTTTTTTAGGTTTAATTTTAATGTTTATTTTTTTGTTTATGTTTTTATTTAGTTTTTATTTCATTTTATTTTAAGTTTATTTTATTTTATTTTTTATTTTATTTAGGACTATTATTCTTAGTTTATTTTTTTTTTATTTAGTTTTTTTTATTATAGTTATTTTATTTAGGTTTATTTTATTATTTATTTTTATTTAGGTTTAGGTTTATTTATTTGGTTTAGGTTTAAGTTTTTATTTAGGTTTTAGGTTTTAGGGTTTAGGTTTAAATTTAGGTTTAGGTTTAGGGTTTTAGGTTTAAGTTTAGTGTTTAGGTTTAAGTTTAGGCTTAGGTTTAGCGTTTAGGGTTTAATGTTTTTTGGTTTAGGGTTTAGGGTTTAGGATTTAAGGTTTAGGTTTAGGTTAGGTTTAGGGTTTAAGTTTAAGTTAGGTTTAGGGTTTTAAAGGTTTAGGTTTAGGGTTTAGGTTTTAGGTTTAGTTTAGGGTTTAAAGTTTAGGTTTAGGATTTTAGGGTTTAGAGTTTAGAGTTTAGGGTTTAAGTTTTAACTTAGTTAGTTGTTTAGTTTATTTAGATTATTTTTTATTTTAGTTTATTTTATTTTTTATCTTTATTGTTTATAATTTATTTTATTTAGTTTTATTTTATTTATATTTAGTTTATTTTAGTTTATTTTTTTGGTTTAGGTTTAAGTTTATGTTTTTTTACAATTTAGTTTTATTTTTATTATATTCTTTTTATTTAGGTTTAGTGTTTTGGCTTTAGGGTTTAGGGTTTGCTTATTATTTAGCGTTAGTTTTTAGTTTAGGTTTTAACATTTAGGCTTTAGGGTTTAGGGATTAGGGTTTGTTTATGTTTAGGGTTTGTTTAGGGTTTAGGGTAGTTTAGGGTTTAGGGTAACTTTAAGGTTTAAGGTTTAAGGTTTAGGGTTTAAGTTTTAGGGTTTAGGGGTACTAGGGTTTAGAGTTTAGGTTTTAGGGTTAGTTTAGGGTTTAGGGTTTAGGGTTTAGGGTTTTGGGTTTTGGGATTAGGGTTTTGGGTTTAGCATTTAGGGTTTAGGGTTTACGATTTATGGTTTAGGTTTAGTTTAGGGTTTACGGTTTTAGGGTTTAGGGTTTAAGGTTTAGGGTTATGGTTAGGGTTTAGTTAGGGTTTGTGTTTAGGGTTTAGGGTTATTTCAGTGTTTAGAGATTAGGATTTAGGATTTTTTTGGGTTTAAGGTTTAGGGTTTAGGAGTCCAAGAGAAACTTCAATTATGGAGGTCAACATTAGTGTCTAAAGGTTTTCATTTAAGTAGATCTAAAATTGAATATATCGAGTGTAGTTTTAGTTGTAGAAGTTCTAGTGGTAGTGTTGTGATATTAGGTGAACAAGCTATTAATAAGAGTGAGAGATTCAGATATTTAGGCTCTATTATTCAAAATGATGGTGAAATAGATGGAGATATTATTAGTAGAATTCACATTGGATGGTTGAAGTGAAGGAATGCATCTGGCCTGTTATGTGATAGAAAAGTTCCACTTAAACTTAAGGGAAAATTTTATAAGTTGGTCGCAAGACCTGCAATGACTTATGGTGCAGAATGTTGGCCAATAAAAGAGAAGCATAAGACTAAATTAAGTGTTACAGAGATGAGGATGCACAGGTGGATGAGTGGCTATATTCTAAGATATAAAATATGAAATGAGTATGTTTGAGAAAAACTTAGAGTAGCTCCAGTTGCAGTTAAGATTAGAGAGAGTCACCTTAGATGGATTGACCACATAAAGAGAGCGTCATCAGATGACCAGTTAGGAGAGTAGATGAATTAGATTTGCCTTATGTTAAAAAACATAGAGGTAGACCTAAAAAGACTTGGTTAGGATGTATAAAAAATGACCTTAGTATGCTTGAATTAAATGAGAATTTGACACATAATAGGACACAATGGAGTCGAAGGATTCATGTAGCCAAGCCCACTTAGTGGGATAAAGGTTTGTTATCGTTGTTGTTTAGGTTTTTCAATTTAATTTATTTTTATGTTTTATTTAGTTTAAGTTTAGGTTTTTAGCTTTTTAGGGTTTAGGGTTTAGTTTTAGGGTGTGTTTAGGGTTTAGGGTTTTTTTTGGGTTTAGGGTTTAGGGTTTAGGGTATAGGTTTTAGGGTTTAAGGTTTAGGATTTAGGATTTATGGTTTTAGGGTTTAGGTTTAGGGTTTAGGGTTTAGGGATTAGGTTTTAGCTTTAGGGTTTATGGTTTATGATTTTTTTAACATAGAATAAATTCAGATTCAACATTTCTTCTTTTTGATTTCATCAACCAAGTAACACACTAAGTTTTCTAAGACTCAAGCAATCACATAGATAAAAAATGAGCAGGCATAGAGCAAATCAACAACCCTAGATAACTTGAATCATCTCTACTGTAAATACACAGTTCCATAAGCAGTAGATCAAATGGGCCATTCTTCAATTTCTCCAGTTCCCATCAGAACCACCCGACCTCTCGGTAGCAGATCCACCATCCCAGATCTCCCCTCCTTCACCTGTAACCTCTATCGCTCCACCCGCCTCCATGACCACCACTACTCCTACCACCACCTCCATAGCTACAAGCACCTCCAGATCCCCCACCACTTCTGCGATAAGCAGCCCCTCTACCTTTGCCTCCATCGCCAGATCTAGACTGAGTCTTGTTGATGGTGATGTTCTTGCCATAAAGGCTCTGCCCATTCTTAGGGTTTAGGTTTATGCTTAGGTTTACTTTTTAATTTATTTAGTTACTTTAGCTTTAGGTTTAGGGTTTGGGGTTTAGGGTTCTAGGTTTAGGATTAGTTTTTAAGGTTTAGTGTTTAGGTTTAGGATATTATGGTTAATGCTTTTAGGGTTAAGGGTTTAGGGTTAGGGTTTAGGGTTTAGGATTTTTTAGGGTTTAGGGTTTACGGTTTAAGATTGTAGGTTTAGGGTTTAGGATTTAGGATTTTGGGTTTATTATTATTTTTAATTAAGTAGACTTGTAGGTTTATGTTTATTTAGTTTATTTTATTCTTTTTATTTAGGTTTATTTTTTATTTTTATTTAGTTTAATTTATTTATTTTAGGTTTATTTATTTTAGTTTAGTTTTTTTATTTTAGTTTATTTTTTAGGTTTTGGTTTAGGTTTAGGTATATTTTTTAATTGTGTTTTATTTTATTTTATTTTAGTATATTTTTTTAGGTTTTTATTTTAGGTTTAATTTTTTAGTTTAGGTTTAGGTTTGTTTTTAGTTTATTTTATTTAGTTTATTTTTTACTTTAGGTTTAAGTTTAGGTGTATATTTTATTTATTTTAGTTTAGTTTATTTTAGTTTAGGTTTAGGGTTTTTTTTATTTTGTTTAATTTTTTATTTTAGGTTTAGGTTTTTTTTTAGTTTAGGATTTAGATTTTATTTATTTATTTTTTAGGTTTTATTTTAAGGTTTATTCTTTAGGTTTAGGTTTTTAATTAGTTTTTATTTTATTTTGTTTTAGATTTACATTATTTTTATTTCATGTTTAATTTTTATTTTATCGAGTACTTTTATTCTTAGGTTTATTTTATTTTAGTTTATTTTTTTAAGTTTAGGATTAGGTTTAAGTTTAGGTTTTTATTTTATTTTATTTAGCTTTAGGTTTTTTATTTATTTTATTTTTAGGTTTTATTTAGTTTAGGTTTCAGTTTTTAGGTTTTTAGGGTTTAGGGTTTAGGGTTTAGGTATTAGGGTTTAGAGTTTTAAGGTTTAGGGTTTTAGGATTTTGGGTTTAAGTTTAGGGTTTAGAGTTTATGGTTTAGGGTTTAGGGTTTAGTGTTTAAGCTTTTTGGTTTAGTGTTTAAGGTTTAGGGTTTAGGGTTAGCTTAGGCTCTAGGGTTAGCTTAGGGTTTAGGGTTAGTTTAGAGTTTAGATTTTAGGGTTTAGTATTTAGGCTTTAGGGTTTAGGGCTTTTATGTTTATAGTTTAGGGTTTATGGTTAGTTTAGGGTTTAGGGTTTAGGGTTTTAGGGTTTAGGGTTTATGATTTAGGGTTTAGGATTTAGGGTTTAGTATTTAGGGTTTAGGGTTTCTATTTTGTTTAGAGTTTAGGGTTTAGGGTTTAGGGTTTAGGGTTCTTTAGGGTTTAGTGTTTAGGGTTAATTTCAGGGTTTAGGGTTTAGGGTTTAGGGGTTTTTTTTTATTTAAATAAATTGCTAGGTTTTCGTTTATTTAGTTTATTTATATTACTTTTAATTTATTTTAGTTTATTTCATATTTTATTTTTATTTAGCTTTATTTATATTTTTGTTTAGTTTTGTTCATTTATTTTAGTTTTATTTATTTTAGTTTAGGTCTTTTAGTTTTGTTTATTTTTAGGTTTAGGTTTATGTTTATTTTTTAGTTTAGTTTTATTTTTATTTTATTTTTTTGGTTTAGGTTTTGTTTTTTATTCTTAGGTTTAGGTTTAGGTTTTTATTTTATTTTCTTAGGTTTAGGTTTTATGTTTTTATTTTAGGTTTATTTTAAGCTCTTTATTTTATTATGTTTAAGATTTAGGTTTAGTTTAATTTATGTTTAGTTTTAGGTTTTATTTATTTTTGTTTAGTTTATTTTAGTTTAGGTTTATGTCTATTTTATTTTGTTTATTTTAGGTTTAGGTTCTTTTTTTAGTTTATGGTTTAGGTTTATTTTATTTTATTTTTAGGTTTAGGTTTTTAATTTATTTTTATTTTATTGTATTGTTGGTTTACTTTATTTTTATTTTACTGTTAGTTTTTATTTTATTTAGGTTTTTTATTTTTAGGTTTATTTTATTTTTAGGTTTATTTTATTTTTTAGTTTAGTTTAAGTTTTAATTTATTTTATTTTTTTTATTTCATTTTATTTTTAGGTTTAGGTTTAGGTTTCGGTTTAGGTTTAGGTTTAGGTTTTTGTTTAGGTTTTTATTTTATTTTTTATTTAATTTTAGATAGGTTTAGGTTTATTTATTTATTTTATTTTTATGCTTTATTTAGTTTAAGTTTAGATTTTTAGGTTGTTAGGGTTTACGGTTTAGGGTTTAGGGTTTATATTTTGTAGTTTAGGGTTTAGGGTTTAGGATTTAGGGTTTTTAGGATTTAGGTTTTAGGTTTAGGGCTCAGGTTTTAGTTTAGGGTTTAGGTTTTAGGTTTAGGGTTCAGGTTTTAGTTTAGGGTTTAGGGCTTCTGGTTTTTTTTAACAAAGAACAAATTTAGATTCAACATTTTTTTTGATTTCATCAACCAAGTAACAAACCAGGGAATTGAGGTTATCAAATGACCTCCTTGGGGCTAGCTAAAGCCTCATGTTCCCGGGATGTCCAGACTATATAGCCATTACCATTCAATCTTATATAAATCAACACATCAATAGTGGAAAGAGAACTCAACATTCATACACTTAAGCTATAAGCACATGCATTTCTTATGCATTTATAACTAACATCATAACACATATTATTATTCATTTATAAGCTTTTAAAAAATACATTTGGATTTAATAGTGAAAATAGCCACACATATTTTAAATTAAATCAACACATGCGCTTACATAAAGGAATTCCATTTTATTTTACTTGATTTTGAAAAGATGGATGCATGAATTCAAATGACATACCAAATTTAACATGATTGGAAATAGGACAATCAATATAAGCATGTGATTCATTCAACCAAACTAGTTCTTAAGGACAATCAAATCAAATAAGATTATTTAAAACCAAAAAGCTTCTTTATTAATTAAGTTTTGTGTTTGATTTGATTTAAAGAGAAGAGAAATGATCACTTGTTGTTTTAAACCCATTCCTACATTAGTGATTTGATTTAACTTACATAAATGAAATTAAGTTGATTTTATGGGTTAATTAGTTGAACTCTTAATTAGATGAATTAATTACCCTTACTTATGTCACCTTAAAGTAAATAACTAAATAATTATGAGCTAACAAGCTATGTATGGAAAGTAAACTTGCAATGATCCTAGAAATAATAGGGGCCTAATTGGCATAATTAATAGTTAATTAGGTTAAGGGACTTAATTAATTACACTTATGGTTTTCCACACATGTGGACTAACCATAATTTCATTAAACTCCTTTAGGTTTTTAAACACCTAAAGATCTACCCCATGATTTAATTAATTAAGGTTTGATGTGATTATGATTTCAATTTGATTAAGTGATTTAATTAGATAATTAAATCTTAATTAATTTCATCTTAAAAAAGGGTGAAATGAACTTAGGAAAGGGGTCCAACCCCATTCCTTAGTTCACTTCTTGATGAACAATGATTAATAAACTTAATTAACCAATTTATTACTGTTCATGGGATTATTTAATCATTAATTAACTTAAATGAGTAATTATGGTTTAATTAGTAAATTTTTCTAATTAAGTGAGCAATAAATCCCAAGAAAATTATGGAAGGCATAGGTCATCCCATTAAATTAACCCATACAATTTGGGATTAATTGCTCAGTAATTAAGGAGTTATTAAGCTAATTCATTTTTCAATTAAACTTCAATTACTATTCAAAATTAGTTAAGATCATTTTTAATTAATTGTCCACTGAAATGCCATTAAAATGAGTATTTATTTGCATTTTTTATTTCATTATGATATTCTATGATTTTTAGAAGTTTCAGCCATTAAAAATGATTAATTAAGCCTAATGTTGTTAGCACAATGTGTCTCCTTGGGATTGGCTACTTAAACTTATCTGACCTGGAGCCAACATGGCGGTGATGAACGCACTTTCTTGTTCATCATCCGAGCTAAGATTAGACGGTAATGATTAATCCCACTGCGTAATAGGATTAAATCAAATCGATCTAGTAAATCTAATCCGCGATGTCATTCACATGTACAATGGATGGTGTGTGATCTAACATCATGAGTGAGGAGAATGGAGTTTTATCCGCCATTGCTCACTTGATCCAAACCCAAGCTTTAATCAACTCAAAATTATCCCACCTTTTATGACATCGTCGAGAGGGATCCATCAAGATCACGAGATGAAAGTTTTCTTCAAAAAGCTCCAATCCATTTTTTCCTAAGAATCAGTTTTGGAAGCATACCTCGTCGAAGCTCAAGACCAATGGCTCGAATGATTGAGAAAGCTTCATGTAGTGGATACGAAGCCCTGTTGTGTGGTAATTAGATCAATTCCTCGATGTTAGCTCAGAAGGCCATGAACAGATGATTTGGAGCTCAACTTTGATCGAAGTCCCCCTTTGATGCTCGTGAAGCTTGGGAGATGATTCGTTCTTGCTCTATGAGCCCTAGGGAATGTACGATCAAAGTTAATTTGAGTTTGATGCAAAAATGGAGAAGTTAGTTCAAAAATGGGAGTGTCCTATTGAAATGGATGGAAATGGCATTTTTTGATCAAGGAATGAGCTTGGGAGCTCAGGGAATGACTCTAGCAGCTCGTCTTGGGTAGTTAGGGCTCTGAGGAATCATTTATGTCTATGTTTGAGTGGAAACGAGGGGTTGTATACCCCCTTTATCTTGATCAGACGGTAGGATCAGGTTTGGCTTCTAGTGACCATTCGGCCATCTCAGGGTGTCATGGGTGGCAGGGAGGAGGTGAGTTGGCTAAGCTTGGTTGGTTGAAGGTGTGGAGGTGGCTGCCAAGGAGGAGTCATGGGTGTCCTATGGGCTTCAAATGCTCCAATAGGTTGGGCTTGGTGAATTCAGCTCCCATGGGTCATGTCCTACCCAATCACCCCTTGGGTCAAGTTGGAGAGTGTCCTAAGTGACTAGGTGGACCATTGGAAGAGTACCAAGTGGCCAAGAAATGGAAATGACCAATTAAATAGGTGATTTGTCTCATGTGATGCCTTTGACCAAACGGTAGAATGATTATTTGGCAATGGATTTGACTTGGGCAGATTTGAAATCAAAAGTGTGTTAGCAAATTTCAAGTCAATTAGACTTGATTTGGTTAGTTTGCCTCAATTTGACTCATTTATGTCAAATTGGGTTAGTCAAGTTGACCAATTGGTCAAATTAGGTCAAACCAAGGGTTGGGCCAAGTTCATATGATTATTTGGGATGTATTGGTTCAATTGGTTTGGTTTAGTTTGGCTTAGATTTGATTTTGGCTCATTTGAATTTATTTGGGTCAAATGGGTTAAGTTGACCAATTTGACCAAATTTGGCCAAATTAGGTTGGGTGTTGGTTTGGGTTTAGTTGACCAATTGAAGATGATTTAAGCCTTTGGTTTCAATTAATTTAGATTTGGTTTTGATTTTGGCAAACCTGAACCTTTAGGTCAATTTGGGCTATGTAGGGTGGGGTTCAAGGGTCCAATCATGGCTTTGGTCAAGTTCAACAATCAATTTGGAATGAACTTGAGTCATTGGTTTGTCATTTGGTTTATATTTTAATTTGGCCCAATTTGGTCTTTTAGGTCAATTTGGGTCAACTTAGGTCAAGAGGGACAACTGGGTTTGGTTAGACACAATTGAAGGTCAAGTCATATTCAAATATTGATTTTGATTTGGTATGAATCACTGATTTTTAGGGATTTGGCTTAGGTTGCAGTTTGGCTAGTTTGGGTTCATATTGGTTAAGGGGTTGACTTGGTAAAATGACCAAGTTGACTTGGTTTGACCAAATTTGTGACAATTGATCAACCTAGGGTGATCAACAATCATGATTAGAGGTTTTGAATGGCCTTGTTCAATCCAATTTTGGTAGGATTAGAACTTGACTCAAATTGATCAAATTGGCCACTTTGGGTCAAGTGGAGCAATTGGGTTTAGTTGGCTTACTTTTTGGTTGAGTTTGATTTACTTGATTTTATATATGGATTTGGGATTGATATATAAATTCAATTATATTAACTTAGGTTCAAATGGGTTTTGGTTCATTTGAATATTTCACGTCAAAAGGGTTAAGTTGGGTTTGACATGGGTTGATTTTGGTTTGGCTTGATGATTGTAGATTTAATTTATATTTATGAATATGATTGAAGGTATGATTGATTCATGAGAAAATCAATTGAATTTGGGTTTTGGAATGAAGAAATTTGGCTAAGTCCAGAGTTGGGTCATGTCTTAGGTTTGGTTGGTTTGATTTAGTTTTGATAATTTAAATATATATATAAATTTATGATTGAAAATATGATTGATTTAAAATATGATTTTGACTTGATTTGGATTAATATTTGGTTAAGTCCATGGGATAGGTCATATGGCTTAGGAAGGGTTTTGATTTAATTTGATTTAGTTTGATTTAGTTTTACTCATTTGAATGTAGATTTGATTTATATTTAGAAAGATGATTGAAGATATAAATTGATTATGAGAAAATCAATTTATTTTGGAGTGATTTGGATTAAGATTTAGCTAAGTCCATGGGATAGGTCATATGGCTTAGAAAGGGTGTCAATTTTGTATTTGATCATGGGCTTCAATCATTTGGTTTTGAAATTTGGGTTTGGATTTGTATTTTAATTTGATGTTTGAATTAAACTTGAGGTTTCATTTTAGAAGGTGAAAATGGATTGGATTTGAGTTGTAGGGTAGGTGGATTATCCTGATCCCTAAGGCATAACCAAATCTTATGGTTAAATCTTCTGAGTCCTTAGACTTAGGTTAAGTGTTACCTAATTATTAGAAGTGTCTTATGTCTAGAGAAGTCATAGTGTCTAGAAGACTCCTAAGTCTAAGATGGGAACATTGAATTTACACTTCATAAGTGAGGTCAACAAGCCTTAGGCTCTATAGTGTTGCCCTTGGAGATAGATGATTGGAAGATCGAAGCCAAGTTTCACATTATATACTCGGAAACATCTTTCAATGCTTTGCTTGGGAAACCATGGATACATAAGAACAACATAGTTCCATTCCTTCTTCATTAATGTATGAAGTTTGTGAGAGGTGAGATCGTCTACTGTGTTAAAAGAGATCTCAAGCCATTTATAGTTCATGAGGTCGGCATATATAAGGATGCGACTTACTACCTCCCTCAAAATTTACAACTCTATTCTCATGAACTTGGCCAAAGTTTAAAAATAAAAGAAAATGAAAATGAAAACAAGAGAAAAGAAAAAAGAAGAGAATATGGAAAACAAAATAAATGGGAGTGAAAATAGACTTGGAGGAGGAAGTGGAGCCTGACATTAGATTTCACCCATAGTTTACTACTCCATTCGAACATATGGGTAGAATGACCTGACCTCCACTAGGCAGAGGACCAGGCTAGTTTAGAGGCAGTCCTAGGGGTGGAAAACCTCCTTATTGGCCACCCAATAAAAGGTATGTCTCAGCTACCAGGAGTACACCTGCTATTCATATAAACTTATAATCTAGTTCATAGGGTGAGACTTATATGGTTAGCACACTTGCCAGATCTTCTCAGCAGTAGATTCCCTTAGAGGTGACACTTGAGATAGTGATGAAGACCGAGCTCCAAAGCAAAGCATAAGTGTAAGTCTATATGTGAAACATTTGGGCATCAGTTGGAAACTTTAGCTCTGACCCCACTTTCCCCTCAAAAAGCTGAGGGCTTGGTTGTTAAGGAAGCTCCTAAGTCATCCATAAGTGTGAAGACTCAAAGGTTCTTTTTGGGACCATCATCTTCAAGTCAAGAAGTTGATGCAGAACTTAATGATGATTCATATAATGATTTAATAAAATTTCCTTTTGATTGGTACTTTCTATGTGTTCATAATTTAGCAAAGAAAGGGTTAATCCTACATACTTGGTCAAAGAACAGGTCAGATTACTTCAAAAGAATATGGAAGAACAAATACAAAAGCTCTCAATCAATACCGAGACTACAATTCAGTACAATGGGTCGGTCGATGATGATTCTTGCTTAGTCATTACCAATCATTTGGAATCTAATAGGTTCTTTTCAAATCACATTAACTCATATGAGGAGATGTGCTTAGAAACTTCAGATGATCCAAATAATTTTGAAGTCAAAGATGCACTACCAGAGTTCAAAGAAGAGATCAAGTCAACCATCGACAAGCTCAAGGAAATCAACTTAGAAACTGAAGAAGATCCACGCCTGACATACATCAGTTCTTTTTTGAATGAAATTGAAACCAATGACTTAGTTAGGCTATTGATTGAGTTTAAGGGCTGCTTTGCATGGAGTTATGAAGAGATTTCTGGATTGGCTCTTGACATAGCAGTCCATAAACTAATGAAACTACTTGCTAACCTATCAAGCAAGCTCCTTGACACATGCAATTAGACAAGTCATTTATGAAGTCAAGAAATTGATAGATCTTGGCTTCATTAAAGAAGAAAAAACCCTACTTGGTTGTGACATCATCTAGTTAAGAAAAGAATGGGCAAATTCATATATGTATTGATTTTAGGGATTTAAATAAGGCATTTTGAAATGATGAATTTCCACTATGAATCCTGGAGTTGATGGTGGACATTGCCTCATCTCATGCATTATTCTCTTTCATGGATAGCTCATTTGGATATAACCAAATAAATATGGCCCTTGGAGATGAAAGAAATGCTACTTTTATAACCCCAAACAAAATCTATTACTATAAGGTCATGGCTTTTATCCTTAAAAATTCCAGTGCTACATACCAGCGAGCTGTGAATCAAATCTTCGATGAACTCATTCATCATTAAGTCGAGTGCTATGTCAATAATTTTGTGCTCAAAAGTAGTGAAATGGAAGACCATCTCTTTGACTTGAGAGTATTTTTCAAACATTTAAGATAATTTAACCTCAAAATGAACCCCCTGAAGTGTGCATTTGGAGTAGATATAACAAAACTTCTTGGGTTTGTTGTCTGACACTAGGGAATCTAAATAGATCTGGAGAAGTATAAGGCGATATTAGAAATGCCACCCTAAAGTTTAAATCAACTCAGATCATTCAAAGGATGGTTGGCATATCTAAGATGCTTTATATCCAACTTATCAGGAAGATGTCATCCATTCTCATCACTTGACAAAAAGGACACCAAGTTCAAGTGGAAAGATAAGTATGAGCATGCCATCAAAGACATCTTGCACTACTTGATAATGCCACCAGTTCTAGCAACCCCTATCCGGGGCAAGCTACTCATACTTTACACTACTGCATTAGAAGACTACCTTGGTGCTTTGTTGGCCCAAGCCAATGATGAAGAGAAGGAAAACACACTCTACTACCTCAACCATCATCTAATCCATGTTGAGGCTAATTATCAATCCATGGATACGGCTAGGCATTGCCACCAATGTCAAATACACGGTGTGGTCCCACACTAACCACCCAACATTCTACATCCTACATTGGCCTCATGACCATTCAAGTGTTGGGATCAACATAGTGGGTCTATTGATCCTCTTTCTTCCAAGGTCATCAATTCATCTTAACTTTCTTAATTACTTTTCCAAATGGGCGAAGGTGATTTCACTTAGAGAGGTTACAACTAAGCATGAGCACTAGTTTTTTAAGAACTAGATCATATATAGGTTTGGAGTGCCTCGATGAATTATATCTCTTATAATGGTATTGCATTCAAGAGCACTAAGATCAAATACTTTTCCTGGAGTCACAGAATAGATGGGAGATATTTTCCCATCAACTACTCGAGTGTAAACAGCTTAGTAGAAGCTTCAAATCAAATGCTCATTTAAATACTGAAGAAGACACTCGAAAATAATAAGCGATAGTGGTATGAGTAGTTAGTTGAAGCCATATGGGCCTACTACACCATATATAAAACTACAACCCAGCCTACTCTTTTCTACTTAGTGTATGGGTCTGAAGCTATTTTGCCATTAGAAGTCCAACTCCCATCACTAAGGATAGTTGTTGGTAGCAAGATCACAATAGAGTAGAATGCTTAGTTGCGATTAGAAGAGCTTGAAGGTTTGGAGGTGAAATGCTTGCGGGCATGCCAAATTCTCGAGTTGTAAAAAGATAAAATGATTCAAGCTCATAACAAGTTATTCTATCCTAGAGCTTTTCAAGAAGGAAAGCTTATTTTAGATTTGAGGAGTTCGATTGTTGCCCATTGTAAGATGGGAGTCAAGTTTGAACCCACTTGGGAAGGCCCTTTTGCCATAGAAGGCTTACCAAAGAGGATCTTATTAACTTATTAATCATAAGGTAGAGCGCCCAATGCTTCCAATCAATGGGCTCTACTTAAATAAATATAATAAATCATGTTTGAAAATAATTATCATCAAAGACAAATCCATTTTGAATTCAATCTCTTCTAAGTTGAAAGTATTCTTATTTGTGAATCTGCTACGATGTATTTAGGGTAGGTGTAAGGAACCCGAGCAGTGTTCTAACCTTCATCGACACAACACAAACACAAAATACATACAAACATATAAAATAAACACATACCTTTTATCTTATGCTACTCTAAGTTAAGATAAGGCCCCTAGCAACACTCACTTTGAAGCTCCTCTAGGTTGGGCTGATTAGCTACCCTGCTAGTGTGTCACCCCAATGGTCTTCTTTCTTTGGAGGATGTAAGTTTTCTACACTTTCCTTCCTTAATTATTCACTACACACCGACATATTTCTTGTTAGTTTAGTAGGCCTTACTATGTGGCCGATAAGCTACCTCATGTTGGCTTCATTTAAGAGGATGTGAGTCTGCTACACTTTCTTCTTAGATTAGCCTTCGTGCACTGATTTGGTCAAGTATATTTGAGGTTTAGGATAGGTCCCTAGTGGCTCCTTCCTCTAACTACTTCAAGTTTGGGCTAGTCCTTCCTGGGGCTCCTTCTTAGTAGTTGCTTTAGGTCATATCATCTCCCCGATGATAGACTATCCTGATGATCAGTTCTACTTGGAAAGTTATAAGCCTACACACTTTCTTTTCAGGTTGATCATTGCACATCGATGGGCACCTTAGGTTGGTTGGTTCTCACTCTACTCATGGATACACCACTCATGCTGATGGATACACCTAGGTTGGTTGGTTCTCTCACCTTAGGATACACCACTCATGGTAGATGTAAGTCTGCTACACTTTCTCCTTAGTTGGCCATCTTACACCTATAAGCTTTCTTTTCTAGGGATTAGGATAACGTCCCTAGCAACACCTTCCCAGTGGGCACTATATTTGGATCACATCCTTTGTGATCATGTTTAGACACTACCTGGGTTACTATCGAATTGGACAGTTCCCCTTTCCTAATCACCACCCCTATGGTTAGAGAATTTGTCCTGTGTATGTGCAGATTCTCCCTTGGTCCCTCACACACTAATAGGGTCCACGCAAAGATATAAACAAAATATATATTCAATTGTGGATTAGGAAGATGCCCTTAGCGGTACCTTTTCTAGAGGCATCTATCTTTAGGGTAGTGTCAAAACTCCATAAGAATTGCTACTCTTAAGTTGACATAAGTCCCCCAACATTCACTCTAATAGTCCCTAAGTGAGGTTGATTTGTTGTTTACCAACAAGTCACCCGATTGGTTTTTTTTAGAAGATGTAAATATGCTCGCTTCTTCCTAGCAACCATTGCACCAAAACCAACCCCTTTGGTTGGCTAGCTCTACACATCTAGTAGACTATCCCTTTGGATTTGTAAATCGAGAGAGGACAAGTTAGATATAGCCCCTTCTCGGTGGATCCATTGCACACCACATGGTCCATAAATTAAATCTATTAAATTTGGAGCTCACATCCCCATTATCAATTTGAAATCATACTAAACCAAACAAACCATATCAAATCACATGAAATGAAGATAAAATTAATTTTGACTACTTTTGAGTTGATAGAAGTCCCCAATGACATTCACTCAATAGTCACCCTAGGTCAGGTTTGATTTATTGTGCATCCAATAGGTCACTACAGCGATTGTTCCTCACTTTGGAAGATGTAAGTATGATATGTCTCTCCCTAGCATAGGCATTGAACATCGATAGGCAACCCCAAAGGTTGGCTAGCTCTACCCCACAGTTGGTAGATTATCCCTTTGGATTTGTAAACTGAGTTAGGTCAGCATATAACCCTTCTTAGTGGGTTCATGCACCATAAGGTCAACATTAAAGTTAAATAAAACCTAATATGATTTTCAGTGGAGTTAAATCACAACCTTCTCCCAGTGGAGCCCCAAATCATATGTAAACAAAGCAAACAAATCAAATTCAAAACCAACCTCTCAGTGGAGCAAATTAAACCAACTCCTAGTAGAGTCTAAATTAAAATCAGACTCTTATTCTAGCGGATACATCCCTAAACAAATCTATGAAATCAAACTCAAATCCCAATCCAAGGGGATAGCTAACACCTTCCAGTGGAAGGTTCATATACCGATCCCATGGACTCAAGCCCATATCTCTAGTAGATATGCCTCTCTATCAATTGAAACTAAACAAATTAAAGTCAATTCAATCCTCGATGGATCATAGATTCTTATCCCTAGTATATTTTCTTTCCATAAATCATATTGTCAAATCAAATTCAATCCTTATCCCCAACATATTTTCTTCTTCTATGCCTTCAACATAGACCCCTCACATGTCATGTCCAATGTATGTGTGTTCCCCTAACGGATCTCCCTCCATGTCCTTAACATGGAATTATCATCAAATCTTATTTCTTCTCTTATACACACCTTTAATACTTCAACAAAAAGCCTAATAATGTATTTGTTCAAATGACATCATCTTAACATTGTAATCAACATTTTATGATTTAAGATGGTGCAAGCTCAAACTAACTATACAATATCATGCTAAACATATTATAGTGTGAATTAACACATTATATTATATTATAATATATGATGTTATATTATAATTTGCTATAATATAATATATTGTCTAACATTACACCTCATTATAATCACTTAAAAGGAATAAATAAAAAAATATTTCTCAACATATGAATAATGTTCATTTTGGATGTAAAATTATTATTTTTTTATTAGAAATGGTACAAAATAGCATAATTTTTGTGATGCTTCTTGGGGAGTGCCATGAATTTGGGTAAAATTCTTCAATCTCAACCTTCAAATTATAATTTTGTGAGTTTTGACCTGACTTATCATAACAAAAGTAAAACCTACTAAAATGAACAATAACATTTAATAACACACCACCACATTCATATATATGTGAGGTTATATAGTTATGTACATTATATTTTAATATGCTTTCATATAATATATTATCTTACATTAAACCTTAAAATGATAATATAAAATGTATAAAATATGGTTGAAAAATGAACATTTATTTTGGATACAAAATTCTATTCTTTTGATTAAATGACACACCATAAGATGTTGTTCCTAAACTTACCTTAAATTTGGCCAAATCCCATCATCTCGACTATAAATTAGTATTTTTATGAATTATACTAGTACAAACTCTACTACATCATACTATAACAAACTAAAATATGCTAAACAACAAGTAGTAATACACAATAGTATGTTATAATGCATGATGCTACATGTTATGGCATCTTATATCATACATATTATATTATATTATATTATATTATATCAGATCACAAGGATTTCTTAAGATAAAATATCATAAAATTAGTCTAAATAATAAAAAACTATATATTTTAGTTGTATCACTTACATATTTTATATTGAAACAATATATTATGATGCCATGCTCTACCGATTATGAATTTGGCCAAATTCCACCAATTTAAAGTCTAAATCAGCATTTTTATAAATAATGCTAGTGTAGGCTCGACTTCATGATTGTATAATACTAATAGAATTTAAAATATGAAGAACAATATATTATGATATATGATGTTATACTATGCTACAACATATAAAATTTATTTTGAATATAAAAACTTACTTTTTAGACTACAAGTGGCATAGCACACCTTTGACTTGCAACTAATTCCCACTTCAAATTTAACAAATTTCATCATCGATTTATTAAATCAATCTTTTTTATGATTTATATTAAAATAGACTATCGACACAATACCATAATATACTAAAACATTTCAAAACATCTTGTAACATCCAAATACACATCACTACATGCTCAAATATATGATGCTAGATTATACTATAATATATGGTATTATAATATGATATAGGTTAGGGTTTAGAATTCAAATCTCTAATAATCAAAGGAAAGTCTCTTAAAGTCATTTTCTTTAACTACCATAACTATGTTAGGATTAGGTCATTCTTTAGATCTACTCATAATGACATCTTTATTCAAGGTTTAGGGATTAGGGTTTATGGTTTGAGTTTATAGTTAGTTTTGGGTTTAGGATTTGATGTTAGTTTAGGGTTTTGGGTTTAAGGTTTAGGGTTTGGGATTTAGGGTTTAGGGTTTAGGGTTTAGGGTTGTAGGTTATAGGGTTTAGGGATTATGGTTTTAGAATTTAGGTAGGATTTAGGGTTTAGGGTTTAGGGTTTAGTGTTTTAGGGTTTTAGGTTTATGGTTTTGGGTTTAGGGTTTATGGTTTAGTGTTTATGGTTTTAAATTTTTAGGGTTTAGGATTTAGGGTTTTGGGTTTTTGTTATAGGTTAGGGTTTAAGATTTTTTTTACAGTTTAGGGTTTAAGGTTATTTTAATAGAAAATAAATTTTGAATCACATTTCTTCTTTTTAATTTCATCAACCAAGTAGCACCCCAGGTTTTCTAAGAGATAAGTGATGACATAGATCAAAAAAGAGCAGCCATAGAGCAAATAAAAAACTCTAGATAAGTAGAACCATCTCTACCGTAAAGACACAGTTCCATAAGCAGCATATCAGATAAACTATTCTTCAGTTTCTCTAGTTCCCATCAGAACCATCCCTGCCTCTCAAGTAATGGGATTTACCATCATATTCCTGATCTCTCCCTCCACCACCAGCACAACTATAACCTCCATCGCTCTTCCTACCTCCATAACCACCACTACTCTGACCACCACCTCCATATACACCTACCTCATCCCCACCACCTACGATAATCGTGGCCTCTACCTTCACCTCCACCACCAGATCTAGACTGAGCATAGTTGATGGTGATGTTTCTACTGTCAAGGTTCTGCCCATTCATAGGGCATAGGGTTTAGGGTTTAGGGTTGGTTTAAGGTTTAGGGTTCAATATTTGGGGTTTAGGGTTTAAGGTTGTAGGTTTTAGGGTTTAAAGTCTAGGGTTTAGGGTTTATGTTTTAGAGTTTAGGGTTTAGGGTTCTAGGGTTTAGGGTTCTAGGGTTTAAGGTTGTAGGTTTAGGGTTTAGGGCTTAGGGTTTAGGGTTTAGGGTTTAAGGTTTTAGGGTTTACAGTTTAGTGTTTAGGGTTGTAGGTTTAGGGTTTAGAGTTTAGGGTTTATTTATTTTAATTAAGCAAACTGGTAGGTTTAGGTTTATTTAGTTGATTTAATTTGTTTTTTATTTATTTTAAGTTTATTTTATTTTTTATTTTTATTTTGGTTTACTTTTTATTTTTCTTAAATTTAGTTTATTTATTTTAGGTTTATTTATTTCAGTTTAGGTTTTTATTTTAATTTATTTTTTAGGTTTAGGTTTACTTTTAGTTTAAATTTATTTTATTTTATTTTTTTGTTTAGGTTTTATTTTTTATTTTAGGTTTAAGTTTAGGTTTTTATTTTATTTTTTTAGGTTTAGGTTTTAGGTTTTTATTTTAGGTTTATTTTTAGATTTTATTTTTTAGATTAGGTTTAGTTTAATTTTTAATTTAATTTGCTTTATTTACTTTAAGTTTTAGTTTAGGTTTAGTTAATTTTATGTTTAGGTTTGGGTTTTATTTATTTTAGTTTTGATTAATTTTAGTTTAGGTTTAGGTTTATTTTATTTTTATTTAGGTTTAGGTTTTTTTTAGTTTAGGGTTTAGGTTTTATTTTTTATTCATTTTAGGTTTTTTTTAGGTTTAGGTTTTTATTTAGTTTTTATTTTATTTTACTTTAGGTTTATTTTATTTTTATTTTACATTTAGTTTTTATTTTGTTAAGGTTTTTTATTCTTAGGTTTATTTTACTTTATTTACTTTAGTTTAGGTTTTCTATTTATTTTAGTTTATTTTTATTTTTTATTTTATTTAATTATTAGGTTTAGGTTTAGTTTTTAGTTTAGGTTTTTATTTTTATATTTTTATATTTTTATTTAGGTTTAGGTGTCTTATTTATTTTATTTTTGGTTTTATTTAGTATAGGGTTTAGGGTTTTCAAGGGTTTAGGTTTAGGGTTTAGAGTTTAGGGTTTAGGGTTTATTATTTAGGCTTTAGGTTTAAGGTTTTAAGGGTTTAGGGTTTAGAGTTTAGGGTTAGGGTTTAGGTTTTTAGGTTTAGGTTTAGGGTTTAAACTTTAGGTTTAAATTTAAGTTTTATAGTTTAGGGTTTAGATTTAGTTAGTTTAGGGAGAGTTTAGGGTTTTAGGGTTTAGGTTTAGGATAGTTAATTTAGGGTTTAAGGTTTATAGTTTTAGTTTAAGATAGTGTTTAAGTTAGAAGTTTTTTAGGTTTAGTGTTATAGGTTTAGGGTTAGTCTTTAAGTTATAGGTTTTAGCTTTTAGGGTTTAGGGTTTATGCTTTTAGAGATTGAGGTTTAAGGTTTATGGTTTCAGGTTTTAGGGTTTAGGGTTTACGGTTTAGGGTTTAGTGTTTTGAGTTTTGGGTTTTTATTTTAGGTTTAGGTTTTAGTTTTAGTTTAAGTTTTAGTTTAGGGTTTAGGGTTTAGGGTTTAGGGTTTAAGTGTTTTTTTTTAACAAACAACAAATTCTATTTCAACATTTCTTCATTTTGATTTCATCAACCAAGTAGCACCCCAAGTTTTTTAAGATATAATACATAGACCAAAAAAGAGCACCCATAATCAAAACCCTAGAGTGTCTCTACTAAACATAGTTCCATAAGCAGTCGGATCATCCATTTTTCAGTTAATCCAGTTCCCATCAAAATGACCTCATCCTCTCGAGTAGCAGGATGGACCACATATCTCTGATCTCTCCCTCCACCACCACCGGTTATAACCTCCATCCTCGTCCTTAGAACCACCACCTCCCTTGAGCACCTCTAGATCCCCACCACCACATGATAATGCACTCCTGCCTCCCTCCACTTGAGATCTAGACTAAGTGTGGTTAATGGTGATGTTCTGTGTCAGGTTCTTGTTCTTAGGGTTTATTTAGGTTTAGGTTAGGTTTAGTTTAGGTTAGGGTTTAGGTTTAGATTTTTTATTTTTTAGAGTTAGGTTTAGGTTTAGGTTTAGGGTTTAGGTTTAGGTTTAGGTTTAGGGTTTAGGGTTTAGGTTTAGGTTTAGGGTTTAGTATTTCTTTAGGCTTTAGGGTTTTAGGGTTTAGGGTTTAGGGTTTAGGTTTAGGGTTTGTTATTTTAGGTTTGGTTTATTTTTATGGTTTAGGGTTTAGGGTTTTTTTTTTTTAAAAAACTAAATAATAAGTTTAGGTTTATTTAGTTTATTTAGTCTATTTTTCATTTATTTTAGTTTATTTTATTTTTTATTTTTATTTAGGTTTATTTTTTATTTTTATTTTGTTTGGTTTATTTATTTTAGTTTATCTTTTAGGTTTAGGTTTAGGTTTATTTTTATTTTTTAGTTTAGTTTTATTTTTATTTTATTTTTTATGTTTAGGTTTTATTTTTTATTTTTAGGTTTAGGTTTAGGTTTTTATTTTATTTTTTTAGGTTTAGGTTTTAGGATTATTTTTAGGTTTTATTTTTTAGTTTAGGTTTAGGTTTATTTTTAGTTTATTTAGTTTAGGTTTAGGTTTAGGTGTTGTTTATTTTAGGTTTAGGTTTAGGTTTTATTTATTTTAGCTTAGTTTATTTTAGTTTAGGTTAAGGTTTATTTTATTTTTATTTTAGGTTTAGGATTTTTTTAGTTTAGGCTTTAGGTTTTATTATTTATTTATTTTTAAGTTTTAGTTTTAGGATTATTATTTAGGTTTAGGTTTTTATTAAGTTTTTATTTTATATTATTTTAGGTTTATTTTATTTTTATTTTATGTTTTGTTTTATTTTTATTTAGGTTTTTATTTTTTATTTTAGTGTTGGTTTTTATTTATTTAATTTTAATTTAGTTTTTATTTTATATATATATTTTTTAGGTTAAGGTTTAAGTTTAGGTTTAGGTTTATGTTTTAGTTTATATTTTCATTTCATTTTATTTTTTAATTTATTTTGATTTTTGTTTATTTATTTATTTTATTTTTAGGTTTTATTTAGTTTAGGTTTAGGATTTTAGCTTTTTAGGGTAATGGTTTAGGGTTTAGGATTTATGGTTTAAGGTTTGGGGTTTATGGTTTAGGGTTGTAAGTTTTAGGGTTTAATGTTTAGGGTTTAGGGTTTTAGGTTTTAGGGTTTAGGGTTTAGGGTTTAGGGTTTAAGGTTTAGGGTTTAAGCTTTATGCTGTAGGGTTTATGATTTTAGGATTTTAGGGCTTTAGGCTTTATGCTTTATCTAGAAATCAGTCGACAGTTCCTCGGTTCTCAGTTCCCATCGAACCACCGGCCTCTCAGTAGAGGATCCACCATCATATCCCGATCTCTTCCTCCCCACCACAGGTTGTAACCTCAGTCCCTCTTGCCTCCCATAACCACCACCTCCATATACATGAGCACCGGATCCCCACCACCCTTACGATATTTTTGCCTCGCCTTCACCTCCACTAGATCTAGGGATCTGTTGATGGTGATATTCTTGCCGTCAAGGTTCTGCCCATTCTTAGGGTTCAAGTTTAGGTTTAGGTTTATTAGGTTTTAGAGTTTAGCTTATTTTAAGTTTAGGTTTAGATTTTATTTATTTTAGTTTAGTTTACTTTAGTTTAAGTGTAGGTTTATTTTATATTTTATATTTTATTTTTATGTTAGGTTTAGGGCTTTTTTTTAGTTTAGGGTTTATGCTTTACTTTTTATTCATTTTTAGGTTTATTTTTTAGGTTTAGGTTTTTATTTAGTGTTTATTTGATTTTATTATAAGTTTATTTTATTTTTAATTTATGTTTAGTTTTTATTTTATTAAGGTTTTTTATTCTTAGTTTTATTTTTTTTTAGTTTAGTTTAGGTTTTTCTTTCTTTTATTTTAGTTTATTTTATTTTATTTTAGGTTTAGATTTTCATTTTATTTTATTTTTTTATTTTCTTTAGGTTTAGTTTTATTTATTTATTTTATTTTTAGGTTTTATTTAGTTTAGGTTTAGGTTTTTAGGTTTTCAAGGTTTAGGGTTTATGGTTTACGATTTAGTGTTTAAGGGTTTAGGGTTTATGGTTATGGTTTAGGGTTTAGGGTTTATGGTTAGCTTAGGGTTTAGGGTTTAGTTTTAGGGTTTAGGTTTAGAGTTTTAGGTTTAGGGTTTAAGTTTAGGTTTAGGGTTAATTTAGGGTTTAGGTTGAATTTAATTTAGGGTTTAGAGTTAGGAGTTTAGTCTTAGGTTTTAGTTGAGGTTTAGAGTTTAAGTTTAAAGGTGGTTTGTTCTTAGAATTTAGAAGTTTAGGGTTTAGTATTTATAGTTTAATTAGGTTAGTTTAGGTTAAATTTAGGGTTTAGTATTTAGGGTTAGGAGTTTAGGGAGTTTTAGGTTTAGGAGTTTAGGTTTAGTGGATTTAGTTTAGGTTTAGGGTTTAGTTTAGGTTTAATAGGGTTAAGTTTAGGTTTAGTTTAAGTTTTCATTTAGGTTTAGTTTAGGGTTTAGGTTTATAGTTAGTTTTTTAGGGTTTAAGTTTTTTTTTTAAATTTAAGAAAACCAGTACATTTAGGTTTAGGGTTTAGGTTTTTATTTAATTTTTATTTTATTTTAGGTTTATTTTATTTTTATTTAACATTTAGTATTAATTTTATTTAAGTTTTCTATTCTTAGATTTATTTTATTTTATTTAGGTTTAGGTTTTATTTATTTTATTTTTAGGTTTTATTTTGTTTAGGTTTAGCTTTTGAAGTTTTTAGGGTTAGAGTTCAGGGTTTAGGGTTTAGTGTTTAGGGTTTTAGGGTTTAGGGTTTTAGGATTTAAGGTTTAGGATTAGGATTTAGGGTTTAGGGTTTAGGGTTTAGTGTTTAGGCTTTGGGTTTAGGGTTTTTAAGGTTTAGGGTTTAGGGTTTGATTAGGGTTTAAAGTTTTTTTGGGATTTAGGTTTAGGGTTGTAAGTTTTGGGTTTAAGTTTTAGGGTTTATGGTTTAGGGCATATGGTTTAGGGTTTTGGGTTTTGGGTTTTTTAGGGTTTAGGGTTTAGGGTTCAAGGTTTAGGGTTGTAGGTTTAGGGTTTTGGGTTTAGAGCTAGTTTTAGGGTTCAAAGTTTAGGGTTTAGGATTTATGGTTTAGGATTTAGGGTTTAGTGTTTTTTTTTAAAATTAAGTAAATCACTAAGTTTAGGTTTATTTAGTTTATTTAGTTTTTTTAGTTTAGTTTATTTTAATTTTTTTATTTTTATTTAGGTCTATTTTTTATTTTTATTTAGGTAAGTTTATTTATTTTAGGTTAATTTATTTTAGTTTACCTTTTTAATTTTAGTTTATTTTTTAGGTTTAGATTTAGGTTTAAGTGTATTTTTTGTTGAGTTTTATTTTAATTTTATTTTTTAGGTTTAGGTTTTATTTTTTTTTATTTTAGGTTTAGGTTTATGTTTTTATTTTATTTTTGTAGTTCTAAGTTTTAGGTTTTTATTTTAGGTTTATTTTTAGGTTTTATTTTATAGTTTAAGTTTAGGTTTATTTTTATTTTATTTTATTTTATTTAATGTTTAGATTTAGGTTTAGGTTTAGTTTAGGTTTAGGTTTTATTTATTTTAGTTTAGTTTGTTTTTAAGTTTATTTTTCTAGTTTTTTTTAATTTAGATTTAGTTTTTTTTAGTTTATGGTTTAGGTTATATTTTATATTTTTTTTAAGTTTTATTTTTAAGTTTATATTTTAGGTTTCCATTTTTATTTAGTTTTTATTTTATTTTTACTTTACGTTTAGTTTTTATTTTATTAAGGTTTTTTATTCTTAGGTTTATTTTATTTTTTTAGTTTAGTTTAGGTTTTTCTTTACTTTATTTTAGTTTATTTTTATTTTTTATTTATTTTATTTTTTGGTTTAGGTTTTTATTTTTTTATTTTTTTATTTTATTTTGGTTTAGATTTTTTTTATTTATTTAACTTTTATGTTTTATTTAGTTTAAGTTTAGATTTTTAAGTTTTTAGGGTTTTAGGTTTTGGGTTTAGGGTTTACATTTTAGGGTTTTAGGGTTTAGGATTTAAGGTTTATGATTAGGGTTTAGGGTTTAGGGTTTAGTTTTAAGCTTTTGGGTTTAGGTTAGCTTAGAGTTTAGGGTTAGTTTATGGTTTATGGTTTATGGTTTAGGGTTACTATAGGATTTAGGGTTTAAGGTTAGTTAGGGTTTAAAGTTTAAGGTTTTAGGGTTTAGGGTTTATGGTTTCGAGTTTATGGTTTATAGTTAGGGTTTAGGGTTGAGTGTTTAGGGTTTAGTGTTTAAGTTTTAAGGTTATTATAGAGTTTAGCGTTTAGGGCTTTTTAGGGTTTAAGGTTTAGATTTTTAGTTTTAGGTTTAGGTTTATGGTTAGTTTTAGGTTTAAGTTTAGGGTTTAAGTTTAAGTTTAGGTTTAGGGTAAGTTATTTAGGGTTTAGATTTAGGGTTTATTATAGTTAGAGTTTATTTTAGTTTAGTGTTATGATTTAGTTTAGTTTAGTTAGGTTTTATTTTATAGTTTAGGTTTAGGTTTAGTTTATATTAGTTTTTTAGGTTTAATATTTGTAGTTTAGGTTAGGTTTAGTTAGGTTTTAGTTTAAGGTTTTTTAGGGTTTAGGGTTAGGTTTGGGTTTAGTAGTTTTAGGTTTAAGGTTTAGGGTTGAAGGTTTAGGGTTTAGGGTTAGGGTGTTAGGGTTTAGGGTTTAAGGTTTAGAGTTTAAGTTAGGGGAGTTTAGGGTTAAGTTAGGGTTTAGGGTTTATAGTTTAAATAGTTTAGGTTTAGTGTTTAGTTCTTAGGGTTTATGGTTTTAGTTTGGGTTTAGGTTGTAGGTTTAGGGTTTATGGTTTCTTTTAGTTTTGGGTTTAGTTTAGGGTTTAATTTTTTTTTAAATTTTATTTTATTCGTTTAGGTTTAGGTTTATTTTATTAAGTTTTATTTATTTTATTTTGTTTATTTTAAGTTTATTTTATTTTATTTATTTAGTTTTATTTTATTTTAGTTTTTTATTCTTAGGTTTATTTTATTTTATTTAGCTTTAGGTTTTTTTATTTATTTTATTTTAAGTTTTATTTTTATTTAGGTTTAGCTTTTTATGTTTTTAGGGTTTATGGTTTAGGGTTTAGGGTTTAGTGTTTATGATTTTAGGGTTTAAGGTTAGTGTTTAGGGTTTAGGGTTTAGTATTTAGGCTTTAGGATTTAGGGTTTTAGGGTTTAGGATTTAGGGTTAGATTAAGGTTTAGGGTTTATGGTTAAGGGTTTTTTGGGGTTTTATGTTTATGGTTTAAGATTTAAGGTTGTAAGTTTAAGGTTTAAAGCTTAGGTTTTATGGTTTAATGCATACGGTTTAGGGTTTAGGATTTAGGGTTTTTTAGGGTTTAGGGTTTATGGTTTAGGATTGTAGGTTTAGGGTTGTAGGTTTAGCGTTTAGGGTTTAGGGTTAGTTTTTGGGTTTAAGGTTTAAGGTTTAGGATTTAGGGTTTAGGGTTTTTAAAAATTTTAAATTAAATATACCAACAAGTTTATGTTTATTTAGTTTATTTATTTTAGTTTTTTTTAATTTTTTTATTTTTTTATTTTTTTAGGTTTAATTTTAATTTTTATTTAGGTTAATTTAATTATTTTAGGTTTATTTATTTTTGTTTAAGTTTTTTATTTTTGTTTTTTTTAGGTTTATATGTAGGTTTAGGTTTATTTTTTAATTATGTTTTATTTTTATTTTATTTTTTAAGTTTAGGCTTTTTTTTTTGGATTAGGTTTAGGATTTAATTTTATTTTTGTAGATTTAGGTTTTAAGCTTTTATTTTAAGTTTATTTTAGGTTTTATTTTTTAGTTTATGTTTAGGTTTATTTTTAGTTTATTTTATTTTATTTTATTTAGTGTTTAGTTTTAGGTTTAGGTTTAGTTTATTTTAGGATTAGGTTTAGGTTTTATTTATTTTAGTTTTGTTTATTTTTAAGTTTATTTATTTTAGTTTATTTTATTTTATTTAGTTTAGGCTTAGTTTTTTTTTAGTTTAGGGTTTAGATTTTATTTCTTATTTATTTTTTGGTTTTATTTTTATGTTTATATTTTAGGTTTCAATTTTTATTTTGGTTTTATTTTAGGTTTATTTTATTCTTATTTTACATTTTTTTAATTTTTTAAGATTTTTTATTCCTACATTTATTTTATTTTATAGTTTAGCTTATGTTTTTCTTTATTTTATTTTAGTTTAGTATTATTATTTTTTTTAAGTTTATTTTTAGGTTTTAGTTTAGGTTTTTATTTTATTTTATTTTACTATTTTATTTAGGTTTAGGTTTTTTTTTTATTTATTTTAGGTTTTAGTTTAGGTTTATTAAGTTTTTTTAGTTGTTTAATTTTTATTTAGGGTTTAGGATTTTAGGATTTAAGGTTTAGGGTTAGGGTTTAGGGTTTAGGGTTTAGTGTTTAAGCTTTATGGTTTAGGTATTTTAGGGTTTAGGGTTTAGTGTTAGCTTAGGGTCTAGGGTTAGTTTAGAGTTTAGTGTTTAGGGTTTAGGTTTATTTTTTTATAGCTTTAGTTTAAGGTTTAGGTTTAGTTTTTTATTTAGGGTTTAGGTTTAGGGTTTTATTTGGGTTTTAGTTTAAGTTAGGTTAGGTTTAGTTTAGGTTTTAGGGTTAGTTTAGGTTTAAGTTTAGGTTTAATATTTTATTAGTTTAGGTTTAAACTTTAGGAGTTTATAGTTAGGTTTTGGGTTTAGGTTTAGTTTAGGTTTTAGAGTTTTAGTTTAGGATTTTAGGGTTAGGTTTAAGGTTTAGGGTTTAGGGTTTACAATTTATGTTTGATGTTTTAGGGTCTAAGTATTAGGTTTTGGGTTTAGGGTTAGCATAGCATTTATGGTTTAGGGTTTTTTAGGGTTAAGGGTTTAGGGTTTTTAGGGTTTAGGGTTTAGGGTTTTTAGGGTTTAGGGTTTAGGGTTTAGGGTTGTAGGTTTAGGGTATAGGGTATAAGGTTATTGTTAGGGTTTATGGTTTAGGGTTTAGGGTTTAGAATTTAGGGTTTAGGGTTTAGGGTTTAGTATTTTTTAATAAATTAAGTAAACCGATAGGTTTAGGTTTTTATTTAGTTTTTATTTTACTTTCTTTTAGGTTTATTATAGGTTTATTTTATTTTTATTTTATGTTTAATTTTAATTTAATTTAAAATATTTAATCTTAGGTTTATTTTATTTTTTTAATTTAGTTTAGGTTATTATTTATTATATTTTAATTTATTTTTATTAATTTACTTTATTTTATTTTTTAGTTTAGGTTTAGGTTTTAGTTTAAGCATTTTAGTTTATTTAATTTTATATTTTATTATTTATTTTACTTTTAGGTTTTATTTAGTTTAAGTTTAGGTTTTATGTTTTTAGTGTTTAGGGTTTATGGTTTGGGGTTTGGGGTATAGGGTTTTAGGTTTTAGTGTTTTAGGGTTTAGGGTTTAGGGTTATGTTTAGGTTTAGGGTTTAGGGTTTAGAGTTTAGAGTTTAGTTTAGTGTTTAGGGTATTGAGGGTTTAGTTTAGGGTTTAGTGTTGTCTTAAGGTTTAGGGTTTAGTGTTTTTTAGGGTTTAGGTTTTAGGGTTTACGATTTAGGGTTATAGATTTAGGGTTTAGGATTAATTTTAGGGTTTAGTGTTTAGGGTTTAGGGTTTATGGTTTAGTGTTTAGGGTTTAGGGTTTAGGGTATAGAGTTTTCAGTTTAGGGTTAAGGGTTTAGGGATTAGGGTTTAGGTTTTAGGATATTTTTAGGGTTTAAGGTTTAGAGTTATATGTTTAGGGTTTAGGGATTAAATTAAGTTTTAGGGTTTAGGGTTTAGGGTTTATTATTTCAGATTTTGGGTTTTATTTTAAATTAAGTAAACCATTATGTTTAAGTTTATTTAGTTTATTTTTTATTTAATTTAATTTATTTATTTTTATTTTATTTAGGTTTATTTTTTATTTTTATTTAGTTTAGTTTATTTATATTAGTTTAGGTTTTTTATTTTAGTTAATTTTTTAGGTTTAGGTTTAGGCTTATTTTTTTTAGTTCATTTTTATTTTTATTTTATTTCTTAAGTGTAAGTTTTTTTTTGAGGTTTATTATTAGGTTTTTATTTCATTTTTGTTGGTTTAGGTTTTATGTTTTTATTTTAGGTTTATTTTTAGGTTTTATTTTTTTAGTTTAGGTTTATATTTAATTATTTTATTTTAATTTATTTAAGGTTTAGGTTTAGGTTTAGGTTTAGTTTAATTAAGGTTTAGGTTTTTGTTTTATTTATTTTAGTATATTTTATTTTTAGGTTTATTTATTTCAATTTAAGTTATTTTATTTAGTTTAGGTTTAGATTTTTTTAGTTTAGGGTTTTGATTTTATTTTGTATTTATTTTTAGGTTTTCTTTTTAGGTTTATATTTTAGGTTTAGCTTTTTATTTAGTTTTTATTTTATTTTATTTTAGGTTGATTTTATTTTTATTTTGCCTTTAGTTTTTTATTCTTAGGTTTATTTTATTTTTTAGTTTAGTTTAGGTTTTATTATTTTATTTTAGTTTATTTTTATTATTTATTTTATTTTATTTTAATTTAGGTTTATGTTTTAGTTTAAGTTATTTTTATATTTTATCTTATTATTATTTTTAATTTTATATTTTATTTATTTATTTTAATTTTAGGTTTTATTTAGTTAAGGTTTAGGTTTCTAGGTTTTTAGGGTTTAGGATTAAGGGTTTAAGGTTTAGTGTTTTAGGGTTTAGGGTTTTAGGATTTAGGGTTTAGGGTTAGGGTTTAGGGTTTAGGGTTTAAGGTTTAGGGTTTAGTGTTTAAGCTTTAGGATTTAGGGTTTTAGGGTTTAGGTTTAGGGTTATTTTAGGAGTTTAAGTTTAGGTTTAAAATTATAATTTAAACTTTAGGTGTTAGGGTTTTAGTTAGTTTAGGTTTTTAGGATGGTTCTGATTTAGGTTGATTTAGTTAGGTTTTAATTTTATAGTTTAGGTTTAGTATTTAGTTTAGGTTTAGGAGTTTAGTTTAAGTTTAGTTTAGGTTTAGTTTAGTTTAAGGTTAGATTTAGTTTTAAGGTTAAAATTTATTTAGGGTTTATAGTTTTAGTTTTAGGTTTAAGTTTAGTTTGATTTAGTTGAATTTTAAGTTTATAGTTTAAGTTGTTTAGTTTAGTTTAGAATTTAGGTTTAAACTTAGTGTTTAGGAGTTTAGGTTTTAGGTTTAGGGTTTAAGTTTAGATTTAGGGTTTAGAGTTAGGTTTAGGGTTTAAGATTTAGGATTTAGGGTTTAGGGTTTAATGTTTAGGGTTTAAGGTTTAGGGTTTAGGGTTTAGGGTTTTTTGGGTTTAGGGTTTAGGGTTGTAGGTTTAGGGTGTAGGGTTTAAGGTTTAGGGTTCAGGGTTTAAAGTTTAGTGTTTTTTTAGAAAATTAAGTTAACTGGTAGGTTTAGGTTTAGTGGTTAGGTTTTTATGTAGTTTTTATTTTATTTTATTTTAGGTTTATTTTATTTTTATTTTATGTTTAGTTTTTATTTTATTTAGGTTTTTTATTCTTAGTTTTATTTATTTTTTAGTTTAGTTTAGGTTATTATTTAATTTAGTTTAGTTTATTTTTTATTTTTTTATTTAGGTTTAGGTTTTAGTTTAGGTTTTTTATTTCATTTTATTTATTTTATTTTATTTAGGTTTAGGTTTATTTGTTTATTTTATTTTTATATTTTATTTAGTTTTGGTTTAGGTTTTTAGGTTTTTAGGGTTTAAGGTTTAGGGTTTAGGGTGTAGGGTTTTATCTTTTAGAGTTTTAGGGTTTAAGGTTTATAGTTAGGGTTTAGGTTTAGTGTTTAGGCATTAGGGTTTAGGGTTTTTAGGGTTTAGGGTTTAGGGTTTAGGATTTAGAGTTGTAGGTTTAGTGTTTAGGCTTTATGCTTTAAGATTTTGCATAGGGATTAGGGTTTAGGATTTTTTTTTAGATTAAGTAAATCGGTAAGTTTTGATGTATTTAGTTTAATTTTTATTTATTTTATTTTTATTTATTTTTTTTAGGTTTATTCTTTATTTTTGCTTAGTTTAGTTTATTTATTGAGGTTTATTTATTTTAGTTTAGGTTTTTTAATTTTAGTTCATTTTTTAGGTTTAGGTTTAGGTTTATGATTTTTTTATTTATTTATTTTTTAGGTTTAGCTTTTATTTTTTTATTTTTAGGTTTAGATTTAGGTTTTTATTTTATTCTTTTAGGTTTAGGTTTTAGATTTTTATTTTAGGTTTATTTCTAGTTTAGGGATTAGGTTTAGTTTATTTTTGGTTTATTTTTAGTATATGTTCTTTTATTAAGTTTAGGATTTAGGTTTAGTTTATTTTAGGTTTAGGTTTAGGTTTTATTTATTTTAGTTTAGGTTTAGGTTTATTTTATTTTGTTTATTTTAGGTTTAGGTTTCTTTTTAAAGTTTAGGGTTTAGGTTATATTTCTTATTTATTTTAAGTTTTTTTTAGTTTTAGATTTTCATTTAGTTTTTATTTTATTTTATTTTTAGTTTTTATTTTATTTATGATTTTTATTTTTAGGTTTATTTTATTTTTATTTCACTTTAGGTTTTTATTTATTTAATTTTAGTTTAGTTTTTTATTTTTTATTTAATTTTATTTTTAGGTTTAGGTTTAGGTTTAGGTTTAGGTTTAAGTTTATGTTTTAGTTTAGGTTTTATTTTACTTTATTTTATTATTATTTAATTTAGGTTTACGTTTATTTATTTATTTTATTTTAGGTTTTATATAGTTTAGGTTTAGGTTTTAAAGTTTTTAGGGTTTATGGATTAGGGTTTGGGGTTTAGGGTTTAAGGTTGGTTTTTTTAAAGGAAATTAGGGATATTTTATTTCCACAAAGAAAAGGTACAATGTCCTTAAAGGGAGTAAATCTCTATGCTAATGCTCATAGAGCTAAAATATGTCCTAAAGAGATAAACCTCCTAACTACTACAATAATTAAGAAAGCAAAAGAAAAATATCCAAATAAACAACAAATGAAAATCCATGTATGCCACAACCAACTTCATCTGCTTCTTTTGATGCCAGCAAGATCCACCTGAAAGAGTCTTCTAGCTTGTAAAATAAATCTGCAACATACATTTGGAAGAATGAGTACAATTAATCAAGGATAAAGAGTAAGAGCAGATAAAAGGAGTAAAGTAAAGAAAAAGCTCAGGCTCAGTTACAATCATCTCAACGAGCAACATTATATGTAAGCATCCAAACTTCAGGAGAAGGGTTATAATTACATATAGCATTACCAACCAAAAGAAGAAAGAGTGGGAAACATTAAGGCCATCATTGCCAGAATACCTCGTTTCACACATTATCCAAAAAATGGTCCTCCACCATGCCTGCAAAATCCTCAAAATAGCAAATATAGCAGCCAAGCACCAAGCCACCAGAATAATCAAGCTTAATAAGACAACTAGGCAAGCAACCCGCAAGGATGATAGCAAAATAGTATGAGCACCACCAGAGCCTCCACCAAAAGGAATAACCAATTCAAGAGGAGCAAGCATCATGACATGAGTGACAACACTAAAAAGAGACAACACAAGAGCAAAAAGGAAAACCATAAGTGCTCAAATCCTTCATCCACCAAATAGAAAAACCCAGCCTAACAACAAGAGGGGAGGGGAGCAAGGCTACCATTCAAGAAAGAAAAGGGTGTTCTGCTGCACTCAAGAGAGGTGAGACCAAGTAGGAGAAACTAGAAGAAAACAATCATAGAAAGACAACTAGCAGGTTCCCAGAGTAGTCACCAAAGGAGCAGGAAAAAATAGCCAAAGTAGCCACTCCTCCAACCGGTCCAACCATCCATCTAGCAAATCCTCCTAGCCAACCACCTCAATGTGAGAATATCCAAGTTATCAAAACAAAATACATCAATATTAAGACCAACAACAGTCATCAAGCCAGAAACATCCAAAATAGCCCAGGAAGGGGTAGAGAAAGACAACAGCCTCCAAACCCCAAGGCAAAGAAAAAACCAATCCCTAAAGGTAGAAAAACTACCCAGAGATAGAAAGATATAGAGTCCAATTAGACAAATAATAAGCCAAAAAAAAAAAATAGCATCAAGAAAGGTATCAAACCCAGCCAGCCAAGGCCCAATAATAGCCATATAGTAGTCGTCAAACCACCATTTCAGAACAATACCCAAACCCAAACGCACAATAGTACAGGAGGAGGTCCGATACATAACTAAAAGAATCCAAACATAAATAGTCAAACCAATCACCAACCCCTAGTCAAAAAAACAAAGCAAATAATAGTTTGCCAACCACCTCCACCATGCTAAAATCAAGCCAGAGATAAATCACCTAGAACAACCATCCTGCCAACCCAACCAACAAAAATTGTCAGCCAAGCCACATAATCAACTATTATAGCAATAGATATAGTAGGTTTGTATGTAGGCCAAAAAATAGGTAAAAACCATACATAAAGAAATTTCTAATACAACCGAGCGAAATAGAAGCGACAAGGGATAAAATTGGTAAAATCCCAGCTAGACAATTAGCAACCACCAAGCTGAGAAAACCAAAATAGCCCAGGTTTCACTAATAAAAATAATCAGGGAGCAACAACCAGGCTAGAATAAAAATAAGAGTTGAAAAACAAAACCCTAAAGTGGTTAAATTAGAAGTTCACCACAACCCAAATAGGGTTTAACAAGGCCAAAACAGAAACAAAAGATCATCAAAAAATAATGATAAATCTAATCTAAGATTTTATAATCTGAGATAAGGCAGTCCAGTATTATCCAGATTAACTAAAGCTCTTAATAATTTAGGCAAAGTTTGGTTATTAAATAAAATTAACTCAACCAAGTTGGCACCAAAATTAGCTAAATAGTCATCACAAGCATTACCTTGACAAAGGATGTGGGAAATTTGAAAATAAACTTGAGAAAGAAGAATTTTTGTATGATCAACAAGATAAAATAATTCAGCATCCACATTTCTATTAGAATTAAGGAAATCAAGAAGCAAGAGAGCATCAACTTCAATCTAGATGTTGAGGAAACCTCCATTCAAATAAATTTCAATTGCTTTATTAACAGCCATAAGCTCGACAAAGAGAATAGATCAGGCTTTGAGAGGGTAGCAAAAGCACAGATATCAGTACCTTTATATTCCCTAAGGATACCATCACATCCATATTTATTGTATGCAACAGAACCATCAGTATTAACTTTAATCACATTATCATTAGGTTTGATCCAATGGATAATTCTAGAACCTTTCCGAGAGTCAATATTAGGCAGAATGATACCCAATTTTTTAGCCAAAAATTTGTAAAATGAATGTTACTAATAAGATTAGCATTAAAAAGAGCATGAATTTTTTTATTTAGTTCTAGCCAAAATCTTTTTATGTTTCATAGGAATACCATGATATTTATTGGATGCAACAGAACCATCAGTATTAACTTTAATCACATTATCATTAGGTTTGATCCAATGGATAATTCTAAGTCTATTTGTAAGGATTTTGGAAATTAGTTTATTGAAAAAGGTGCACAGACTAATAGGTCTAAAATCACTCCAAAAGTCTAGGGTATCCTTTTTAGGTATGAGAATAATATAAGTACTAGAAAAATATCTGGGAAAAGGATTAGCATTAAAAAAATCAATCACTGCCTCAATCAAATCATTTTTAATGATAAACTAGCATTTTGAAAAAATTTAGTGAAAACCACCAGACTAGCAACAGAATAAAAATTCATGCTATTAAGAAACTTAGAATTTTCATCTTCATTAGGCACAATGGTAAACAAATCATTATCATCATTATTAATTATAGAAGGAATCAAGTATGATTTGGAAATTTCTTCATAAGGGAAATTCTTATTAAGCATATTTCTAAAGTAATCATTCACTGAATCCTTAATCATTTTTTTCCATAATCCAATCACCATTTTCATTTTTAATTTTTAGAATATTATTCAAGGCTCTATTTATATTAACCAAAGCATGGAAATACCAAGTATTCCTGTCACCATCCGTAATATGTTTACTAGCAGCATTTTGGCACCAATAAGTTTGTTCCATATTTTAGAAATTGACAAGTTTATCTTTAGCCTCAATCAACTTTATAAGCTTAGGAGGATCAGACATAATAGAGATTTCAAGATCACAAACCAACATGTCCATGTCTTTAATATTAGCAAAAAATTTTTTAAAATAATGCTTGTTCCACCAGCCCAAATTTTATTTATGTCTTTTAAGTTTAAACCAAAGTCTATTCATCCCCCTAAATGAATTAACATGATGTAAAGGGGCCTTCCAATTTTTAGCGACAACATCAATGAAATCAATATGCTGAATCCACATGTTCTGGAATCTAAAAGGACACGAGTTATTAAGTCTATTATAATTATCTTTAACAGAAATAAGAAGAGGAGCATGATCAGACAAGGTTTTGCTTAAATGATCAATAGAAGTAATAGGCCATTGAGTAATCTAATGAGTATTAAAAAGAATCATCTCCAACCTTTGCCAAAGTCTAGAGTTTTTCCAAGTGTAATTAGAACCCTTAAAGACTATATCAACCAAATTGCAATCAAGGATCATATTGAAAAATTGCAACCACCACTCCATTTAGAAGAAAAAAGACTAGTATTGAAATCACCACCCACAAACCATGGTTTGTTGACCGAGGTTGCAAAATTCCTCAAATTATCCCCAAAGAGATTTTGACTAGATCTATAATAGGATGCTTAAACAAAATAGCCCAAAACACAATAGTCACCATAAATAATTTGTGGATTAACAACTTGTTGAAATTCATCATTAATAGAAACATCAACAAAATTATTCCAAAAACACCAGATCGTATTACTAACATTAGAGTAAAATTTATTGAAGCCGGTCATTCTAGTAACATGGTTAATTTTCTTAGCATGAATAAGAGGTTCCAAAATAATCAGTAAAGAAATATTATAAATGCGACAAAGATTTCTAATGCGATTGTGAATAGAGAGGGTACCAATACCTCTAACATTCCAAACAAGAAAATTAATCATAATAAAAAGAAAAGGGGGGGGGGGGGGGGGGGGGGGGTGAGTGGGAGGTTGTTTCTAGTGTTTTTCGATAATTTGGGAGGGTAATTTTTATCACTTTTTTTTTCTTTTTAGCATGATAAGTTTGAAAACCATTTTCATTTCCTCTAGAATCATCATCCGAGTAAGATTTAGTAACATTGGTCACCAATTTAGGAGACTTCTCTAAGTGTTTAGGAGGAAATTCACCCTCTTCCAAATCTAGATTAAGTTGAAAAGTAGGATTAACATGAATATCAATATTTGAAATGGGAGATGGTGATGATTTAGAACCATTTAAAGCATAAATAGTTAAATCTGGATCAAAAATATTTTCAACATTCTCAACATCATTTAAATCCTCACTAAAAACTTCATTTTCATCGATCAAAGCCGACATAAATGCAGGCATAGAATCAGAGGAAATAGAATCATCATCCAATAATTTTGAAAATTTGTTATTCCCTACATTAGAAATGTTCAACTTTAAAGAAGAGATAAAAGGTAATTAATCCAGTAGGAGCCAAAAACTGGTTCAGCAGGAATAACTTTGATATTAAATGAATCAACCTCGATTGCATCATTTAAACCATTCTTAGGATATGAGGCTATTTTTTGAACATATGTAGGGATCGGCGTATGACTAGGAGTAAGATTTTTTTGGGAGGATTTCACTTTTTTAAATGGGGATGGAGAATAAAACATTCTGAATGATCGTGGCAATGAATTTTACAATGAAAACAAAAAAACTAGAAGATTCTCCAATTCAACCTTTTGCTAATACCCATATTTTTAGAGCCAATCCAATCTTCCTTAGGATATTTTTCAATTATGTATTTCCACCAGATCCAGAGGGGAGAGATTGCCTGGTAGCTAGGGTTTAGGGTTTTAGGTTTAGGGTTTAGGATTTAAACTTTAGGGTTTAGAGTTTTAGGGTTTAGGGTTTAGGGTTGTAGGTTGAGGGTTTAGAGTTTAGGGTTTTTGGTTAGTTTTAGGGTTTACGGTTTAAGGTTAGAATTTTTTTAAATTTTTATTTTTTAAAATTAAGTAGGTAGAATTAAGTTTATTTAGTTTATTTAGTTTATTTTTTTATGTATTTTGGTTTATTTTTTTATTTGTTTTAAAGTTATTTTTATTTTAATTTAGTTTAGTTAAATTATGTTAGGTTTATTTCTTTTTGTCTAGGTTTTATATTTTAGTTTATTTTTTAGGTCTTTGGTTTAGGTTTGTTTTTTAGTTTAGTTTATTTATTAGGTTTAATTTTATTTTATTTTGGTTTGGTTTGGTTTTAGGTTTTTCTTAGGTTATTTTTGGGTTTTATTTTTAGTTTAGGTTTAAGTTTAATTTTGGTTTTATTTAGTTTAGTTTAAGTTTAGGTTTAGGTTTGGGTTTAGGGTTTTAGGGTTTGGGGTTTAGGGTTTGGGTTTAGGGTTTAGATTTTAGGGATTTAGGGATTTAGGGGTTTAGATATTGAGGGTTTAGGGCATAAGGTTGTAGTTTTTTAGGGTTTAGGGTTATCAATTTTTAGGGTTTAGTGTTTTGGGATTTGGGTTTTGGATTTAGAGTTTTTAGGGTTTTGGGTTTAGGGTTTAGGGTTTGGGGTTTAGGGTTTAGGGTTTAGGGTTTAGGGTTTAGAGTTTTAGGGTTTAGGGTTTAGCGTTGTAGGTTTAGGGCTTAGAGTTTAAGGTTTAGGGTTATAGTTTTTTCAAAAAAATTAAGTAAACTGGTAGGTTTAGGTTTATTTAGTTTATATTTTTATGTATTTGGTTTATTTTATTTTTTATTTTGATTTAAGTTTATTTTTATTTTTTTATTTAGTTTAGTTTATTTATTTTAGGTTTATTTATTTTAGTATAGGTTTTTTAATTTTTGATTATTTTTTAGGTTTAGGTTTGTTTTTTAGTTTAGTTTTATTTTTAATTAATATTTTAGGTTTCAATTTTATTTTATTTTGGTTTAGTTTAGGTAATTTTATCTTAGGTTTAGGTTTTAGTTTAGTTTTATTTTTTAGTTTTGGTTTATGTTTATTTTTAGGATTTTATTTTTTAGTTTAGGTTTATTTTATTTATTTTATGTTTTTAGGGTTTAGGGTTTAGGATTTTGGTTTTAGGGTTGTAGATTTTAAGGTTTAGGGTTTAGGGTTTAGGGTTTTAGGGTTTCCAATTTAGGGTTTGGGGTTTATGGTTTTAGGGTTTAGCATTTTGGGTTTAGGGTTGTAGGTTTAGGGTTTAGGGTTTAGAGTTTTTTTTGTTTTTATTTTATTTTTATTATTTTTAAATTAAGTAAACTAATAGATTTTTGTTTATTTAGTTTAATTTTATATTTATTTTAGTTTATTTTATTTTTTTATTTTTATTTAGATTTATTTTAATTTTTATTTAGTTATCTTTTTTTATTTTAGTTTATATTTAGGTTTAGGTTGAGGTTTATGGTTTTTTAGTTTTGTTTTATTATTATTATTTTATTTTTTAGTTTTAGGTTTTAATTCTCATTTTTTGGTTTAGGTTTAGGTTTTTATTTTTTATTTTTGGTTTAGGTTTTAGGTTTTTCTTTAGGTTTATTTTTATGTAGTACTTTTACGTTTATGTTTAGGTTTATTTTTAGTTTATTTTATTCTATTTAGTGTAGGTTTAGATTTAGGTTTAGCTTATTTTAGGTTTAGGGTTTAGGTTTTATTTATTTATTTATTTTTAGGTTCATTTTTTTGGTTTAGGGATTTATTTTATTTTATTTTAGGTTATTTTTATTTTTATTTTAGTTTTAATTTTTATTTTATTTAGCTTTTCTATTTTTTTTTCATTTACTTTATGTTTTTATTTATTTTATTTTAGTTTAGTTCTTTTATTTTATTTTCTTTTTAAGTTTAGGTTTAGGTTTAGGTTTTAGTTTATGTTTTTAATTTATTTTATTTTTTTTCATTTTATTTTGTTTTTTGTTTTTTTACTTATTTTATTTTCAGGTCTTAATTAGTTTATGTTTAAGTTTTTAGCTTTTTAAGGTTTAGGGTTTAGGGTTTAGGGTTTAGGTTTTAGGTTTTAGGTTTTTATTTTCAATTTATTTTTAGGTTTTAATTTTTTAAGGTTAAGTTTAAGTATATTTTTAGTTTATTTTATTTTGTTTAGATTAGGTTTAGTTTATTTTAGGTTTATGTTTAGGTTTTATTTATTTTAGTTTAGTTTATCATGTTTAGGTTTATTTTATTTTTATTTTAGGTTTAGGTTTTTTTAGTTTAGGGTTTAGGTTTTATTTTTTATTTATTTTTATGTTTTTTTTATGTTTATGGTTTAATTTTATTTTATTTTAGGTTATTTTTATTTTTATTTTAGTTTTAGTTTTTATTTTATTTAGCTGTTCTATTTTTTTAATTTAGTCTAGGTTTTTATTTATTTTATTTTAGTTTAGTTCTTATTTTTTATCTTATTTTCTTTATAGGCTTAAGTTTAGGTTTAGGTTTTAGTTTATGTTTTTAATTTATTTTATCTTTTCATTTTTTTTGGTTTAGGTTTTTTTAATTATTTTATTTTTAGGTTTTAATTAGTTTATGTTTAGGTTTTTAGCTTTTTTAAGGTTTAGGGTTTAGGGTTTATGTTTTAGGTTTTTATTTTAGGTTTATTTTTAGGTTTTAATTTTTTAGGTTAGGTTTAAGTTATTATTTTAGTTTAGTTTATTATTTAGTTTAGATTTAGTTTATTTTAGGTTTAGGTTTAGGTTTATTTATTTTAGTTTAGTTTAGGTTTATTTTATTTTTTTTTTTTATTATTTTTATTTTAGGTTTATTTTTTTTAGTTTAGTTTAGGTTTTTTATTTTTATATTTTAGTTTTATTTTTTAGGTTTATTTTAGGTTTATTTATTTTATTTTTTATGTTACATTTTGTTTTATTTTATATTTTTTTATTAGTTTATTTTATTTTTTAATTTAGTTTAAGATTTTATTTATTTTATTTTAGTTTTTTTTAAAATTTTATTTTAGGTTTAGGTTTAGGTTTTTTATTTATTTTTTTTATTTTATTTTATTTATATTTTATTTAGTTTAGGTTTTTTATTTATTTTATTTTAGATATTTTTTAGGTTTTAGGTTTTAGTTTTTTTAGGTTTAGTTTATTTTGGGTTTTTTAGGTTTAGGGTTTATTTTTTTTTTTATTAGGTTTAGGGTTGTAGGTTTAGGGATAGTTTTAGGGTTTAGGAATTTATTATTATTATTTTTTATTATTTTTAAAATAAGTAAACTTGTAGGTTTAGGTTAATTTTGTTTATTTTTATGTATTTTAGTTTATTTTATTTTATTTTTATTTAAGTTAATTTTTATTTTAAATTTTTTTAGTTTATTTATTTTTGTTTTATTTATTTAGTTTAGGTTTTTTATTTTAATCTATTTTTTGGGTTTAGGTTTAGGTTTGAGTTTATTTTTTAGTTTAGTTATATTTCTATTTTCTTTTTTAGGTTTCATTTTTCTTTTTTATTTTTAGGTTTAGGTTTAAGATTTTTTTTTTAGGTTTAGGTTTTAGGTTTTTATTTTGGGTTTATTTTTAGGTTTTATTTTTTAGTTTAGGTTTATGTTTACTTTTAGGTTTTTATTTTTTTGTTTAGGTTTATTTTTTTAGTTTATTTTATGGTTTAATTTTATTTTAGTTTAGGTTATTTTTTATTTTTTTATTTTAGTTTAGTTTATTTTATTTAGTTTATTTTTTTAATTTAGTAGGTTTTTTATTTATTTTTTTAGTTTAGTTTTATTTTATCTTATTTTCTTTATAGGCTTAGGTTTTTTAGTTTTTTATGTTTAATTTTATTTTATTTTATTTTTTGGTTTATTTTTAATTATTTTATTTTAGGTTTAATTAGTTTATGTTTAGGTTTAGTTTTTTTTAGGTTTATTTAGGTTTATTTTAGGTTTTTTTTTATTTTAGGTTTATTTTTAGGTTTTAATTTTTTAGGTTAGGTTTAAGTATATTTTTAGTTTAGTTTATTTTATTTAGTTTAGATTTAGTTTATTTTAGGTTTAGGTTTAGGTTTTATTTATTTTAGTTTAGTTTTAGGTTTATTTTATTTTTTTGTTTTATTTTTATTTTAGGTTTACTTTTTTTTAGTTTAGGGTTTGGGTTTTATTTTTTGAATATTTTAGTTTATTTTAGGTTTACTTTTTAGGTTTCAGTTTATTTTATTTTTATGTTACATTTTGTTTTTATTTTATCTAGGTTTTTTATTATTGAGTTTATTTTATTTTTTAATTTAGTTTAAGATTTTATTTATTTTATTTTAGTTTTTTTTTAAATTTTAGTTTTAGGTTTAGGTTTAGGTTTTATTTCAGGGTTTTATTTTATTTTATTTTATTTATATTTTATTTAGGTTTAGGTTTTTTATTTATTTTATTTTTAGGGTATATTTTTTTAGGTTTTTAGGTTTTTAAGTATTTGCGATTTAGGGTTTAGGGTTTAGGGTTTTATTAGGTTTAGGGTTTTGTTTAGGGATTTTTAGGGTTTAGGGTATAGGTTTAGGGTTTAGGTTTTAGTTTTATTTTAGGTTTTTTATTTATTATTATTTTTTTAAAATTAAACTTTAGGTTTAGGTTAATTTTGTTTATTTTTATGTATTTTGGTTTATTTTATTTTTTTTTATTTAAGTTAATTTTTATTTTAAATTTTTTTAGTTTATTTATTTTTGTTTTATTTATTTAGTTTAGGTTTTTTATTTTAATTATTTTTTTTTAGGTTTAGGTTTAGTTTATTTTTTTAGTTTAGTTTATTTTATTTTTTTTTTAGGTTTATTTTTTTTTATTTTAGGTTTAGGTTTATTTTTTTTTTTTAGGTTTAGGTTTTTTTTATTTTTGGGTTTATTTTAGGTTTTATTTTTTTAGTTTAGGTTTATGTTTATTTTAGGTTTTATTTTTTAGTTTAGGTTTATTTTATTTATTTTGATTTTTTAGATTTTTAGGTTTAGGTTTAGGCTTAGGGTTTAGGAATTTGGGTTTAGGGTTTTTTAGTTAGGTTTAGATTTTATTTTATTTGGGTTTTAGGTTTAGGATTTATTTATTTAGTTTAATGTTTTGGGTTTAGTTTTTAGGTTTAGGGTTTAGGGTTTAGGTTTTTTATTTTATTTATTTTATTTTTATTTTTTATATGTTTTTTTTTAGTAGTAGTTTTATTTGTTTATTTGTTTAGTTTATTTTTTTTATTTATTTTATTATTTTATTTCTTATTTTTATTTAGTTTTATTTTAATTTTTATTTTGTTTTGCTTATTTATTTCAAATTTATTTATTTTAGTTTATTTTAAATTTTAGGTTTATGTTTGGGTTTTTTTGTTTAATTTTATTATTATTTTATTTTTTAGGTTTTGGTTTTATTTTTTATTTTTAGGTTTAGGATTAGGTTTTATTTTTTATTTTTAAAGTTTAGATTTAAGGGTTTTATATTTGGTTTTTGTATGTATTTTTAAGTTTAGGATTTGGTTTATTTTTAGTTTATTTATTATATGTAGTCTAGGTTTCAATTTTGGTTTAGTTTATTTTAGGTTTAGGTTTAGATTTTAATTATTTTAGGTTAGTTTATCTTAGTTTAAGTTTATTTTATTTTAATTATAGGCTTAGATTTTTTTTTATTTTAGGGTTTAGGTTTTATTTTTTTACTTATTTTTAGGTTTTTTATTTAAGTTTATTTTTTAAGTTTATTTTTTAGGTTTTGGTTTCTATTTAGTTTTTATTTAATTTTATTTTACTTTATTTTAATTTTTATTTTAGGCTTAGTTTTTTTTTTTAGTTTAGGTTTTTATTTATTTATTTTTAGTTTAGTTTTAAATTTTTTATTTTATTTTTTTTAGATTTAAATTTAGCTTTAGTTTTTAGTTTTTGTTTTTATTTTATTTTATTTTTTCAATTTATTTTGGTTTTGGTTTATTTATTCATTTTATTTTTAGGTTTTATTTAGTTTAGGTTTAGGTTTTAAGATTTTTAGGGTTTAGGGTTTAGGTTTTAGGTTTTTTGGTTTATTTTTAGGTTTTATTTTTTAGTTTAGGTTTAGTTTTATTGTTAGTTTATTTTATTTTATTTAGTTTAGGTTTAGTTTATGTTAGGTTAAGGTTTAGATTTTATTTATTCTAGTTTAGTTTATTTTAGTTTAGGTTTAGGTTTATTTTTTATTTAAGTTTAGTTTTTTTTTTTTTAGGATTTGGGTTTTATTTTTATTTTTTTTAGGTTTATTTTTTTGGTTTAGGTTTATTTAATTTTTATTTTATGTTTAGTTTTTACTATATTTATGTTTTTTATTCCTATGTTTATTTTAGTTTTTAATTTAATTTAGGTTTCCATTTATTTTATTATAGTTTTTATATTTTTTTTTATTTTATTTTATTTTTTTGATTAGGTTTACATTTTAGTTTAGGTTTTTATTTTATATTACGTTTTTATTTTATTTTGGTTTTGATTTTATTTATTTATTTTAATTTTAGGTTTATTTTTGGTTTAGGTTTTAGGATTTTATGGTTTATTTGGGGTTTATGGTATAGGGTTTAGGTTTAGTGTTTAGGGTTTAGGGTTTTTTAGGGTTTAATTTAGGGTTTAGTGTTAGGATTTTTAGGTTTAGGATATAGGGTTTAGGGTTTAGTATTTTAGGATTTTATTAGTTTATTTAGGGTTTTAGGGTTTAGTTTGGTTTATTATTTTATTTTAGTTAGGTTTATTTATTTTATTTTAGAGTTTAAGTTTAGGTTTATTTTAGACTTTAGGTTGTTTAGATTTAGGTTATATTAGTTAGTTTTCTTTTATGTTTTGAGTTTAGCATTTTTAGAGTTTTAAAAAAAATTAGTAAAAGTATGTTTAGTTTCTTTTAGTTTGTTTTATTTTTTATTTTAGTTTATTTTATTTTTTATTTCTATTTAGTTTATTTTAAGTTTATCTATTTTAGTTTAAGTTTTTTATTTTAGTTTATTTTTTAGGTTTAGGTTTAGGTTTATGTTGATTTTTTAGTTTAGTTTTATTTTTTTTTTATTTTTTTTTTTAGGTTTAGGTTTATTTTTTTAAGGTTTAGGTTTAGGTTTTTTATTTTATATTTTAAGTTGAGGTTTAAGTTTTTATTTTAGGTTTATTTTAGGTTTATTTTAGGATTAGGTTTATGTTTATTTTAAATTTTTATTTTTAGCATTTAGGTTTATTTTATTTTATTTTACATTTAGGTTTTATTTTATTTATGATATTTAGGTTTATTTTATGTTTAGTTTAGGATTTATTTTATTTTAGTTTAGTTTTTATTTTTTATTTTATTTTATTTTTAGGTTTTGGTTTAAGTTTAGGTTTATGTTTAAGTTTTTGTTTAGGTTTAGGTTTATAGGTTTTAGTTTATGTTTTTATTTTATTTTTTAAATGTTTTATTTTATTTAGGTATAGGTTTTTATTTATTTATTTAATTTTTATGTTTTATTAAGTTTAGGTTTAGGTTTTTTGGTTTTTAGGGTTCAGGGATGAGGGTTTTGGGTTTTGGGTTTTGGGTTTTGGGTTTTATGCTCTAGGGTTTAAGGTTTAGCTAGCATCAATTTTAGGGATTTAGCGAGCACCCAAAAGATGAATTTCCAAATAAGAATGGTCAAATGCACATATACGTCAATTTTAAGGACTTAAATAAGGCATGTACAAAAGATGAATTTTAACTACCAATCCTCGAGCTGGTTGTGGACATTGCCTCATCTCATGCAGTCTTCTCTTTCATGGATGACTCATCTAGATATAACTAAATAAAGATGGCCCCTGAAGATGAAAGAAATACTACTTTTAGAACACTGATCGGAGTCTATTGCTATAAGGTCATGCCTTCCAGCCTTAAAAATGTTAGTGCTACATACCAGCGGGCTACGACTAGAATATTCAATGAACTCATTCATCATCAAGTTGAGTGCTATCTTGATGATCTCGTGGTCAAAAGTAGAGAGAAGGAAGACCATCTCCTTGACTTAAGAGTAATTTTTGAACAATTAAGACAATTTAACCTCAAAATGAACCACCTGAAGTGTGAATTTAGAGTAGCTTCAAGGAAATTCCTTGGGCTTGTTGTTCGACACCATGGAATCAAAATAGGTCGGGAGAAGATAAAGGCGACATTAGAAATGTCACCCCCTAAAATTTAACTCAACTCAGATCATTCCAAGGGTTGTTGGCGTATCTAAGACACTTTATATCCAACCTATTGGAAAGATGTCAGTCATTCTCAACACTTGTCAAAATGGATGCCAAGTTCAAGTGGAATGATAAGTGTGAACATGCCTTCGAAGACATCAAGCATTACCTGATGACGCCACCGGTTCCAACAACCCCTATCCTGGGCAAGCCACTCATACTTCACATTGTTTCATTAGATGAGTCCTTTGGTGCTTTGTTGGCCAAAGTCAACGATGAGATTTAGGAAAATGCACTATACTACCTCAGCCATCATCTAATCCCTGCTATGGCTAATTATCCACCCATTGAGAAGCATTGCCTAGCTTTAGTCTTTGCATCCCAAAACCTACACCACTACATGCTTCCTCATAAGGTGAACTTAATCTCTGGGATCAATCCACTGATCTCATGACACGAATCTTTGGATGATTGGCACGATGGTCCATGCCCCTCTCACAATTTGACATTACCTTCATACCCCTCCATGTGTGAAAGGACAAGCGCTAGCGGATTTCTTAGTAGCACACCCACTTCCTACTGACTCTCTGCTTAGTGATGACTCTGCGATGAACAAATCATGAACTTAGGGTATACTAGCACTCACTGCTAGGAGATGTACTTTGATGGTGCATCTTCCTCTCAAAGAGTAAAAGAACCACAATCTACTATTCCAAGAAAGGCAACGGTTGGAATAGATCTCTTCACTCTGGACCACGATGTGATGACATTTTCATATCATATGTCCAATCATTATACCAATAATAAGGCCGAATATGAGGCTCTAATTGCTGGTCTGGAGTTAGCCATTACTCTAAGCATCCAGAACATCAACATCTTGGGAGATTCTCAGCTAGTTATCAACCAAATCGTTGGGTCTTATAAGGTTATAAAGCCCAAGCTCGATCACTACCATAAGTACACAATGGAGTTGTTAGCCCAAATCAGGTTACTATTTATAAGATTCCTTGAGCAGAGAATAATGTAGCGTATGCTTTAGCCAAGCTTTCCAAAGAGTTGGCTTGTCCGGAGTATGAGTCCATATCAATAAAGGTCCAAAATAAAGAAGTCATATCCTTTATTGATATTGAACTCATCAAAAAGTACTCTCTTGAAGGAAAGGTTGGCATTGCCAAGAAGGATGAGGAGTTATATTGGAGGCAACCATTCATGGATTACCTAATTAAAGGCAAACTACCTTAAGAGAAGTCCTAAGCCCATCAAATAAAGTAGAGAATACTTTCCTATGCTCTTATGGATGGTGCCTTATACTAGTCCTTTCATCATATGTGGTTACATTGTTTAGAGAAGTATGAATCCCATAAGATCATGATTTAGTTATTCTCAGGATTATGTGGAGCCAACCAATTTGGTCCAAAGATGAAAGCCACATCAAGAGACTAGGATACTATTGGCCATCGATGATCAAAGATTGCATGGATATAACTAGGTGATTCCACCAATGTCAAATACAATGTGTGGCCATTTAAGTGTTAGGGTGCCGACATAGTGGGTCTGATTGATCCTCTATCTTTCTAGGGTCATCGGTTCATGTTAGCTGCTAATGACTACTTTTCCAAATGGGTGAAGGCAATTGGGCTCAGAGAGCTCATAGCTCAGCATGTGCTACAGTGTTTTAATAACCATATCGTATATAGATTTGGAGTGCCTCGATGAATTATATCTGATAATGGTAATGCATTCAAAAGCATCGAGATCAATAACTTTGCCCAAAGACACAACATAGATTTGGAGATATTCTACCATCAACTACTTGAGGGCAGACGGCTTAGCAGAAGCCATTAAAAAAACTCTCATCTAAATATAAGAGAAGACACTCGAGAACAACAAGTGACAGGGCCATGAGCAGTTAGTTGAAGCCTTGTGGGCCTACCACACCACATATAGAACTCCAACTTAGTCCACTCCTTTCTACTTAGCGCATGGGTACAAAGCCATTCTACCATTAGAAGTCCAACTCCCATCACTATGGATAGCTGTGGGTAGCAAGATCACAACAAAGTAGAACACCAAGTTGTGGTTAGAAGATTTTGAAGGTTTGGAGGAGAGAATCCTACAAGCATGTAAAAATCTCAAGTTATACAAAGCTAAAATAATTCAAGCTCACAACAAGTTGGTTCATCCTAGAGCTTTTCAAATAGGAGAGCTTATTTTAGTTCTAAGGAGATTAATTTTTGCCTGTCGTAAGATGGAAGGCAAGTTTGAACCCGCTTGGGAAGGTCCTTTTGCCATAGAGATGGCCTACCATGAAGGATTCTATCATCTTATTAATTATAAGGGAGAGTGCCCAATGCTTCCAATCAATGGGATCTACATAAAGAAATGTTATAAATCATTTTGAAGATAATTATCATCAATGAAAATTCCATCTCGAATTCAATCTCTTCCATGTTAAAAGTATTCTTGTTTTTGAATTCACCATAATGTATTTAGGGTAGGTGTAAAGAACCCGATCAACGTCCTATCCTTCATCAACACAACACAAAAATAAACTACACACAAATATATAAAACAAACCCATATCTTTTGTCTTAGGCTACTCTGAGTTGAGATAATTTCCCCAGTGACACTCACTCAGTAGCTGCTCTAGGTTAGGATGACATGCTACCCTGCTTGTGTGTCACTCTAGTGGTCTTCTTGCTTTGGAGGATGCGAGTCTGCTATTCTTTCCTTCTTTACCTGGTCACTGCACATCGATGAGTGCTTGTTAGTTTGATAGCCCTTATTGCATGGTCAATAACCTACCTTATGTTTGCTTCATTTAAGAGGATGTGAGTCTATTATGCTTTCTTCTTGGATTATCCTTCGTGCACTGACTAGGTCAAGTATATTTAAGGTTTAGGATAAGTCCCCTACCGACTCCTTCCCTCCTGACTGCTTCAAATCTAGGTCCAGTCCTTCCTCGGGGCTCCCCACTTAGTAGTCGCTCTAGGTCAGATAGCATATGTCTCACCAATGATAGAATATCCTGAAGATCAGTTCCACTTGGAAAGTTATAAGCCTACACGCTTTCTTTCTAGATTGATCATTGCACACCAGCGGGCACATTAGGTTGGTTGGTTCTCACTATGCTGACGGATACACTACTCATGCTCATAGATACACAATAGGTTGGTTGGTTTTCGCACCTTAGGATGCATCACTCATGGGAAATGTAAGTTTACTATGCTTTCTCCTTGAGTTAGCCATCGTACCCCTATAGGCTTAATTTTCTAGGGCTCAAGATAACTCCCCTAGTAGCACCTCTCCTGTGGGCACTATATTTGGATCACATCCATTGAGACCCCATTTAGACACTACTCAAGTTAGTATCAAATTAGACAGTTCCCATTTTCTAGTAACCACCCCTATGGTTGGAGAATCTATCCTATGGATGTGCATATTCTCCCTTGGTTCAATAAATCAGAGATAGGTCAAGGCTGACATTACCCCTTCTCAGTTTGGTCCCTCGCACACCATCAGGGTCAACATAAACATATAAATAAAATATAAATTCACTTGTGAATTAGGAGGACACCTATAGCAGTACCATTTCCCATGCAGATATCCTATTTTTAGGGTAGTGTCACTACTCTTGAGTTTATATAAGTCTCTAACAAAATTCACTCAATAGTCACCCCTAAGTTGGGTTCGATTTATTGTATTTATTGTACTACCAAAAGGTCACCCCAGCGGTTGTTCCTACTTTAGAAGATTTAAGTCTACCCCGCATTTTTTCTAGCACAGCCATTGCACACCAAAAGGCAACCCCTTAGGTTGGCTAGCTCTACCCTAGGGCCAATAGACTATCCCTTTGGATTTGTAAATCTGAGATAGGACAAGTCTGATATGGCCCATTCTCAGTGGGTCCATCGCACACCATCATGGTCCATAAATTAAATCTATCAAATTTGACTGAGCTCACATCCCCGGCGGATATTCCATCAATACAAAATCAAACTAAACCAAACAAACCATATCAAAACACTTGAAATTAAGATAAAATTAATCTTGACTACTTTTGAGTTGACATAATTCCCCAGTGGCATTCACTAAGTAGTCACCCTAGGTCAAGTTTTATTTATTGTGCATCCAATAGGTCACCCTAGCGGTTGTCCCGTTCTTTGGAAGATGTAAGTTTACTACACCTTATTCTTAGCATAATTATTACACACTAAAAGGCAACCCCTTTGGTTAGGTAGCTCTACCCCACAGCCGTTAAACTAGCCCTTTGGATTTGTAAACCTGAGGTAGGTCAAGGCTGATATAACCCCTTCTCATTGTGTCCATCATGCACAGATAAGGTCCATACATTAACTTAACTTAATTAAACCCATTTTGATTTTCCATAGTGGAGTTAAATCACACCCTTCTCCCCAATGTAGCTCAAAATCATATATAAACAAGTCAAGCAAATAAATCAAATTCAAAACCAACCTCCCTAATGGAGCCAAATTAAATAACTCCCCTAGTAGAGCCTAAATCAAAGAAATCCAACCAAACTCTTATCCCTAGTGGATACATCCCCAAACAAATCTATGAAATCAAACTCAAATCCTAATCCCCAATGGATAGCCTGAACCTGCTTCCCTAGTGGATGGTTCATATACCTGATCCCCAGCGGACTCGAGCCCATATCTTTACCAAATATGCCTCTAGATCAATTAAAATAAAACAAATTAAAGTTGATTCAATCTTAATCCCTGATGAATTATAAATTCTTATCCCCAATAGATCTTCTTATCCTTAGCAAATTTTCTTCTTCTATGCCGTTGACATAGAACCCTCATATGTCATGTCCAATGCATGTTTGATCCCCTAGCGGATCTATCTCCATATCCTTAACATAGAATTCTCATCAAATCTTATTTATTATCTTATGCACACCTTTAATACATCAACCAAAATCCTAACAATGTATTCATTCAAATTACATCATCCTAACATTGTAATCAACATTTTATGATTTGTGATGGTGCAAGATCAAACTAACTATACAATATCTTGCATATTTATGAATTAACACACTATATTATATTATAATATATGATGTTATATTATAATTTTCTAAAATAAAATATATTGTCTAACATTACACTTCATTAGAATCACTTAAAAGGAACAAATTACAAAATTTTCTCCAAATATGAATAATGTTCATTTTGGATGTAAAATTATTTTTTTTCTATTAGAAATGCTACAAAATAGCATAATTTTGGTGTTGCTTCATGGTGTGTGCCATGAATTTGACCAAATCTTTCCATCTCAACCTTCAAATTAACATTTTTGTGAGTTTTGACCCAATGTATTATAACAAAAGTAAAACATACTAAAATGTACAATAACATTTAATAACACACCACCAAATTCATATATATGTGAAGTTATATTATTATGTACATTATATTTTAATATGCTTTCATATAATATGTTATCTTATATTACACCTTAAAATAAATCAATTTAAGAAAAAAGATTATTAAATTTGGTTGAAAATTGAACATTTATTTTGTATGCAAAAATTCCATTCTTTTGATTAAATGACACACCATAGCACACCCCTAATGATGTTCCCTAAGGCTTACCATAAATTTGGGCAAATCCCATCATCGCAGTGTATAGATCAGTATTTTTATAAATTATACCAGTACAAAATCTACTACATCATACTATAACAAACTAAAATATGCTAAACAACAAATAGTAATACACAGTAGCATGCTATAATGCATAATGCTACACTATGTTATGACATACTATATTATAATGCACTATAACATATTATATTATATTATATTGCATATCATATCACAAAAGATTGCTTAAGATAAAAATTTATAAAATTAGTCCAAACAATAAAAAACTATATATTTTAGTCCTATCACTCACATATTTTGAATTTAAATAATATATTATGATGCCATGCTCTACTTATTATGAATTTGTCCAAATTCTAGCAATTTAAAGTCTAAATCAACATTTTTATAAATAATGCTAGTGCAGGCTCAACTACATGATTGTAAAATACTAAAATAATTTAAAATGCATAGAATAATATATTATCATTTATGATGTTGTACTATGCTAGAACATATAATATTTATTTTGAACATAAAATATTTTTAGACTACGACTGACGTAGCACACTTTTGGTACTACAATCTAATTCCCACTTCAAATTTAATAAATTTCATGATCTGATTTATTAAATAAATATTTTTATGATTTATATTAATAAAGACTATAAGGCACAATACCATAATATACTAAAATATTTCAAAACATCTTATAACATCCAAAAACACATCACTACATGCTCAAATATATGATGTTACATTATACTATAATATTTGGTATTATAATATGATTTAGGTTTAGGGCATTCAAATCTCTAATAGTCAGGGGAACATATTTTCATTAGCTACCATAATTATATTAGGATTAGGTCATTCTTTAGATCTACTCCTAAAGACATCTTTATTCAAATTTTATGGTATAAGGTTTAGGATTAGGGTTTAGGGCTAGTTTAGGGTTTAGGGTTAGTTTAGGGTTTCGGGTTTAGGGTTAGTTTAGGGTTTTGGGTTTAAGGTTAGTTTAGAGTTTAGGGTTTAGGGTTTAGGGTTAGTTTAGGGTTTAAGGTTTAGGGTTTAGGGTTGGGGGTTTAGGATTTAGGGTTTAGGGTTGTAGGTTTTTGGATTTAGGCTCTATGGTTTTTGGGTTTAGGGTTCAAGGTTTAGGATTTTAGGGTTTAGAGTTTAAGGTTTAGGGTTTAAGGTTTACAATTTAGGGTTTAAAGTTTAGGGTTTAGGGTTTAGGGTTTAGGGTTTAGTGTTTCGGGTTTAGGGTTTTTGGGGTTTAGGGTTTAGGGTTTAAGTTTTAGGGGTTTATTTTTAAGTTTTATCTTTTAGTTTAGCTTTATTTTTATTTTAGGTTTTCTTTTCAATGAAGGATCTGAATGTATGATTGATTTTAGCAACCTTAATACCCTAAATAAAAATAGAGAAATTTATTTTTATTGTCGTATTAGTAAATCTAAAGTAAGGGAAGCTTTAAAGAAAATGAAATTTGGAAAAGTAGTAGGACCTGATGATATTCCAATAGATGTGTGGAGATGTTTAGGAGATCAAGGAATTTCTTGACTTACAATTCTTTTCGATGTTATTTTAAAGGCTAAAAAGATGCTAAATGAGTGGAGAAAGAGTTTGTTGGTTCCTATATTTAAGAATAAAGGTGATGTACAAGAATGTGCAAATTAAAGAGGAATTAAGTTAATGTGTCAAACATTAAAATTATGGGAGATAGTAATTTAGTTACTTGTGATACAAAAGTTTCTTGCTTTTGTTTCATGCCGTAGATCTACTATGGATGTTATACATTTGTTAAGAGGTTTGATGGAGAAGTATAGAAAGTAAGGAGGATTTACATATGATATTTATTGATTTAAGTAAGGAGGATTTACATATGATATTTATTGATTTAGAAAGCTTAAAGTTTCAAGAGATGTTCTTTGGAGATTTCTAGGAAAGGAGTTCATTATTTATATTCAAGTCATTAGGATATGTATACTAGAGTTACTTGTGTCCAAACACAAGGAGGTTTGATAAAAAAATTTCCCATTTTAATTGGATTACATCAAGGATCAGCTTTAAGACCTTATCTTTTCGCTTTAGTTATGGATCTTCTTACTAGGAATTTACAGGAAGATGTACCTTGGTGTATGCTTTTTTCTGATGACATTCTTCTTGTTGATAAGACTAGAGAGGGAGTCCAAGAAAACTTGAATTATGGAGGTCAACATTAGAGTCTAAAGGTTTTGGTTTAAGTAGATCTAAAACAGAATATATGGAGTGTAAATTTAGTTGTAGATGTTCTAGTGATAGTGTTGTGACATTAAGTGAACAAGTCATTAATAAGAGTGAGCGATTCAGATATTTAGTCTCTATTATTCAAAATGATGGAGAAATAGATGGAGATGTTATTAGTAGAATTCAAGTTGGATGGTTGAAGTAATGCATGCCTTTTGTGATAGAAATGTTTTTAAACTTAAGAGAAAATTTTATAAGACGGTGGTAAGAGCATGACTTATGGTGCAATGTTGGTCAATAAAGAGAAGCATAAGGCTAAGTTAAATGTTAGATGAGGTTGTGGATGAGTGGCTTTACACTTAGAGATAAAATGTGAAAGTATGTATGTTGGAGAGAGTAGTGATAAGATTAGAGTTGCCTTAGATGGTTTGGCCACATAAAGCGTTTAGATTTTGGAGAGTAGATGCATTAGATTTTCCTTACGTTAAGAAATGTATAGAACTAAAAGACTTGGTTAAGATGTATAAAATGACCTTAATAAGAATTAAATGAGAATTTGACATAATTAGGATACAATCAAGGATTCATACCATAGTGGGATAAAGGTTTGTTATTGTTATTATTGTTGTTATTTCTATATTTTGTTTTTTAGTTTATTTTTTAGGTTTAGGTTTCTATTTACTTTTAAATTTATTCTATTTTATGTTTATATTATATTTATTTTATAATTAGTTTTTATTTTATTTAGGTTTTTTATTCATAATTTTATTTTATTTTTTTAGTTTAGTATAAGTTTTTATTTATTTTATTTTAGTTTTCTTTTATTATTCATTTTATTTAAAATTTTCATTTAGGTTTAAGTTTTAGTTTAGGTTTTTATTTTATTTTTTTATTTTATTTTATTTAGGTTTAGGTCTTTTATTTTTTTTGTTTTTATTTATTTTATTTTAGGTTTTAGGTTTAGGTTTATAATTTAGGTTTAGCTTTTAGGGTTTATGGTTTTAAGTTTAGGGTTTTAGGGTTTATGTTTTAGTGTTAGGATTTAGGGTTTAGGGTTTAGGGTTTAGGGTTTAGTGTTCAGATTTTAGGCTTTAAGGTCTAAGGTTAGTTTAGGGTTTAGGGTTTAGGGTTTTATGCTTTAGGCTTTAGGGTTTAGGGTTTAGGGTTTAGGGTTTAAGGTTAGGGTTAGGGTTTAGACTTTAAGGTTTTGGGTTTAGGGTTTCGAGTTTAGGGTTAGTTTAAGGTTCAGGGTTTAGGGTTTTTTAAGGTTTAGGGTTTAGAGATTAGGCATGTTAGTTTAGGGTTTAAGGTTTAGGGTTTATTTTATTATTTAGGATTTAGGGTTTAGGGTTTATTTTAGGGTTTAGGATTTAGGGTTTAGGGTTTAGGGTTTATGGTTTAAGTTTTTTTTTTTATTTAGTAAACTGATAGGTTTAGGTTTATTCAGTTTAATTAGTTTAATTTTTTTTATCTATTTTAGTTTATTTTAATTTTTAATTTTATTTAGGTTTTTTTGTTTAGGTTTAGGTTTATTTTATTTTATTTATTTTAAGTTTAGGTTTTTTAGGTTTTATTTTTACATTTATTTTTTAGGTTTAGGTTTTTATTTAGTTTATATTTAATTTAATGTTTATTTTATTTTTATTTTACATTTAATTTTTTTTTAGGTTATTCATTTTTAAGTTTATTTTATTTTTTAATTTAATTTAAGTTTTTTATTTATTTTATTTTAGTTTAGTTTTTATTTTATTTTTATGTTTAGGTTTAGGTTTCAATTTTAGTTTTAATTTAGGTTTTCATTTTATTTTATTTTTTATTTTATTTAGGTTTAGGTTTTATTTATTTATTTATTTTAAGGTTTTTTTAGTTTAGGCTTAGGTTTTTAGGTTTTTTTATTTTTAGGGTTTAGGGTTTAGGGTTTAGGGTTTGGGGTTTAGGGTTTAAGGTTTATGGATTAGTGTTTAGGGTTTAAGGTTTTAGGGTTTAAGGTTTAATGTTTAGGGTTTAAGGTTTAGGGTTGTTGGGTTTTAAGGTGTAGGGTTTAGGGTTTAAATTTTAGGCTTATAGGTTTAGGGTTCACAGTTTAAGGTTTAGAGTTAGTTTTAGGGTTTAGGCTTTAGGCTTTGGGTGTTTTTTTTCTTAAATTAAGTAAACTCATAGGTTGAAGTTTATTTAGTTTATTTTTTATTTTTATTTAGTTTAGTTTATTTATTTTTGGTTTACTTATTTTAGTTTAGAGTTTTTTTTAGGTTTAAGTTTATGTTTTGTTTTTAGGTTAATTTTACTTTTATTATATTTTATAGTTTTAGGTTTCATTTTTATTTTTATTTTTATATTTAGGTTTTTATATTATTTTTTTAGGTTTAGGTTTAAGGTTTTTATTTTATCTTTAGTTTTAGGTTTTAATTTTTAGTTTAGGTTTAGGTTTATTTTTATTTTATTTTAATTTATTTTGGGTTTAGGTTTAGGATTAGGTTTAGTTTATTTTAGGTTTAGGTTTAATTTATTTTAGTTTAGTTTATTTTAATTTAGGTTTAGGTTTAGTTTATTTTTATTTTGGGTTTAGGTTTTTTTTTTAAATTTAGGGTTTAGGTATTTTTATTTATGTTTAGGTTTCATTTTTAGGTTTATTTTCTAGGTTTAGTTTTTTATCTAGTTTTATTTTATTTTATTTTAGGTTTATTTTATTTTAATTTTATTTAGGTTTATTATTTTTTTAGTTTAGTCTAGGTTTTAATTTATTTTATTTTAGTTTAGTTTTTATTTTATTTTCTTTTAAGGTTTAGGTTTAGATTTAGGTTTAAGTTTAAGTTTTAGTTTAGGTTTTTATTTTATATTTTTATCTTATTTTATTTTGGTTTAGTTTTTTTTAACTTTATTTTCAAGTTTTATTTAGTTTAGGTTTAGGGTTTTAGCTTTTTAGGGTTTAGGGTTTTGGTTTAGTTGAGGATTTAGGGTTTAGGGATTAGGTTGAGTTGAAGGTTTATGGTTTAGGTCTTGGGATTTATGGTTTAGGGATTTGGATTTTAGGGTTTAGGATTAAAGGTGTAGGGTTTTTAGTGTTTAGGATTTAGGGTTGAGTGTTTAGATTTTAGGTTTGGGGTTCAGGTTTTAGTTTAAGGTTTTTTATCAAAGAGAATATTCAAATTGAACACTTCTTTTCGATTTCATCAACCAAGTAACACACCAAGTTATCTAAGACGCAAGCGACGACATAGATGTAAAATGAGCATGCATAGAGAAAATCAAAATTCCTAGATAACTACCTTGGCCATTCTTTAGTTTCCCTAGTTCCCATCATAACCACCTTGACCTTTTGAGTAGCGGGATCCAACATCATATCCCCAATCTCTCCCTCCATAACCACCACGAATGTAACCTCCATTGTTCGTCCTGCCTCCATAACCACCACAGCTTCGACCACCACCTCTATATCCACCATTATCTCTAGATCCCCACCATCACTGGAATGATCGCCACCATCTCCTGCGCCTCCACCACTAGATCTAGACTAAGCCTGGTTGACAATGATGTTCCTGTCATCAAGGTTCTATCTTGTTTAGCTTTATATTTTTAGGATTTAGGTATATTTTTTAATTTATTTTGTTACATTAGGTTTAAGTATAGGGTTTGGGGTTTATGGTTGGGGTTTAAGGTTTGGTTTAGGGTTTGGGGTTTTAGTGTTTAGGGTTTAAGCTTTTAGGGTTTGGTGTGGTTAGTTTTAGGGTTTAGGGTTTTAGGTTTGTATTGTATAGGTTTTAGGTTTCAAGTTTAGGGTTTAGTGTTTAGCTTTGGAATTTAAGGTATTAGGGTTTAGGGTTAGTTTGGTTTATGGTTTGGCTTAGGGTTTAGCATTTTTTAGAGTTTAAGTTTAGGGTTTAGGATTAGGGTTTAGGGTTTTATGGTTTAGGGTTTAGGGTTTAGGGTTTAAGGTTTAGGATTTATGCTTTTTTAGGGTTTAAGGTTTAGTGTTATGGGTTGTATGTTTAAGGTTGTATGTTTAGGGTTTAGGGTTTAAGGTTCAGGATTTAGGGTTTAGGGTTTAGGATTTATGTTTTTTTTAAATTATGTAAATGGTAGGTTTAGGTTTATTTAGTTTATTTTATTAATTTTTTTTATTTATTTTAGTTTAGTTTTTTTTATATTTTAATTTAGGTTTATTTTTTTTATTTTTTTATTTAGTATCTAATTTATTTTAGGTTTATTTATTTTAGTTTAAGTTTTTTATTTTATTTTATTTTTAAGTTTTGGTTTTTTTTTTTTTTTTTTTAGGTTTAGGTTTCGATTTTTATTATATTTTTTATGTTTCGATTTTTGGTTTTTATTTTAGGCTTATTTTTTGGTTTTAGTTTTTATTTTAGGTTTAAGTTTCCTTTTACTTTATTTTATTTTATTTCGTTTAGGGTTTAGGTTTAGTTTAGTTTAGGTTAATGTTTAGGTTTTATTTATTTTAGTTTAGTTTATTTTTGTTTAGGTTTAGGTTTAAGTTTATTTTGTATATTTTAGATTTAGGTTTATTTTTAGTTTAAGGTTTAGGTTTTATTTTTTTTTAATTTTTAGGTTTATTTTTTAGGTTTAGGTTTTTAGTTAGTTTTGTTTTCTTAGGTTTATTTTATTTTTATTTTATGTTTAGCTTTTATTTTATTTTGGCTCTTTACTTTAAGGTTTATTTTATTTTTTTAATTTAATTTAGGCTTTTATTTATTTTATTTTAGTTTATTTTTATTTTATTTTATTTTTACGTTTAGGTTTAGGTTTAGGTTTAGGTTTTAGTTTAGGTTTTTATTTTATTTTATTTTTTTATTTTATTTACGTCTAAGTTTTATTTATTTATTTTATTTTTATGTTTTATTTACTTTAGGTTTAGGCTTTTAGGTTTTTAGGGTTTAAGGTTTAGGGTTTTGGGTTGAGGTTTAGGGTTTACGGTTTAGGGTTGTTGGATTTATGGTTTAAAGTTTAGGGTTCTAGATTTTAGGGATTAAGTTTAAGGGTTTAGGGTTTAGGGTTTTAGGGTTCAGGGTATAGGGTTTAGGATTTAGGGTTTAGGGTATAAGGTTTAGGATTTTAGGGTTTAGTGTTTAGGGTTTAGGGTTTTTTTTAGGGAAATTTTATTGTCATAAAGAAAAAGTACAAAGTCTTTAGAGGGGATAAATCTCTAAGCTAATGCTCAAAGAGCTACAATAAATCCTAAAGAGATAAACCCCTAACTATTACAATAATGAAGGAAAGAAGAATGAGAAACCAAAAATAACAAGAAAATCCATGTGAGCAACAGGAAACTTCATTTGGTTCGTCTGATACCAACAAGATCCGCCTGCAAGACTGTCCCAACCAATAAAAGAACTCCGCAACATACTTTTGAAAGGATGAGTACAATTAAGCAACCATAAAAAGTAAGAGCAAATAAAAGGAGTATAGTAAAGAATAGGCTTAGGCTCAGTTACAATCATCTCATTGAGCAACACTATATGTAAGCACCAAAACTTACATGTAGGGTTTAGGGTTTGTTTTTTTTTTATTTTTTTTATGTTTATTTTTATTTAGTTTAGTTTATATATTTTAGGTTTCTTTATTTTAGTTTAGGTTTTTCAATTTTGTTTATTTTTTAGGTTTAGGTTTTTGTTTAGGTTTATTTTTTATAGTAGAATTTTATTTTTATTTTATTTTTTTATTTAGGTTTTATTTTTTATTTTTAGGTTTAGGTTTAGGTTTTTATTTTATTTTTTAGGTTTAGGTTTAAGATTTTATTTAAGGTTTGTTTTTAGATTTTATTTTTTAGTTTAGGTTTAGGTTTATTTTAGTTGAGGTTTAGGTTTAGGTTTAGTTTATTTTAGGTACAAGTTTTGGTTTTATTTATTTTAGTTTAGGTTATTTTAGTTTAAGTTTAAGTTTATTTTATTTGGTTTAGTTTTATTTTCTAGTTTTGGGAGGTTTATTTATTATATATTTTTAGATTTATTTTATAGGTTTAGGTTTTTATTTTATTTTATTTTAGGTTTATTTTATTTAAGTTTTTTTTAAGTTTTTTTATTTTTTAATTTAGTTTTGGTATTTATTTATTTTATTTTAGGTTATTTTTATTTTTTATTTTGTTTTACTTTTAGGTTTAGGTTTTATTTTTGATTTTATTTTATTTTATTTAAGTTTGGGTTTTTTATTTATTTTATTTTTATGTTTTATTTAGTTTAGGTTTAGGTTTTTAGGATTTTAGGGTTTAGGGATAATGGTTTACAATTTAGGGTTTAGGGTTTAGCATTTTAGGGTTTAGGGTTTAGGGAGTAGTGTTTAAGCTTTAGGTTATAGGGCTTTTACAGTTTAAGGTTTAGGGTTTAGGGTTTAGAGTTTATTTTTAACTAAAAGGAATTTATTGCTTAGAAAAATAGTTACAAGAAGACCATATTAGATACTAAACTAAAGAAAAAAAGAAACTACTGCTCAAATGAAGAACAAGAGAATCCTAAAGAGTTTAGTCCCTAAACTAATAAATCAAAGAGAAATAAAAAAAACAAAGATAAAACTAAGAAAGCCAAGCAAAAGGCAAAAAAGGGGAAGAATTCACGGAGCTCTAAAAGAACCTTGAAAGAGATGAAGATCCATAGGAAATGGAAACCTACAACCTGCAACTGAAAACAACTCCAGCCATCTAAGAAAAAAGAGACCATTAGTAAGACTCCAGCTCCCTCCAAGAAGAAGAAAAGACCAACTGAGAAAGAGAACCTACAACCTGCAAGAAATCTCAACTAGAAGGAGCTCAAAAAACATAAGTAGAAAAAAAACTCAGGCTGCTATATGAGAAAAGAAGGATAATCAAAATAATGAGGGGCATCAAATCCAAAGTGTATCCAACTTCAAAGAAGGGTTACAAATAGGAAAAGTCACAAGCCACAAAAATTTCAAGGAAAAAATCCATCATATCATCATAGCCATTCAAACCAAGGAAAAATATAAACCTATCATAATAGCCACCCAGCCAAACAAAAGGTGAAGCTAAGGAAACAAAAAAGATAGGTGACCAACAGATAAAATTAACATAAGGCAATCCTAAAAAAACAAAATATGAACACCTCTTAAAAAAGAGGGAGAAAAGAAGCTCACAAACCAAACAAAAGAGCCCTCAATGACAAAGCCAACATAGCCCAGAACAATACCAATCCAAAGCCACAAAGGCACCAAGCCAATAGAGCCCACAACAACACCAATCCAAAGCCACCAAGGTACCAACCAAAGGAAAGGAAACCACCAACAGAGCAACCACACAACAGAGCACCCAAGAAAAATAGCTCAAGAAAGAGCAAGTGGACCAAGCCAACCAACAAAATAAAAGATGAAGGCTAGCAATAGATAAAATAAATAGCTTGAGAAACAACTAGCCAATGGACAAACTACATGCCAAGGACAAAAGGCCCAACATAGAACCAACAAAGAGAGCAAAAGAACCAACCAAAGAAAGGCAAGCCAATAGGAACAAAGCCACTAGCATAAAACTAACCAGTCAAAGGGCACCAAAAAAAACTCACCACACAGGAAGCCAGAAATCCCAAGCTAAAAGGAGGAAAATTAGCTAAGAAGCTAATACTCTAGATAGCAAGAAATCACACAACAAAAGCTCAGCCAATAGAGAAAAAACTAGCCAAAGGCAAAAACCTCCCAATGATAGGAGAGATTATTTCCAAGAAGCTTTAAAATGAGTTACCCTCAGCAAGTGAGGAGGGGCATAAATCTGAACACTTTTTCTTCTTATAAATAGTTTTATAACCATGTCCATTCTCCAAAAAAATCTCCATCCAAAAATGAATCATTATTGTTATAAAAGGCACAGTGATTAGCAGAAGCTATCAATTTCAAATAAGAGCATTCAAAATCATCCACAACATTAGACAAAGGAAAATCATAAATAGTATGTATTTCAAAATTATAAGTGAAAGAAAGAGCAAAAATAGCTTTATTAAAAAGACAATTATCAATATTATCACCATCCAACAAAATCTAAAGAGTATCCTCCTTATCTTCATTCATAAAAGAAGCAAGAGAAGCGGAATCCAGATTTTTAGTATAATCTTCATGTAAGGGATTAAGGTAAGATTCAAATTCCTTAGAAACACATAACATATTACCAAAATTCTGAATAGAATTACCAGCCATAGAAAAACCATCATTTTGAACTGAAATATAACTATTCACAATGAGAGAATTATCACAGGTATCTAAATCTTATTTTTTAAAAGAAAGATCACCAATATTAAAAAGATTGTCAGGACTAGAAGTTAAAATATCATAAATAAAAGCTTTCTTTTCACCACCATTCTTAATCAAAGAAGGCAAAGAAATAGTCTCTTTCCCATGATCTAAAGTAGACATAGGAGAAAGAGAAACAACATCCAACTAATTGGAAGAAATGGTCTTAGCATCAACAATATTCGAACCATCATCATGAAAGGACTTATGCACAACATCCAAACCATTATAATCATTAACCACAGCCTCTAAAGTCTTCCCTTTAACAAAATCATCTAAAGAAACACTTAAAGCATGATTATTAATTAAAATGTTTTCAGAAACATCAAAATTATCTTTCACATTAGACAAATTATTAATAGGTAAAACTTTTTCATAAGATTCACAAATCTAGTTTTGCAAAACATTAGAATTTTGAAAAACATATTTTCCATTATCCAACTTGAGAGAATCATCAATTTTTTCAACAATTGAATTCTTACTGGTGATTTTCTTCCTAAGCAAGGGATGATCAATAAAGTGTTCAGAAATTTCATGCCCATGAATCTTACAATGATTACAAAAAATGGGAAAGCTCTCAAAAATAACTTTTGAAAGTAATCACATTTTTCTGAACCCGACAAAAATTATTTTGGATATTTTTTAGTAATATCAATCTCTACAATAATTCTAGCAATGGGGTCTATAAGAAACAGCTGCTTGATCAACATGCAAAGGCCAACCAAAAATCAACCCAATAGCATAAAGAAATTGATAATTAAATAGATGAATCCTCAGTTAGGTAAATAAATCCAAATAGGAACATAGGAGACTCTTCTTTAACATCAAACATAAGCGTCCAATTCAGAATACACATTTGACAATTAAAAACATAGTAAGAATGCCTAGAAAAAATTATTCTATAATCAAGGTCAATAAAAACTTTAATCAGAACAAGCATTGCATCAATCAGCCCAATAGAAAAAGAACCAAAAAAATTTAAGCTATCAAAAAAAGAACGAATATCTTCCATCTTTGGCCGTTCAAATGAAAACTTTCCAATCAATGAAAAAGCAAATAGCTCAGTTAATCTTTCAATATCCTCATCTAAAATCATAATTGTTGGAGTACCTTTAAATGTCTTATGAAGCAAATTCAAAGGAGGCTCGATGGTGGAATTCTTACTAGCTAATGCCTCTTTGGAAGATTTAGTAATAATAGGTAATTTAGAGGTAGGGCTACCTAAAAAATCTGATGCCCTAGCAGGATCCATCAACACAAGGGATTTGCCCCATGGATTTCAAGTAGTTGATGCCATGAGTCATGGTGTCATCATAAGAATGGGTAGAGATCCGCCCAGGGCTGATAATCTATAAGAAATCCAAGAGAGAAATCACTTAAAAACTCACCAAGAATGCGAGGGATCCCAAAATTGCTCAATAAGAGGGTTTAGTTTTGTTTTAGAGTTTAGGTTTTAGGTTTAGTGTTTATTAGATATTATTAGGTTTTATTAGTTTAATGTTATTATTAGTTTTATATTTAGTTTAGTTAGTTTAGTTTTAGTTAGGTTATTAGTTTAGTTTTAATTATTATTATTTTGATAGTTTAGGTGGGGTTGGGGTTTAGTTTATTAGTTTACTTAGTTTATTTATTTCTTGTGATTTACTTTGTTTTAGTTTATTTATTAGTTATTATTAGATTTTAATTAGTTAGTTAGCTATTATTATTAGTTTATGGTTTTATTATTATTTAAGTTTTAGTTAGTTTTAGTTAGTGGTTTAGTTTTATTAGCTTTGTTTTGTTAGTTTATTTATTGGTTTATTAGTTTATTTGTGGGTTTAAGTTTATTAATTTATTATTATTAGTTTTTTTTAGTTTAGTTTATGGTTTATTTTTATTAGTTATTACTAGTTATTTATTATTTATTATTATTTTTAGGTTAGTTAGTTGGTTTATTATTAGTTTTATTTTAGATTATTTTTTATAGTTTATTATTATTATTATTTTATGTTTAATATTATTAATTTTATTATTATTATTTAATTTAATTATTTAGTTTGGGTTTAGGGTTTAGTTATTTAGTTATTTATTAGTTAGTTTATTATTATTATTATTATTATTATCTTAGTTAATTAGTTATTATTATTATTAGTTTTTATTAGTTTAGTTATTGTTAGTTAGTTTTTTTATTATTATTAGTTATTATTATGTGTATTTATTAGATAGTTTTTATGGTTTATTAGTTTAGGTTTAGGGTTTAGTTTTAGTTAGTTATTTAGTTATTTGTTATTAGTTATTATTATTAGTTTATTCATTTAGTTTTAGTGTTTATTTTTTATTAAGGTTTAGGTTAATTTATTAATTAATTACTTTTATTAGTAAGTTGTTTTATTTAGTTTGTTTATTAGTTTAATAATTTATTAGTTAGTTAGTTATTTATTTAATTTAGTTAGTTATTATTATTAGTTTATGTTTTTATTATTATTTAGGTTTTAGTTAGTTTTAGTTAGTGGTTTAGTTTTATTAGTTTAGTTTTGTTAGTTTATTTGTTAGTTTAGTATTTTAGTTTATTAGTTTTATTAGTTTAGTTATGGGTTTAGGTTTATTAGTTTATTATTATTACTTTTTTTAGTTTAGTTTATGGCTTTTATTAGTTATTATTGGTTATTTATTATTTATTTATTATTAGTATAGTTAGTTGTTTATTAGTTTAGTTTTAGATTAGTTTTTTAGTTTTATTATTATTTTTTTAATTTATGTTTATTATTATTATTTAGTTTAATTATTTAGTTTGAATTTTTGGGTTTAGTTATTTAGTAATTTATTAGTTATTTTTATTATTATTAGTTTGTTAGTTTAGTTAGTTTAGTTATTATTATTATTATTATTATTATTATTTATTTGTTTTAGTTTATTAGTTAATTTTATTTATTATTAGTTTATTTATTAGGTTTATTAGTTTAGTTATTTAGTTAATTTTGCTTTATTTAGTTATTAGTTTATTATTAGTAAGTTATTATTAATTTTTTTAGTTAGGTGTTTTATTGTTAGTTTATTATTAGTTATTAGTTAATTTATTAGGTTTAGTTATTATTATGTTTATTTATTAGTTAGTTTTTATGGTTTATTAATTTAGGTTTAGGGTTTAATTTTAGTTAGTTATTTATTAAGAGTTATTATTATTAGTTTATTAGTCTAGTTTTAGTGTTTATTATTTATTAAGGTTTAAGCTTATTTATTAATTAGTTTAGTTTTATTAGTTAGCTTTTAAGGTAATTAATTTATTAGTTTATTAGTTATTAGTTATAGTTATTAGTTATATATTATTAGTTTTAGTTTTATTAGTTTTATTTAGTTTTTTATTAGTTTTAGTTTTTTATTAGTTATTATTAGTTTAGTTTTTTTTAGTTAGTTTATTAGTGTGGTTTTTTTATGTTTAATTTAGTTATTTGTTTGTTTATTAGTTTAGTTAGTTTTTGTTATTATTAGTTCATTAGATTTGTAGTTATTATTTAATTAGTTTAGTTTAGTTTATTTTATTAGTTTTTGTTTTTATTTATTATTAGTTTTTGTTTATTATAAGTTTGTTAGTTTTAGTTTTAGCTAGTTTAGTATAGTGTTTTGTTAGTTTATTATTAAGGCTTAAGGTTTAGGGTTTAGGGTTTAGGGTTTTAGATATGGGGTTTAGGGTTTTAGGGATTATAGTTTAGGGTTTAGGGTTGGTTTTAGGGTTTAAGGTTTAGTGTTAAGTGTTTTTAATATTTTTTATTTTTTATTTATAGGGTTTAGGGTTTAGGGTTTAGATTTTAGGTTTAGGGTTCAAGTTTTAATTTAGGGCTTAAGATTGTTCATTATTTTTATAAAGAACAAATTTAAATTCAATATTTCATCTTTTTGATTTTATCAACTAGGTAACACACTAAGTTCTTTAAGACACAAGGGAAGACTTAGATAAAAAATTAGCACGCATAGAGCAAATCAAAAACCCTAGATAAGTAGAACCATCTTAATTATAAAGACTTAGTTTCATAACCAGCAGGTTGGATTGGCCATTCTTCCATTTCTCTAGTTCCCATCAGAATCATCCCGGCCTTTCGTGTAGCATGGTCCACCATCATATCCATGATATGTCCCGCCGGAACCACCATGGTTGTAATCTCTGTCACTCCTCTTGCCACCATAACCACCACTACTCCAATCACCACCTCCATATCCACCAACACATCTAGATCTCACACCACCACTGCGATAACCGCTGCCACCCCTCTTCGCCTCCACCACCAGATCTAGGCTAAGCCTAGTTGATAGTGATGTTCATGTCATCAAGGTTCTTCACATTCTTAGGGTTTAGGTTTAAGTTTAGGTTTATTAGGTTTTAGGATTTATGTTGATTTTTTAATTTATTTTGTTACTTTAGGTTTAGGTTTAGGGTTTGGGGTTTAGAATTTAGGGTTTAGAGATAGGGTTTAGAGTTTAGGGTTTTGGTTTAGTGTAGGTTTGTGTTGGGATTAGTAGGGTTTATGGTTTTAGGTTTAGGGTTTTAAGGTGAGTTTAGGTTTATGGTTAGTTTAGTGGAAGGTTTAGGGTTTAGTTTTAGTGTCATTTCAATGTTTAGTTTAGAGTTTAAGGTTTAGTAGGGTTGTCTTTAGAGCCCAGGGCCCAGGTCAGTGATCAGTGGCATTGGCCTGGGTTTTATGGAGTCAGTTTTAGAGCCCAGGTATGGTAGAGGAAGGTAGGGTTTTAGGTATTTATGTTAAGGTTTTGTCAAACGTTTAGGGCTCACATCTTAGGTTTAGGTTTAGGATTTAGGCCCAGGGAGTGAGTGAGCCCAGGGCCCAGTGGGTTTTAGGGCCTTAGGAGAGTTTAGGGAGGGTCAGTTAGTAGGGTAGGGTTTAACCCAGGATCTGTGATAGGGCCTGGTATAGCTTTTTTTTAAGCAAAAGCAAAATGGTAGGTTTAGGTTTATTTAGTTTTTTATTTTTAGTTATTTTTTTATTTAAATTTATTTTTATTTTATTTAGTTTATTTTATTTATATTAGGTTTATTTATTTTAGTTTCTATTTTTTAATTTTATTTTATTTTTTAAGTTTAAGTTTAGGTTTAGGTTAAGCTTTATCTTTAAGTTTTATTTTTTTTTTTTTTTTAGGTTTAAGTTTTATTTTTTATTTTTAGGATTAGATTTAGGTTTCTATTTTATTTTATTTAGCTTTAAGTTGTGTTTTGGCCCATTATAGGGTTTTATTTTTAGTTTACTTTATTTATTTAGTTTATGGTTTAGGTTTAGGTTTAGGTTTAGGTTTATTTTAGTTTAATTTATGTTAGTTTAGGTTTAGGTTAATTTTATTTTGGTTATTTTGGGTTTAGCTTTTTGTTTTTAATTTAGGGTTTAGGTTTTATTTTTTATTTTTTTAGGTTTATTTTTTAGGTTTATGTTTTTATTTGGATTTTAATTTATTTAATATTAGTTTATTTTAATTTTATTTTATATTTGTATTTTATTTTATTTAGGTTAATTTTTTTAGTTAATTTATATACTTTAAGGTTTTATTTATTTTATTTTGGTTTAGTTTTATTTTATTTTATTTTTTAGGTAGGTTTAGGTTTAGGTAGGTTTAGTTTAGGTATTTTATTTTATTATTTTATTTAATTTAGGTGCATTTTATCCATTTATTTTAGGTTTTATTTAATTTAGGTGATTTATGGTAAGGTTTTGGGCCCAGGGGTTTGGGGCCCAGGGGCCCAGTGTGGGCCTGGGGTCAGTTTTAGAGTTTAGGGTTTAATGCCCAGGGCCCAGGGCCTAGGGTCCAAAGAAGTTTAAAGTTAGAGCCTGGGAGTTGAGAGGGAAGGCCTAGGGTTAGTTTAGGGTTTAGGGTTGTTTTTTTTAGATTTAGGGCTCAGTGGTTTATTTTAGAGCTCAGTTTAGGATTTATTTAGGGTTAAGAGTTTTAAAATTAAAAAATGATTAATATATTTATTTACATTTACTTTATTTTATTTATTTTAGTTTATTTTATTTTATTATTTTATTTTTTATTTTTATTTAGTTTAGTTTATTTATTTTAGTTTTGGTTTTTATATTTTAGTTTATTTTTTAGGTTTAAGTTTAGGTTTATGTTTATTTTTTTAGTTTATTTTATTTTTATTTTAGGATTTAGGGTTCTTATAGGGTTATCTTAGGTTTTAGGGATAAATTAGGGTTCATGGTTTAGGGTTTGCAGTTTATGGCTTAGCATTAGGGTTTTTTTTAATTTTTTTAATTTTTAATTTTTCTTAATTAAGTAACGTAGTAGGTTTAGGTTTATTTAGTTTATTTTTTATTTATTTAAATTTTATTTTATTCTTAATTTTTATTTACGTTTTGTTTCTAATTTTTATTTACTTTAGTTTATTTTATTTTTTTATTTATTTATTTTTTAGTATTTTTTCATTTTTTTTAGTGTAGTTTTCTTTTTATTACATTTTTTAGGTTTCAATTTTATTTTTTTATTTTTAGGTTTAAGTTTAGGTTTTTATTTTAAGTTTATCTTTGGTCTTTATTTTTTATTTTAGGTTTAATTTAGGTTTAGTTTATTTTAAGTTTAGGTTTATTTATTTTAGTTTTGTTTAGGTGTAGGTTTATTTTATTTTTTTTAGTTTTTTTTAGTTTAGGGTTTAGGGTTTATTTTTATATTTTGGTTTTACTTTTGGTTTATTTTTTTAGGTTTAGGTTTTATTTAGTTTTATTTTATTTTAGGATTATTTTAGTTTTATTTTAAGTTTTAAATTTTATTTTGGTTTTAGTTTTAGATTTTAACTTATTTATTTTTAGTTTTATTTTTATTTTATCTTCTTAGGTTTAGATTTAGGTTTAGTTTATTTTATTTAATTTTGGTTTAGGTTTTTATTTATTTGTAGGTTTATTTAGTTTAGGTTTAGATTTTTTATGGTTTATGGTAGTGGAGGGTTTGTGGTTTAGGGTTTATGGGTGGGTTTGGGGTTTATGGAGGGTTTAGGGGTGTGGAGGGTAGGGTTTAGGGTTTAGTTTAGGTTAATGTTAGGGGTGGAGGGTTTAGGGTTTAGGTTTTAAGTTGGGGTTTAAGGTTTAGTTTAGGTAAGGTCGTTTTAGTTTAGGGTTTAGGACTTTTGGTTTTTTTTTTTTTTTTCTTTTTTAATAGAGAATAAATTCATATGGAACATTTCTTCTTTTCGATTTCAACAACCAAGTAACACGCCAAGTTTTCTAAGACACAAGTGACGACATAGATAAAAGTTAGCACGCATAGAGCAAATGAAAAACCTTAGATAACTAGAACCATCTCTACCATAAAGACGTAGTTCTATAAGTAGCAAATTTGATTGATCATTTTTCAGTTTCTCCAGTTCCCAATAAAACCACCCTGGCCTCTTTAATAGCGGGATTCACCATCATATCTCTGATCTTTTCCTCCGCCACCACCATGGCTCTAACTTTTGTCGCTGCTCCCACCTCCATAACCGCCACTTCTTTTACCAGCACCTCCATATTTGTGACCACCACTGAGATAATTGGGCCTCCATCTTCACCTCCATCGACTGACCTGCTGACATGTGATGTTCATGTCTTCAAGGTCTATTCTTAGGGTTTTAGGTTTATTAGGTTTTAGGGTTTAGGTTTATTTTTTAATTTATTTAGTTACTTTAGGTTTTGGTTTAGGGTTTAGGGATTAGGGATAAGGTTAAGGGTTTTTTGTTTAGGGTTTAGTGTTTAGGGTTTAGGGTTTAGGATTTTAGGGTTTATGCTTTAGGGTTCAAGGTTTAGGGTGGGGGTTTAGGGTTTAGGGTGTAGGTTTTAGGATTTAGGGTTTAATGTTTAGGATTTAGGGTTTTTAGGGTTGAGAGTTAAGTGTGTAGGGTTTAGGATTTAGGATTTAGGTTTTAAGTTTTAAGTTTTAGGTTTAGGGTTCAGGTTTTAGTTTAGGGTTTAGGTCTTTTGGTTTTTTTTTTTAAAATTGAACAAATTCAGATTCATCATTTCTTCTTTTCAATTTCATCAACCAGGTAACACACCAAATTTTCTAATGCACAAGTAACAACATAGATATAAAATGAGCACGCATAGAGCAAATCAAAAATACTAGATAACTAGAACCTTCTATACTATAAAGAGATATTTCCATAAGCAATAGATCGGATCGACCATTCTTCAGTTTCTCCAGTTCCCATCAGAACCACCTTGGCACCATCAAATCCATGATCTCTCCCTTCGCCACCACCATGGCTGTAACATATGTCCCTCCTCCCGCCTACATAACCACCACCGCTCCGACCACCACCACCACCACCACCTCCAGATCCCCCACCACCACTACGATTACCGCCGCCTTTACCTTCGACTCCACCGCCAGATCTAGACTGAGCCTAGTCGATGATGATGTTCTTGTCATCAAGGTTCTGCCCATTCTTAGGGTTTAGTTTTTTTTAGGAAAAGCTAGAATTTTATTACATTAAAAATAAAGGATACAATGTCATTAAAAGGGGTAAAGCTCAAATTTCTACTGCTCACAGAGCTACAAGAAACCTTAAGTGCTAAACCCCTTATCTAAGTACAATTAATAAAAGAAAATAAAAGAGCAAAAGCAATAACATAAAAGCAAATCAGAAAGTACACAAAAATAACTAATAAAACTTAAGAAATAATAAAAGGTCTAGTCAACAACAGTTCATTATCACTTTGAGAAGGAAAGATAAGCAAGATCCACATCAACAGTACTTGAGTGGGCTGAGTAAAGATCATTCCATCTATGAAGTTCAACCTACAAAAGAAATCTGCAAAATACTACAAAGGAAATGGCCATAGCTCAAGGAAAATTGATAAAGTAAATAATTTAGAAAGAGCTGAGAAAGAGAAGGCTCGGGCTTAGTTAAGATCATCTCAAGGGGCAACAATACATATTGGCATCCCATGCTACCAACTAGAGAGAAGATATAGGGAAATAGCAAGGGCATCATAGCCAACATACCTGATATAAGCAATCATCCTAGCAAAATAGTCCAAAGTGACCTAGTTCTCATAGAGAAAAATAGCCACCAAAGAAGAAACCCACCAACCAAAACCCACAATGACCAAACACATAAAGCCAACATCTCGAGTTTGTGGCGAGAATAACCCACAACTAACTCCAGAGCACTAGCAATACAAATCCAAGGGAAAAACCTGAGAGAAGAAGATAAGCAGCACCTGAGAGAAGAAAGCCATAGCATAGAGAGACAAAGAGGGCATCTAGCAGTTACCATCAAAGCCACCACCAAGGCAACCAAACAGAAAGCAAATCAACCATCACCAACCAAGAGGAAAATAATAGGAAACAAAGAGAGCCAACTAAACTAAATGGAGTCAATACCGACATACAACATAAAGCCCAAACCACCAAACCACTACACAAGCATCCAAAAAAGGACATCAGCCATAAAAAACCCCTCAAGCAGCCAACCCCCAACAACCAGTCCTTAATAGGACCAAAAAAACCAACAAGAGCTCATATCCTCCACCAAAAAAATAGCCAATAAAACCACCCAGGCCAGTAGCCAATAGGATGAGCAGTAGGAGAAGTCAGAGCAGCAAAAAAACTAACACCCAAAATTGGGAAGCAAAAATAAAGGAAAAATAGCTGCACCCAAGAGAGGATAACCAACCTAAGAGCAGACCAGAAACCCAACCAAAAGCACCTAAACCAACCATCAAACACAGACAACGCATCCACCCAACCAACAAACCTAGATAACCAAAATAGCCAACCAAACTAGTCAGCCAACAAAACTAACCAGTAAATAGAGCTAATACAAAGCCCAAAAAGAGGGAAAAGAACAACAGACAAAGCAACAACCCACTTGGAGATCTCAAAATAACCAAGAAATAAAAATGGTAATCACCCAGCCAAACTAGAAAAGGCTAAGGAGGACAACCTGAGAGGACAACCTGACCAAAAGTAGGAAAACTGTAAGGAAAAGAACAAGGCTAGAGGCAAACAAAACCTCTTCCAAATCCCAAAGAGTAGATAGTCACTACAAACGAGAAAACGGGGAGACAAAAATCACATAACAGTTAACTCAAATTCACTAGGTAGATAGAACCAACTAATAGAAACCTCCAAGCCAAACTATGAAAGGATAATCAAGCCAGAAGAGGCCAATAGTAGCCATGAAAAAATAACCACCCAAAATAGCCAGGCAAATGAAAGAAACAAATAGTAGTAACCAGCAGAACCAACCATAGCATCTGCAAATCCAATTCAAAAAAGGCAACAGCTAGGAAAAACTAAAGGCAAACCAACATTCATTGGTAAAAAGAGTAGGCCAAAATTTGGCACAACCACAACCCAACAGGAGACACAAAGCATGAGCGAGAGAAAGAAAACTGCCAGGCTAAGAGGATAGGGAAACCAATTAAAAATTACACCACTAAGACCCAAAAAATGGCCAGGCAAGTATAGAATGGGGTAAAGAGGAAGGGGGTTTAATTATAGAAATAAACTCACCTAAAACCACTTCCTAATGAGGGGAGAAAAAAAATAACAAAAATAGATTGAATAAAACCACCATAGAAAAAGATTAATAAAATAGCAGAAGGTTAAAATCTGAGGTCAGGTAGTCTAGTGTTATCTGGATTGATAAGACCACACAGATGCTTAGGTATGTTATGGTTATCAAATAAAGTGAGCTCATTTAATCACCCTCCCAAATTAGCTAAGAAATCAGCACAAGCATTACTTTCATGAAGAATGTGAAAATTTTGTAGCAAACTTGAGAAAAAAGCTTTTTAGTGTGATTAAGAAGATAAAATAAGTCAGCATTTACCATTTTATTATTAGTAAGCATATCAAGTAAATGAAGAGAATCAACTTCAATCCAAATAGTATAAGGGCCCTTGCTTAAATAAATATCAATTATTTTGTTAACAACCATGAGTTTAGCATAAATAATAAATCAAGCTTTGAGGGGGTAGGCAAAAGCATAAATGACAGTGCCTTTAGATTCCCTAAGAATTCCACCACAGTCATATTTGATTTGGGAAATAGAACCATAAATATTGATCTTAATTGAATTTTCTTTAGGCTTAATCGAATGTATAATGCTAATACTCTTGTAGGAAGGATCATCATGCAAAGTGATATCCAATTTTTTAGCCACAAATTTATAACCTCTAAAGTGAAAATTGCTAATTAAATTTGCATTAAATAAAGCATGAATTTTTTTCTTTAGTTCTAGCAAGGATCGTTCTATGGTTCATTGGGATAACATGATATTTAGCATCATTTTTGTCCATCCTAATGAACTAAATAAGGGTAATAGCAATTAAAACTTCGATATGACCATTCACAGTTTTATGGAAACAAACTTTAAGAAGTTGATATAATGAAAGAGAGCCATGAAAATAGTAAGTGTTAAATAAATCATCATACCATATCCAAAGTTTGGAAGCAATAGCACCATTGACAAAAAAATGATTAACATTTTCAATATGAAAGTAATAATAACACTTATAAGTTAAGTAAAACCCTTTAAGCAAGAGCAAGGAATCAACCAAGATGAAGTTTCAAAATCCTCCAATCTAAAATTGATTAAGAAATGGGAAAGATATAATTTTCAAATTTTAATGAATACATTAGAGGTGTTTTATTTATTTCTAATAAAATTCCAAACCTCTTTAAGAATGAAATCACCATTGTAAGAGGGGTTAAAAAGGATTTGACCCAGTTTATTAGAAAAGATAGTGATGTTGTAAAACATGTCAAAAATAGAAATAGGAATGTAGTTCTCAAGTTTGTTTTCATTCTATTTTTTATTAAGACGGGTTGTAGGTTTAACGTCATATAGGGTTTAAGGTTTAGAGTTTAGGAATTAGGAATTAAAGTTTTTATTTTTTAAATTAAGTAAACTAGTAGGTTTATGTTTAATTAGTATATTTAGTATATTTTTTATTTATTTAAGGTTCAGGGTTTAGGGTTTAGGTATGGTTTTTAGCTTTGGTTTATGGTTCAAGTTTTAGGGTTTAGGGCTTTAGGTATTAGGGTTTAGGTTTTAGTTTAAGGTTTAGGGTAATTAGTTTTTTTTTAATAGAGAATAAATTTAGATTAAGCATTTCTTCTTTTCGATTTCATCAACCAAGTAGCACACCAAGTTTTCTAAGACACAATCAACAACATAGATAAAAAATGAGCACGCATAGAGAAATTTAAAAAACCCTATATAACTAGAACCACGTTTACTATAAAGACACCGTTCCAGACATAGCAGATCAGATTGGCCATTATTCATTTTCTCCAATTCACATCAGAACCACTCTATCCTCTCGAGTAGCAGGATCCACCATCATATCTCCGATCTCTCCCTCCGCCACCACCATGGCTGTAACCTCCATCTTTCCTCCCGCCTCCATAACCACCTCTACTCTGACCACCAACTCCATATCCACCAACACCTCAAGATCCCCCACCACCACTATGATAACCACCACCACCACCTTCACCTCCATCGCTAGATCTAGACTAAGCCTGGTTGATGGTGATGTCCTTGTCTTCCAAGTTTTTCCCATTCTAAGGGTTTAGGTTTATTAGCTTTGGGTTTGAGGTTTATTTATTAATTTATTTAGTTACTTTCGATTTAGGTTTAGGGTTTAGGGTTTAGGATTTAGGGGGGTTTAGGGTTAATGGTTAAGGGTTTAGGGTTTTAGGTTTATGCTTTAGGGTTTAGGGTTTAGTGTTTAAGGTTTAGGGTTTAGGTTGGGTTTAGAGTTTAGGGTTTAGGGGCTTTAGGGTTTAAAGTTTTAAAGAATTTAAGTAAACCCAGTAGGTTTATTTAGTATATTAGTTTATTTTTTATTTATTTTAGTTTATTTTCTTTATGTAGGTTTATTTTATTATTTTATTTAGTTTAGTTTATTTATTTTAAGTTTATTTATTTTTAATTTAGGGTTTTTATTTTAATATATTTTTTTAGGTTTTGGTCTAAGTTTAAGTTTATTTTTAAGTTGAGTTTTATTTTTATTTTATTTTTTATGTTTAAATTTTATTTTTAATTTTTAGGTTTAGGTTTAGTTTTTTTTTTTTTTAGGTTTAAGTTTTTGGTTTTTATTTTAGGTTTATTATAGGTTTTATTTTTTAGTTTAGGCTTAGGTTTATTTTTAGTTTATTTTATTTTATTTAGCTTAGGTTTATGTTTATGTTTAATTTATTTTAGCTTTAGGTTTAGGTTTTCTTTATTTTAGTTTAGTTTATTTTAGTTTAGGTTTAGGTTTATTTTAATTTTCTTTTTAGTTTAGGTTTTTTTTTAGTTTAGGGATTAAGTTTTATATTTTAGGTTCAGGTTTTTATTTATTTTTTATTTAATTATATTTCAAGCTTATTTTATTTTTATTTTACGTTTAGCTTTTCTTTAATATAGGTTTTTTATTCTTATGTTTATATTATTTTTAGTTTAGTTTTGATCTTTATTTAATTTATTTTAGTTTATTTTTACTTTTATATTTTATTTTAATTTTAGGTTTAGGTTTAGTTTTAGTTTGTCTATTTTATCTTTATTTTATTTAGCTTTATGTTTTATTTTATTTTAGGTTTTATTTTTGTGAAGTTTAAGTGGGTAAGGTGGAGGTAGGATTGGGGTCAGGAGGGCCCAGGGAGGGGGGTGGGAGTGGGTCAGACTAAGGTCAGGGCCCAGGTTTCAGTGGGGCCTGTGGAGGTTGGGAGGCCCAGTGGCCCAGGAAGTGGGTAGAGCCTTAGTGGCCCAGAGAGAGGGAAGTGGTAGGGTTTCAGGTCAGTTAGGGCCCAGTGGTGGTTTAGGGTTTAGGCTCATGGTCAGTATTAAGACTAGGGTCTGGGGGTCTGTCCTCAGCCCCAGGGTAGGGTTTAGGTCAGATTAGGGTCCAGCCTTAAGGGAGTGGAGGATCTTGGAGGGTTTAGGGTCATTTGTGAGTTGGAGGGCTTGTGGTAGGGTCTAGTTTGGGGTTTGGGTCAGATGGTCAGGGTTTAGGGTGGCTAAACATTTATGATTTGGGAGGGTCAGCTTTGGAGTTTAGTTATTTAGGCCTATGGTTTATTAAAGTTTGTTTAGTTTTAAATTATAGGTTTAGGGTTAGTGAGTAGGTTTTTTTTTAAAATTAAGTAAACCCGATAGTTTAGGTTTATTTAGTTTATTTAGATATCATCCATTTTATTTTAGTTTATTTAATTTTTTTTATTTTTATTAGGTTTAGTTAATTTATTTTAGTTTTATTTATGTTAGTTCAGGATTTTTATTTTACTTTATTTTTTAGGTTTAGTTCTAGGTTTAGGTTAATGTTTATTTTTTTAGTTTAGTTTTATTTTTATTTTTATTTTTTTTGTTTTTATTTTATTTTTTTTTAGGTTTAGGTTTTGGTTTTTATTTTATTTTTTGAAAGTTTAGGTTTTAGGTTATTATTTAAGGTTTATTTTATTTTTTAGTTTAGATTTAGTTTTAATTTTTGTTTATTTTATTTTATTTAGCTTAGATTTAGGTTTAGGTTTAGTTTATTTTAGGTTTAGGTTTATGTTTTATTTATTTTAATTTAGTTTATTTTAGTTTAGGTTTAGGTTTATTTTATTTTTATTTTAGGTTTAGGTTTTTTTTTTAGTTTAGGGATTATGTTTTATTTTATTTAATTTAGGTTTTATTATTAGGTTTATTATTTTTTTGTTTAAGATTTTATTTTTTTTTATTTTTTATTATATTTTAAGTTTATTTTATTTATATTTTAGGTTTAGTTTTATTTTATTTAAGTTTTCATTTTTTTAGTTTAGTTTAGGTTTTATTTATTTTATTAGTTTAGTTTTAATTTTTTATTTTCTTTAAGTTTATAGTTTAGGTTTATTTAGGTTTTAGTTTATGTTTTTATTTTTTTTTATTTTTTTATTTTATTTTACTTTTGATTTTATTTATTTATTTTATTTTGGATTAGATTTTATTTATTTATTTTATTTTTATGTATTATTTAGATTAGGTTAAAGTTTTTAGCTTTTTAGGGTTTAGAGTTTGGTATTTGGCATTTAGGGTTTAAAGTTTATCATTTTGTTGGGTTTAAGGTTTAGGGGTTAGGGTTTGGGGTTTAGGGTTTAGGTTTTAAGGTTAAGAAATTAAGGATTAGGGTTTTAGGATTTAGGGTTTAGGGTTTTAGGATTATGGAGGCATGTGGTAGGGTAAGTTTAGGTCCAGTTTTAGTTTAGGGTTTAGAGTTTTTGGTTTTTTTAATAGATAATAAATTCAAGTTCAACATTTCTTCTATTATTTATTTAGTTTATTTATTTTTATTTTTATTTTTATTTATGTTTACTTTTTATTTTGATTTAGTTTAGTTTATTTATTTTAGGTTTAGTATTTATGTTTGGGTTTCGACTTAGGTTTATTTTTCAGTTGAGTTTTAAACATTTTCATTTTTAGGTTTGGGTTTTATTTTTTATTTTAATGTTTAGGTTTTATTTTTTATTTTTTAGGTTTAGGTTTAGGTTTTAGGTTCATTTTAGGTTTATTATTTTAGTTTAGTTTTATGTTTATTTTAGTTTATTATATTTTATTTAGTTTAGGGTTTAGGTTTAGTTTATTTTATGTTTATGTTTAGGTTATATTTATTTTAGTTTAGTTCTTTTAGGTTTAGTTTTAATTTATTTTGCTAATTTATTTTTATTTTAGGTTTAGGTTTTCTTTATTTTAGTTTATGGTATAGGTTTTCTTTTTTATTTATTTTTAGGTTTAGTTCTTAGGTTTAGGTTTTTATTTAGTTTATATTTTATTTTACTTTAGGTTTATTTTATTTTTATTTTATGTTTAGTTTTTATTTTATTTAGATATGCCATTCTTAGGTTTATTTTATTTTTTTAGGTTAGTTTAGGGTTTTATTTATTTTATTTAAGTTTATTTTTATTAGTTTATTTTTTAGGTTTGGTTTTAGGTTTTACTTTTCATTTATTTAACATTTTTATTTAGGTTTAAGTTTATTTAATTATTTTATTTTAGGTTTTATTTAGTTTAGGTTTAGATTTTTGATTTTATGATTTGGTTTAGGGTTTAGGGTTTAGGGTTTAGTGTTTAGGTTTAGGGTTTTGGGTTTAGGGTTTAGGGTTAAGGGTTAGCTTATGGTTTAGGGTTAGTTTAGGGTTTAGGATTTAGGTTTATGGTTTACGTTTAAAGGTTAGTTTAGCATTAGGGTTTTTTTTTTTTTTTTTTAAGGGAAGCCCCATGAGGGGTATTTTATTACCACAAAAAAAGGGTTACAAGGTCCTTAAAGGGGATAAACTCCAGATCTACTGCTCAAAGAGCTACATTCAGCCTAAGGAGTAAATCCCCAGTCTAAGTACAGACAAAAGCAATAGAACACTTTAAAGCAATCAAAAGATACAGTTAGATTTGCATAATAAACCAAAAGCAAATTGTGACCAATACTCTGCAGGACTTGAGAATGATCACATGGTGCAAACCAAGAGAAAAAAGGAAGGAGGTCCCAACAATTTAGACCGACAAAAATTAGAGCATTATAGTGACAATATGATGACTAAAAATGCAAAGTGCAAAATTTAGAAAAGAGAAAAGATAGAGAAGGCTCGTGCTCACAGATGTGATGCAAAAGTGTGCATCCAAACTTCGTGAGAAGGGTTACTTCACAAGAGCTACTACCAAACCAAAATGGAGTGAAAACAACACAGCCATCATAGCCAACAAACCTGTTAGGAGATAGCAGCCAGTTGTAGAAGGTCTGATTGAGTGGATTACAAACACACCTAATCGATAATATCATCACCATATCAAGAGAATACAGAAACAAATGTGATGGAGCCAACATTGCAGAATCCCAGTAATAAGATCAGGCAGATTAGGGGACCATAACAAATGAAGTGAAGCATCTGCTGGAACCAAGCCAAACAAAGCAACCTCATGCATTCGGATTAAGAAACCGCCGTGAAAGGTAAAAGAAAGTCCCAACCTAAGTTACCATAGAAATTATAGCATTAAAGTACAAAGTGATTAAGAGATAAAAGATAATGTCGACCCCAATGAGACAAATCCGACAAGAAAATCGAAAAGCTACCACATAAGGAACATTCATAAGAGCAATAATATCCCAATACACCCACAATCCTTGCGTAAATACCCCACGCTTGCCATAATAACAATCATTGAGAGTATACAAACCATAGGTTAAGATCAAGTAGAATAGTTGATTAGTACGTGATCAATACTAGCAAAGACTAAAAGGGATACTATAGCAGGTTAAGATAGTATCCCAAAGACAACTAATCAGATAAACCAAATCCACAAACATCCAAAGTCTTAAAATAGTAACAGGTAACATCAGACTAAAGTACCTCTCAAACAGGAATGACACTCCAATCCAAGAAGGTAACAGCACAAACCCAGTAGATGCAGGATTACAATATAAACAATGATCAGAATATGATTCACGAAATGAAAAGAACCCACCAAAAAATAATATGGGCAATCAAATCGAAAGTCACCCCATCGAACAACTAATGCAACATTGTAAGCCACTAGAATATAAAATAAGAAGATGATTCCAAGTAGAGACATCATTACCAAGCAGAAATTTTAAGACAATAAAGGTCCAAAACCAGAACTTGCTAAGCCAGTAGTAGGCAAGGTGGCAAAAAATAGCAGGAGGAAAATTGGGAGAAGCAGTAGCAGAAAAAATCTGCAGCAGCCCGAACCCAAAGGGATTAAAAAACCAAATCAACCAACAAATCAACAAACAACCATGGCAGCAAACCTCCAAAACCCAAAAGTAATTAAACCCAATCCATTCCAAGACAAGGATTTCACCAAAATAACCATTAAAAGAGACCAGTATTACAATTTCTTCCTGCGAAAGCATGAGGTTAGGCATTATAAGCAAGGACACTGTAAAAGTCCTCGAAGCCCAAAATCCTTTCAACATAAGTGTTGAAACCTTTATGAATTAGGCCTTTAAGGAGGAAAGGGTCCCAAGGAATGTAAGCATCAGCCAAAGAAATATTGTAATCATCAAAATAAAAATTGCAACTAGCATAATGCAGAATCCGTTGAAGCAACAACATAGGTATTAGCAATGCTCCAAGCCATATTGTCAGTGAGAAAAAACTGGTTAAAGAAGTTAGTACTAAAATCTAAGCCCATCAAAACAGATAACTTCCTCTAGCAATGGTTAATTCTCTAAGGTTTAGAAATGAATGTATCAATGAAATTAAATTCCCAAGTGGGATTGCAGTTATAAAACCAGTAATAGGTAACACAAGCCTCAACTGGGTTCCAATTCAAGAGATTGATGTGCATATAGACAAATCGATCGCTGAAAATCAAAAGCTACCACATAAGAACATTCATAACAAAGAAGAACAATATCCCAATTCAGCCCAATCCTTACGTAAAATACCCCACGGCTTGCCATAAATAACAATCATTGAGAGTATACAAACCATAGGTTAAGATCAAGTAGAACAGTTGATTAGGCACGATCGCACAATACTAGCAAAGACTAAAAGGGATACTACAAGAAAGTTAAGACAGTAGCCCAGAGACAACTAATCATAAAACCCAACAAAGACAAACAATAGATGCAGGATTACAAATATAAACAATGACCCAAATATGATTCACATACCCCAAATGAGCAAAGAACCTAGCCAAAATAATCCAGTAATCAAAAAAGTCACTCCCATCGAGCAACTAATGCAACATTGTAAGCCACTAGAATATAAAATAAGAAGATGATTCCAAGTAGAGACATCATTACCAAGAATTTTAAGACAATAAAGGTCCAAAACCAACTTGCTAAGACAAGGTGAAAGATGGCACAGAGGAAAATTGGGAGAGAAGCAAAGCAGAAAAAAATCGCAGCCAAACCCAAAGGGATTGCCAAATCAACAAACAAAAATCAACAAACAACCATGGCAAAGAAACCTCCAAAACCCAAAAGTAATTAAACTCAATCCATTCCAGTACAAGGATTTTAGACCAAAATAACCATTAAAAGAGACTAGGGTATTACAATTTCTTCCCTGCGGAAAGCGTCAAGTTAGGCATTATATAAAGCAAGGACATATAAAGTCCCAAGCCCAAATACCAACCAAAAATCCTTTTCAAAGATAAGTGTTGAAACCTTTATGAATTAGGCTTTAAGGAGGAAAGAGTGTCCAAGGAATGTAAGCATCACCAAAGAAATACTATAATCATCAAAATAAAATTGCAACCAAAGATAATGCACGTAATCTTGCCTAGAAGCAACATAGGTAGTAGCAATGCTCCATGCCATATTGTCAGTAAGAAAAAATTGGTTAAAGAAGTTAGTACTAAAATCTAAGCCCATCAAAATAGATAACTTCCTCCAGCAATGGTTAATTCTCACAGGTTTATAAATGAATGTATCAATGAAATTAAATTCCCAAGTTGGATTGTATAAAACCAATAACAATGTAAGGCTCAACTGGTTCCAATTCAAGAGATTGATGTGCATATAGTTCAACATCTATAATATTATAAATGCCAAAACAAAAAAATCTTCCAACTAAAGGAGAAGGCACAAGTCATGGCAAAGAGCACAAGATAGCAATGATATCTATGAGGAGTATCCATAAAGAACACAAGGAAAGAAAACCAAAAAAAGGGAGCAAGAGGAGAATTAGATTCGAGGAAAGGAAGCCCAATTGTCCAAGTTAACTGCACCACACAAGTATTTGGGTAATGTAAATTGATCAAAGAAGATGATATGCCTAATCTCGCACTGATTTGTAAGATAATCAGTGTGTTACCTTCACCAAACATGAGTGATGGTAAAATTCAGAGAGAGAAGAGCCCTAGTTTGCTTGAGGAGGTAGTACAAACAAGCTTGCTCAAATTGGTAGAAGTCAAAAGGTCAATCAGTAGAAGAGCATCCACCTCTATCCAAATATTGAGCCAGCCATTTTGAAGACAAATTTCTAGAGCTTTGTGGACTACCATAAGCTCAGTATAAGGGACAGTGCTGGAAATAAGGGGATAAGCAAATGCACATAGGACTATACCCTTAGAATCCTGAAAATGCCTCCACAACCAGAGCCATTATGAGAGACAGAGCCATCAGTATTAATTTTAATAATATGATCAAGAGGTTTTTTCCAAAACCATTCTATCATTTTGAATAGTAAGGTCGGTCTGAAGGTTGAGGCCCAACTTATTACAGATTTACATTTTAAAATGTTTGTGATGAATTAAATTGGCTTAGGGTTTAGTGTTTAGCATTTAGAGTTTAGGGTTTAGGGTTTGAGGGTTCAGGGTTTATGATTTAAGGTTTAGGGTTTAGTGTTTAGAGTTTAAGGTTTATGGTTAGTTTTAGGGTTTAGGGTTTACAGATAAATTTTTTTAAATTATTTTTATTTTTTATTTTTTTAAACGAAGTAAACTTGTAGATTTATGTTTATTTCATTTATTTTTTATTTATTTATTATATTATATTATTTTATTTTTATGTTTATTTAGTTTTATCTATTTATTTTATGCTTATTTATTTTAGTTTAAGTTCTTTTTAGTTTATTTTTTAACTTTAGGTTTAAGTTTAGGTTTAGGTTAATTTTTCAGTTTAGTTTTAATTTTATTTGATTTTTAGGTTTAGGCTTTATTTTTTACTTATTAGTTTAGGTTTATGTTTTTATTTTATTTTTTTAGGTTTAAGTTTTAGATTTTTATTTTAGGTTTTATTTTTTATTTAGGTTTAGATTTATTTTTAGTTTAATTGATTTTATTTATTTTAGGTTTGGGTTTAAGTTTAGCTTATTTTAGGCTTAGGTTTAGGTTTTTTTAATTTAAGTTTAGGTTTATTTTATTTTTATTTTAGGATTAGATTTTTTTTTAATTTAGTGTTTAGATTTTTTTAAATTTATTTTTAGGTTTATATTTTATTTTAGTTTTTGGTTTAGTTTATTTTAATTTTAGGTTTAGTTTTTATTTTTTAAGGTTTTTTATTTTTTAGTTTAGTTTAGGTTTTTATTAATTTAATTTTAGTTAAGTTTTTATTTTTTATTTTATTTTCTTTTTAGGTTTAGGTTTAGGTTTTAGATTATGATTTTATTTTATTTATCTTATTCTGCTTTAGGTTTTTTCATTTATTTTAGTTTTATGTTTTATTTAATTTATGTTTTGGTTTTTAGCATTTTATGGTTTAGGGTTTAGGGTTAGTTTAGTGTTTAGGATTTTGAGTTTAGGGTTTAGGTTTTATGTTTTAAGTTTAAGGTTCAGGTTTTAGTTTAGGTTTTAGGGTTTTTTTTTAATAGAGAACAAATTTAGATTCAATATTTCTTCTTTTCGATCTTATGAACCAAGTAACACACCATGTTTTGTAAGACACAAGCAACTACATAAATAAAAATGAGCATGCATAGAGCACATCAAAAACCTTAGATAGCTTGAACCATCTCTACTATAAAAACAAAATTTCATAAGCAGTAGATCGGGTCAGCTATTCTTCAATTTTTATTTTATTTAATTTTTTTATTCTTAGGATTGTTTAATTTTATTAATTTAGTTTAGGTTTTTATTTATTTTATTTTAGTTTATTTTTAATAGCTTATTTTATTTTATTTTTAGGTTTAGGTTAAGGTTCTAGTTTAGGTGTTTATTTTATTTTATTTTATTTAGGTTTAGGTCTTTTTTAATATTTTACTTTTTGGTTTTATTTAGTTTAAGTTTAAGTTTTTAGACTTTTAGGGTTTATGGTTTAGGTTTAGGGTTTAGGGTTTAACATTTAGTGTAGGTTTTAGGGTTTAGTTTTAGGGTTTAGGGTAGTGGTTTAGGTTTTTTTTTTTTTTTTAAAGTAAACTAGTAGGTTTAAGTTCATTTAGTTAATTTAATTAATTTTTTATTTATTATAGTTTATTTTAACTTTTATTTTTATTTATGTTTACTTTTTATTTTTATTTAGTTTAGTTTATTTATTTTAGTTTATTTTTTAGGTTTAGGTTTAGCTTTCGGTTTATTTTTTAGTTTAGTTTTATTTTTAATTTATTTTTTTGGTTTAGGTTATATTTTTTTATTTTTAGGTATAAGCTTATGTTTTTGTTTTCTATTTTTAGATTGAGGTTTTAGGTTTTTAAGGTCAATTTTTATGTTTTATTTTTTAGTTTAGGATTAGGTTTACTTTTAGTTTATTTTATTTTATTTAGTTTAGGTTTAGGTTTAGGTTTAGGTTTAATTTACTTTAATTTATTTTAGTTTAGGTTTAAGTTTATTATATTTTTATTTTAGGTTTAGAATTTTTTTAGTTTAGGGTTTAAGTTTTATTTTTTATTTATTTTAGGTTTTATTTTGGTTTTTTTGGTTTTTTTATTTAGTTTTTAGTTTATTTTATTTTAAGTTTATTTTCTTTTTATTTTAGGTTAAGTTTTTATTTTATTTAGGTTTTTTTTAGTTTAGTTTAGGTTTTTATTTATTTTATTTTAGTTTAGTTTTTATTACTTTATTTTATTATTTTTTAAGTTTAGATTTAGGTTGAGCTTTAGGTTTGGATTTTACTTTATCTTTTTATTTTATTATATTTTTCTATATTATTTTGTTTTAGGTTTATTCATTTATTTTATTTTTTAGGTTTTATTTAGGCTTTAGCTTTAGAAGGTTTAGGATTTTTGGGTTTAAGGTTTATTTTAGGGTTTAGGATTTATGTTAGTTTTAGGTTTAGTTTGTTTAAGGTTTAGGTTTAGGATTTGGGGTTTAGTCAGGGTTTTATGATTTAGAGGTTTAGTTTAGGGTTGTTTGGGTGTAGTGGGTTTAGGGTTCAGGGTTTATGGTTTAGGGTTTAGGATCTAGGGTTTAGGGTTTAGGGATTTTTTTTTATTGTAAGTAGGTTTAGGTTTAATTAGTTTATTTTTCATATATTTTTGTTTATTTATTAATTTATTTTAGTTTATTTTATTTTGGTTTATTTTTATCTTTATTTAGTTTAGTTTATTTATTTTAGGTTTATTTAATTTAGTTTATTTTGTTGGGTTTAGGTTTAGGTTTATCTTTATTTTTAGTTTGTTTAAATTATTATTATTTTAATTTTTGGTTTTATTCTATTTTATTTTTGGTTAAGGTTTTATTTTATTTTTTTAGGTTTTGGTTTGAGGTTTTTATTTGGGGTTTATTTTTAGGTTTTATTTTTTAGTTTAGATTTATGTTTATTTTTAGTATATTTTATTCTATTTAGTTTAGGGTTTAGGTTTAGTTTATTTTATATTTAGGTTTAGGTTTTATTTATTTTAGTTTAGTTTATTTGAGTTTAAGTTTAGGTTTTATTTACTTTAATTTATTTTAGTGTAAGTTTAAGTTTATTTTATTTTTATTTTAGGTTTTGAATTTTTTTAGTTTAGGGTTTAGGTTTTTTTATTTATTTTTAGGATTTATTTTAGGTTTATTTATTAGATTTAGGTATTTATTTAGTTTTTAGTTTATTTTATTTTAAGTTTATTATCTTTTTTTTTTTTTTTTTTTAGTTTAGTTAAGGTTTTTATTTATTTTATTTTAATTTAGTTTTTATTACTTTATTTTATTATTTTTTAGGTTTAGGTTTTGGTTGAGCTTTAGGTTTAGGTTTTAGTTTATGTTTTTTATTTTATTGTATTTTTCTATATTATTTTTGTTTAGGTTTTTTCATTTATTTTATTTTTTTGGTTTTATTTAGTTTAGCTTTACATTTTTAGCTTTTTAGGGTTTACAGTTTTTTTATGTTTAAGGTTTAGGGTTTAGGGTTTAGGATTTAGGGTTTAGGGTTTAGAGTTTAAGGTTTAGGGCTAGTATAGGGTTTAGCATTTAGGGTTTAGGGTTTATGGTTTAGTGTCTAAGGTTTTTTATGGTTTGGGTTTAGGGTTTAGGGTTTAGGGTTTAGGGTTTAGGATCTAGGTTTAGGGTTTAGGGATTTTTTTTAGTTTAAGTAGGTTTAGGTTTAATTAGTTTATTTTTTGTTTATATTTGTTTCTTTTTTTACTTATTTTGGTTTATTTTTATCTTTATTTAGCTTAGTTTCTTTATTTTAGGTTTATTTAATTTAGTTTCTTTTTTGGGGTTTAGGTTTAGGTTTATCTTTATTTTTAGTTTGGTTTAATTATTATTTTATTTTTTAGGTTTAGGTTTATTCTATTTTATTTTAGGTTAAGGTTTTATTTTATTTTTTTAGGTTTACGTCTCAGGTTTTTATTTGGGGTTTATTTTTAGGTTTTATTTTTTAGTTTTGATTTATGTTTATTTTTAGTTTATTTTATTTTATTTAGTTTAGGGTTTAGGTTTAGTTTATTTTATGTTTAGGTTTAGGTTTAGGTTTTATTTATTTTAGTTTAGTTTATTTGAGTTTAGCTTTAGGTTTATTATTTTATTTTTTAGGTTTAGTTTTTTTTCAAATTTAGGGTTCACGGTTAATTTTAAGGTTTAGGGTTTAGGGTTTAGGATTGAGGGTTTATGGTTTAGGGTTTCTTTTTTAATTAAATAGACCAGTTGGTTTATGTTTATTTAGTTCCTTTAGTTTATTTATCCTAATTTTAGTTTATTTTATTTCTTATTTTTATTTATGTTTACTTTTTATTTTTATTTAGCTTAGACAATTCCTTTTAGGTTTATTTATTTTAGTTTAGGTTTTTTATTTTAGTTTATTTTTAGGTTAGGGTTTAGGTTTAGGTTTATTTTTTAGATTTAGGTTTTATTTTTTATTTTTAGTTTTAGGTTTAGGTTTTAATTTTATTTCTTTAGGTACAGGTTTTAGGTTTTTATTTTAGCTATAATTTTAGGTTTTAGTTTTTAGTTTAGGTTAGGTTTATTTTTTGTTTATTATATTGTATTTTGTTTAGGATTTGGTTTATGATTTCTTTACTTTAGGTTTAGGATTAGATTTTATTTATTTTAGTTTAGTTTATTTTGGTTTAGGTTTAGGTTTATTTTAATTTTATTTTAGGTTTAGATTTTCTTTAGTTTAGGGTTTAGAATTTATTTTTTAGTTATTTTAGGTTTAATTTTTAGATTTAGGTTTTATTTAGTTTTTATTTTATTTTCTTTTAGGTTAATTTTATTTTTATTTTAGGTTTAGTTTGTACTTTATTTAATTTTTTTATTTTTTAGTTTAGTCTAAGTTCTTATTTATTTTATTTTAGTTTAGTTTTAGTTTTTATTTTATTTTCTTTGTTTAGTTTAGGTTTAGGTTTTTTATGATTTTTTATTTTATTTTATTTATTTTATTTTATTTTGTTTAGGTTTTTTTTATCTTTAAATTTTATTTAGTTTAGATTTAGATTTTAGCCTTTAGGATTTATGGTTTGGGGTGGTTTGGGTTTAGGTTTCTTTGGGTTTAAGGTTTGGGGCTCAGGTTTAGGTTTTGGGTGGTTTGTTTAGGGTTTAGGGTTTAGGGTTTAGGGTTAGTTTAGGGTTTATAGGGTATATGGTTTAGGTTAGGTAGTTTAGGGTTTAGGGTTTAGGGTTTAAGTTTAGGGTTTAGGATTTGTGTTTAAGGTTTATGGGTTTTTTGTTAAATTCAAACTTGTAGGTTTAGTTTATTTAGTTTATTTTATTTTTTATTTTAATTTAGGTTTATTTTTTAATTTTATTTAGTTTAGTTTATTTATTTTAGGTTTATTTAATTTAGTTTAGATTTTTTATTTTAGTTTATTTTTTGTTTTCGATTTAGATTTATGTTTATTTTTTAGTTTATTTTATTTTTATTTTAGTTTTTAGGTTTAGGTTTTATTTTTTTGTTTTAGGTTTAGGTTTTTATTTTATTTTTTTAGGTTTAAGTTTAAGATTAGGGTTTTTTTAAATTATGTAAACTAGTAAGTTTAGGTTTTAGTTTATTTTTATTTATTTTGGTTTATTTTATTTTTTATTTTTATTTATGTTTACTTTTTATTTTTATTTAGTTTAGTTTATTTATTTTAGGTTAATTTATTTTTGTTTAGATTTTTTAATTTAATTTATTTTTTAAGTTTAGGTTTAGGTTTAGGTTTAGGTTTATGTTTATGCTTATTTTTTTAGGTTTAGGTTTTATTTTTTATTTTTAGGTTTTGGTTTAGGTGTTTATTTTATTTTTTTAGGTTTAGGTTTTAGGTTTTTTTTAGGTTTATTTTTAGGTTTTATTTTTTAATTTAGGTTAGGTTTATTTTTAGTTCATTATATTTTATTTAGTTTAAGTTTAGGTTTAGGTTTAGTTTACTTTAGGTTTAGGTTTTGGATTTATTTATTTTAGTTTAGTTTATTTTAGTTTAGGTTTAAGTTTATTTTATTATTATTTTAGGTTTAGATTTTTTGTAGTTTTGAGTTTAGGTTTTATTATTTATTTATTTTTAGGTTTTATCTATATGTTTACTTTTTAGATTTAGGTTTTTATTTATTTTTTATTTTATTTTATTTTAGGTTTATTTTATTTTTATTTTAGCTTTAGTTTTTATTTTATTTAAGTTTTTTATTTATTTAATTTAGTCTATGTTTTTATTAATTTTATTTTAGTTTAGTTTTTTTTTTTAGGTTTAGATTTATGTTTAGGTTTAGGTTTAGGTTTTATTTTATGTTTTTATTTTATTTTATTTTTATTTTATTTGGTTTAAGTTTTTTCATTTATTTTATTTTTAGGTTTTATTAGGTTTAGGTTTAGATTTTTAGCCTTTTAGGGTTTAGGATTTAGGGTTTTGGGTTTAGGGTTTAGGTTTGGGTTCTTTTTTTTAAGGTTTGTTTAGGTTTAGGGTTTGTTTTAGGTTTTGGGTTTGTTTGGTTTATGGTTTGGTTTTAGGTTAGTTTAATTTATGGTTTAATTAGGGCTTTTGGGTTTAAGCTTTAGAGTTTAGGGTTTAGGGTTGTAGGTTTAGGGTTTAGGGTTGTAGGTTAAGGAAATGTAATTAAGTTGATGTTATTGGTTAATTAAGTTGAACTCTTAATTAGATTAATTAATTAACCTTACCTATGTCACCTTAAAGTAATTAACTAAATTATTATGTGCTATCATGATATGCATGGAAAATAAACTTGCAATGATCCTAAAAAATAAAAGGGGTGCAATGCAATTGACTCATAATTATAGTTAATTAGATTAAATGACTTAATTTATTACTCTTATGGTTTAGATTTATTTAGTTCACTTTTTATTTATTTTAGTTTATTTTATTTATTTATTTTATTTATGTCTATCTTTTAGTTTTATTTAGTTTAATTTATTTATTTTAGTTTAGTTTTTTATTCTAGTTTATTTTTGTGGTTAGATTTAAGTTTATGTTTATTTTTTGGTTTAGTTTTATTTTTATTATATTTTGGGTTTAGGGTTTAGGGTTTTACGATTTAGGTTTAGGCTTCGGGTTTAGGTTTAGGATTTAGGGTTCAAGATTTAGTGTTTTAGCTTTAGGGTTTAAGGTTTTGAGGGTTTAGGGTTTAGGGTTTAGTGTTCAGGATTTAGGGTTTAAGATTTATGATTTTTTAGGGTTTTGGATTTAAGGTTTAGGGTTTAGGGTTGTAGGTTTAGGATTCATGGTTTAGAGTTAGTTTTAGGGGTTAGGGTTTAAGATTTAGGGTTTAGGGTTTAAGGTTTTCTTTTAAAATTCAAAACCGACAGTTTAGGAGATTTATTTTATTTTTTTATTTTTATTTAGGTTTATTATTTATTATCAGTTTAGTTTATTAATTTGGGTTTTATTTTAGTTTATTTTTTGAGATTTATTTTTATTTTATTTTTAAGCTTTAGTTTTATTTTATTTTATTAGTTTAGGTTTTTTTATTTTATTTTTAGGTTTTGTTTTATTTTAGGTTTATTTTAAGTTTTATTTTTAGTTTAGGTAGGTGCATTATTATTTTATTTTATTATATTTATTTGGCCTAGGTTTAAGTTTATTTTAAATTACACAGGTTCAGTTTATTCATTTTTATTTTATTTTAGATTTTTTTTTTTTAATTTAGCTTCATTTTTTAATAATTTATTTTTAGGTTTATAATATATTTTATCTATTTTTATTTAAGGTTTATTTTAGGGTTAGGGTTTATAGTTTATTTCTCAGTTTAGGTGGTTATTTTAGGGTTTAGGGTTTAGGGTCAGTATGTTCAGTGTTTGGTGTTTAGGGTTAGTTTAGTGGTTTAGGGTGTACATCTGGGGTTAGGGTTTAGGTTAAAGTTTCTTTATTGTTATATTTTTTTTTAGATTTTGGGTTTAGGGTTTGGGTTAATGATCTTTTATGGTTATGGTTTAGGGTTTAGGGTTAGTTTATGGTTTAGGAGGGGTTGTTTTTGGGTAGTTTTAGGGTTTGCTTTTAATTAAGTAAATTGGTAGGTTTAGGTTTATTTAATTTGTTTAGTTTATTTAGTTTATTTTATTTATTTTATTTTATTTTTTTTTAAATTTTATTTAGGTTTATTTTATTTTATTTAATTTATTTATTTTTTTTAGTTTTACTTTTTAGTTTATTTTTGGGTTATGTTTTTTAATTTAGTTTTATTTTTCTTTTATTTTAAGTTTAGTTTATTCTTTTATTTTAGTTTCAGTTGTGTTTCTATTTTGATTTTTATGTATGTTTTGTATTTTATTTTAGGTTTTAGGTTTTATTTTTTTAGTTTAGGTTTAGTTTTACTTTTAGGTTATTTTAATTTATTTAGCTTAGGTTTAGGTTTAGGTTTAGTTTATTTTAGGTTTAAGTTTAGGTTTTATTTATCTTAGTTTAGTTTATTTTAGTTTAGGTTTAGGTTTATTTTATTTTTATTGTAGGTTTAGGTTTTTCTTTTTATTTATGAGTTAGATTCTATTTTTTATTTATTTTTAGGTTTATTTATTAGGTTTATGTTATTATTAAATTATAATTTAGTTTTATTTTATTTTTAATTATTATTTCATTTAGGTTTTTTATTTTTTTAGTTTGTTTATGTTTTTATTTATTTAATTTTAGTTTAGTTTTTATTTTTTATTTAATTTTCTTTTTTAGGTTTAGGTTTAGGTTTAGGTTTTAGTTTCATTTTATTTTATTTTTATTTATTTTTTTGGGTTTAATTTTTTATTTTTTTATTTTTAAGTTTTATTTAGTTTAGGTTTAGGTTTTTAGCTTTCCACGGTTTAGGATTTAGTGTTTAGGGTTAGTTTAGGGTTTAGGTTTTGGGGTTTAGGGTTTAGGGTTTACGGTTTTGGGTTTTTGGTTTGGGTTTTAGATTTAGGTTTCAGGTTTTAGTATAGGGTTAAGGGTTTTTGGTTTAAGGTTTAGGGTTTAGAGAACAAATTTAGATTCAACATTTCTTCTTTTCGATTTCATCAACCAAGTAACACACCAAGTTTTCAGAAGCGATGATGTAGATGAAAAATGAGCACGCATAGAGCAAATCAAAACCCTAGATAACTAAAACTTTCTCTACTTTAAAGACACAGTTCCATAAGCAGAAGATCGGATCGATCATTCTTCAATCTCTCCAGTTCCCATCAGAACCACCTCCGCCTCACGAGTATCGGGATCCAACATCATCTCCCTGATCTCTCCCTCCACCACCACCACGGTTGTAACCTCCGTCGCTCCTCCTGCTTCCATAACCACCACTACTCCAACCACCACCTCCATATTCACCAGCACTTCCAGTTCCCCCACCACCACTATGATAACCACTGCCTCCCTTCTCCACCGCCAGCTCTAGAGTGAGCCTGGTTGACGGTGATGTTGCTGCCGTCAAGGTTCTACCCATTCTTAGGGTTTAGGTTTAAGTTTAGGTCTGTTTATGTTTTAGGTTTTGTTTTAGTTTATTTTTATATTTAGGTTTTTATTTAGTTTTTATTTAATTTTATTTTAGGTTTATTTTAGGTTTATTTATTTTTATTTTACATTTTGCTTTAATTTTATTTAGGTTTTTTATTCTTAAGTTTATTTTATTTTTTTAATTTAGTTTAGGTTTTTATAGATTTTATTTTAATTTATATTTATTTGTTTATTTTATTTTATTTTTAGGTTTAGGTTTAGGTTTTATTTTAGGTTTTTGTTTTTATTTCTATTTTATTTAGTTTAGGTTTTATTTATTTTATTAGGTTAAGTTTTAGGTTTTGAGGTTTGGGTTTAGGGTTTAGTGGTTGGGTTTATGGTTGGGTTAGGATCATCTTTAGGTTTGGTTTAGGATAGGGTTTAGGGTTTAGGGCCTAGGTTTAGGGTTTAGGGTTTAGGGTTTAGTGCTCAGTTTGGGTTCTTTATTTGTGGCTCAGATTTGGGTTTAAGATTTATGGTTTTAGGTTTAGGTGTGGTTGTGTTAGTTTAGAGTTTAGGGTTGGCTCAGGTTAGGGTGAGGTAGGGTTTGGGTTTAGGTTTGTTGTTTGTTTTGAGTTTAGGGTTAGTTTTATGGTTTAGGGTTTAGGGTTATGGTATCTTTTATCTATTTATTTTTTATTTTTTATTTTTTTTTTAAAATTAAGTAAACTAGTAGGTTTAAGTTTATTTAACTTATTTTTTTATTTATTTTAGTTTATTTATTATTTATTTTGATTTAGGTTTATTTTTATTTAGTTTAGTTTATTTATTTTTGTATTGGTTTTTTATTTTTGTCTATTTTTTAGGTTTAGGTCTAGATTTTTATTTTATTTTCTTAGGTTTATGTTTTAGGTTTTTATTTTCGATTTATTTTTAGGATTTATTTTTTAGTTTAGGTTTATGTTTATTTCAAATTTGTTTTATTTTATTTTGTTAAGGGTTTAGGTTTTATTTATTTTAGGTTTAGGTTTTATTTATTTTGTTTTAGTTTATTTTAGTTTAGGTTTAGGTTTATTTTATTTTTATTTTAGGTTTAGTTTTTTTTAGTTTATGATTTATGTTTTATTTTTTATTTATTTTTTGGTTTATTGTTTAGGTTTAGGTTTTTATTTTATTTTTATTTCTTATTTTTATTTATTTTTATTTTATTTAGGTGTTTTAGGATTAGGTTTAAGGTGGATTTAGTTTTGGTTTTGGTTTAAGGGTTTAGGGTTTAGTTTAAGATTTAAGGTTTATGGTTTAGGTTTAGGGTATGGTTTTAGGTTTAGTTTAGTATTTAGCATGTGGTTTTAGGGTTTAGTGATTTTGAGGTTTAGGTTTTAGGTATAGATCGTTTCACTTTAGTGTTTAAGGCTTTGATTTAGGGTTTAGCTTTGGTTAGTGGTTTATGGTTTTAGGGTTCAGGGTTATAGTTTAAGTTTAGGTTTGTTTTAGGGTTTAGGATTTTAGGGTTCAGTCAACGTTTAGTTTAGTATTTGGTTTTATATATGGATTTTTTTTTTTAAATTAAGTAAACCCAGGTTTAGTTTTATTTAGTTTATTTTTATTTATTTTAATTTATTTTATTTTTATTTTTATTTAGTTTAGTTTATTTATTTTAGGTTTATTTATTTTAGTTTAGGTTTTTTATTTTAGTTTATTTTTTGGGTTAAGATTTAGGTTTAATTTTATTTTCCTTAGTTTAGTTTTAGTTTTATTTTATTTTTCAGGTTTAGGTTTTAGGTTTTTATTATAATTCTATTTTTTATGTTTTATTTTTTAGTTTAGGTTAAATTTATTTTTAGTTTATTTTATTTTATTTAGTTTAGGTTTTATTTATTTTAGATTTAGGTTTTATTTATTTTAGTTTAGGTTTATGTTTATTTTATTTTTATTTTTGGTTTAGGCTTTTCTTTTAGTTTAAGGTTTAAGTATTATTTTTAGGTTTATTGTTTAGGTTTAGGTTTTTATTTAGTCTTTAATTTATTTTATTTTTTGGTTTATTTTATTTAGGGTTTAAGGCTATCGTTTATGGTTAGGGTTTAGGGTTTAGGGTTAGGGTATAGGTTTAAGCATTTAGGGGTTGGAGTTTAGGGTTTAGGGTTTTAGGGTTTAGGGTTTTTACGATTTACGGTTCAGGGTTAAGGGTTTAGGTTTTAGGTCTAGGGTTCAAGTTTTACTTTTTTTTTGTAAAATTAGAGAAATTTTATTACCACAAAGAAAGGGTACAAAGTCCTTAGATGAAGCAAATCTCTAAGCTAATGCTCAAAGAGCTACAAAAAGTCCTAAGGAGATAAGCCCCCTAGCTAATACAATAGATAATGAAAGTAAGCTAATAAAAGAACAAATAGAGATCCACCAAAAATAATCCTTACAATCAGCAGCAACTTCCTCTGCTCCTTTTGAACCCAACATAGTCTAGCAGCAAAAGTCTCCCAACCTGTACTAGAGATCTGCAACAAGCTTGTAAATGGATGAGTATAGATAATGAAATAGTTAATTAAGCATAAAATATAAGAGTAGAAAGAAGCAAAAAGATAAAGAAATGACTCAGGCACGATTATAATCGTCTTAAGGAGCAACACCATATGTAAGCATCCAAACTTAAAGTGAAGGGTTACAATTACATATAGTAATACCAGACAAAGGAAAGAGTGGGAAACATCAAGGCCATCATTGCCAACATACCTCTTATAGCACCATACCCAATGACATTCATCGCACAAACTTGAATAAAACTTCAAACAACAAATATAACCACAAAACACCCAGTAGTCAGATATATTAAACTCAGTAAAGTAGATAAGGAGGTAACCTATCAGGAAAGTATTAGACTAGAGGGAGCACCACCAAAGCCACCATTAAGAATTACTAACATAGTTGCTAGGAGCAAACCTCACAATATGGTAAAAAGGACTAAATAGAGACCAAACAAAGGCAAAATGAGAACCATAGTTGATAAGGTCATTCATTAAACGAACATGCAAAGAACCAGAAATAATACTATCTAAAGGAATAGTAAGACTAACATCAATAATGTTAGAAACCAAGGCAACCATCAAAAAAGGAAAGGGAAGTGGTTCAGCCACAATCCAGAAATGAAAATCCAGTAGGTAGTAACTAGAAGAGAAGAATGGGAAAGAAAGTAACTGGTTCCAAACATAGACTCCAAAAGATCAAGAAAATTATAACAAAATAAATACTCTTTTTACCAAACCAGCTAGTTAGAGCACCCAATCTAAGCAACCAGCAAGGTAGTCCACCCTATAAGCCACCAAGACTGCCAAGGATTCAAATCAATTGACTTAGAACCATCAGGATGAAAGATAGAAAGAGCCATCCAGTCACAAACATTGAATAAATCCCAAGGGAACCATAGACAGCAGCCACCAATGCAAATCCAAGGACAAGAGAATCTAGTTTAAACAACTAGATATAGCAGCCAAAAATAGAAAAAGTAAGAGCTCTTTAGGATCACAAATAACCCAACAACTAGAGATAGTAGCAAACAAGAACCCCAACAGAGTCATCATCAGCTAAGTCCAAAAAACATCAAACTAGTAGTTTGCAGCCTTCCAGTTCATAACACAAATTAAAAATAGAACCATAGTATTATAGAAGGCACACCCAATATTCAGAAGATATAACAATCCAGAAGCATCCAACCTTACACTCATCTAGAACAACACTAAATAAAGGATAGATAGCCGTAGGAAAATAGTTCTCCAAGCTACAACCAAAATACAAAGTGCCCTCATGGTGACACAACTCCTCTTAGAGCAAGAGAAAAACTAAGAGAGAAAGGACAACCGAAAGCAAAAAACCATTTGATCAAGAAACAACAAGCAGATGATCACCGAGGAAGGTCATAAAAAAAGCATAAGAAACACCCAGAAACACTAGTAAACAACCAACCATAAAATCCAGAGTAAATAAGAAAGGCTGTAGAGAGATTCAACCAATGAAAAGAACCACACTAACTATAGGACAAGCAAAACCCAACAGCCTCTACATGCTGTAAACACCTCTATAAGTTTAGAGATAAAACAAACCAAAAAATAAATATTACAGCAAAAATCCAATAAATGGAAAGACAACCCCAACCCATCCAATGATTGGGAAGAAACCAAACTAGAAAATAAAAGTAGGTTTAAGAGAAGAAAAAAAAATCAAGACCAAACCAGCAAAAGAGAAAACCAGAAATATTCAAAAATAATAACAAGGGCAAAGCCAAAGCCCCATAGGAGGAGAAAAGGCTAAAAGATTCTAACATAAGGCAAACCAGTTTTATCAAGATTCACAAGACCTCTTAAAAGGAAAGGGATGTCATCATTAGAAAACATTTGCAAAGAAGAAAACTTGTCCCCCAAATTGGAAAGAAAGTCAGCACAAGAGTTGGCTTCCCTATAAATATGAGAAATTTGAAAATTTAGGTTAGCAAGAAGCCTCTTAGTATGATTAAGTAAATAATACACTTCAATATTACCATGAGCATAAGATTTGAGTAAATCTAAAAGGAGAGCTTCAACTTCAAACTAGATCTTATGAAAACCATGTTGTAAATAAATGGAAATGCCATGATGAAAGCCTTTGAGCTCAACAAATAACACATAACAAGGCTCTAAAGAGGCAGTAAAAGAGAGATAACCTTGACACTATGATCTCTCAAAATCTCACCATAGCCATAATAACCATTGGAAATTGAGCCATTAGTGTTAACCTTAATGTAGTGATAATTAGGTTTAATCTAGTATAAAATTTTTTGGGTAGGTGAGACATTACCTGGGGAAGGATAATCCCAAAATTCAAGGTCACAGACTTGCCCCCTTTAAAACTAGAGTAAGAAGATTAGCTTTGAAAAGAGACAAAATATTATATTTGGCTCTAGCAATAATATGATGATAATTCATAGAAATATTACAATGCTTAGCATCATTTCTATCCATCCAAATATACCAAAGAATAGTAATAGCAAAAACAATTTTAACATGGGCCCTAGAAGTATGGAAGAAACATTCTTCAAGAATTTTCATAATAGAAAATGAACCATTAAAATGGAAAGTATTAAAAATATTATCATACCAATTCCACATTTTAGCAGCAATAGGGCAATTCATAAAAACATGATCCACATTCAATATGATAGAAACATTGGCATTTATAGGGGAGATGAAAACCTTTTTTTCAGAAGAGTATCAGCCATAGGGATATAATGCTTCAGAATGCGCCAAGTTAAAATTGAGAATGAAGTAGAGACACTAATATTATTTTAGTAAAAATCAAGGACTCTTGATATTTAAATATGATGAAATGCCAAACATCTTTAAAAACAAAATCTCTAAAAGAAGAATTATTGAAGTGAACTTGGTCGGGTTCATTAGGGAAAAGGATATTCAATTGAGCCACATCCCACTTATTATGAGTAATTAACTAATTAATCTTAAGCATCACAGTGGAATGAGTATTGAGTAGGGAATCAATAGAGCCCTACCCCAGCCAATTGTCTTGCAAAAAGAAAGAGGAACTAGAATTGACACCCCAAGAAATTAAGTTCTTAGCATTCCATTTGATACTACAAAGCATTCTCCACATAGGAGAATCCCCAAATTTGAAAGCACAAATGTAAGGATGTTTGACCTGACAATATTTAGCATGCATAAACTTTGACCAATAATTATGTTTATTTCTAATATTCCACCAAATTTTATAGGAAAATAGTTAATAGAATCTTCTAAAGTTTTGCAACCCAAACCACCTTCATTAATAGGACCACAATAGTTGTGCCAACTAGCCCAATGTAATCTTTTGATAGAAAAGTTGGATCCCTAAAAAAATTTATTAAAGAGTCTACTGATCTTTTTAATAATAGAATGTAGGAACAATAGTAGACAATAGATACAGAGGCAGAGAGAAAAGGGTACTTTTGATCAGGATAAGTCTAGCTCCAAAGAAAAGTAAATGGAACTCCCAAGAGGAGGTTTTCTTATTTATTTTTTGAATAACTTCATCAAATAAAGAAGATCTTTTTGTTCCCCAATATAAGGGAGTCCCCAAATACTTGATAAAGAGAATTTGATGTGAAAAACTTGTAATATTTTTTATAGCATTGATCTTAGATAAGGAAATAGAAGAGTTAGTAATAAAGCAACTTTTATCAAGATTAATACTCAAGCCACTCTCCTTACCAAAAGTAGTTCAGAACTTACACAATTTTTTAATATAAAGAGTAGAGGCATTGCAAAATATAATGAAATCTTCAACAAAACAAAGGTGAGAAATGGGAAACCCACCAATAGTTTTGTAATACATGTTAGGCATTCTACTAAACATCTACTGAATACATCTAGAAAGATATTCCACATTCATAATGAAAAGGGTTGGAGAGAGAGGGTCCCCTTGCCTTAGCCCATGAGAAGAAGAGAAGAAACCATGCACTTCATCATTGAGGAGCAAAGAAAACCAAGAATTCTCTATTCCATTCTTAATTAAAGCAATAAATTGGTTAGAGAATCCAAATAAAGTGAAAAATTTATATAGGAAAACCCAACCAATTTTATCATAAGCTTTGGAAATGTCAAGCTTAAAAAATAGGTTTCCATCATGAACATTGGAATTTAAGTCATGGATCATCCCTTATTCTAAAAAAACATTATCATAAATGGATCTAGCAAGATAGTCAAGCTTTTAGCCAAAATCTTAGAAATAAGTTTATTAATAAAAGAGTAAAGGCTAATCGGCCTAGAATCACTCCAAACTTCAGGATTGTCTTTTTTTAGCAATTAAAATAATGGAGGTTCTAGAAAAAATATTTAGGAAGGGTACTACCCTTAATGAAATCAAGGATAGCTTTAGCTAAGTCCTCTTTAATGATAATCTAACATTTTTTGGAAAAAGAGAGTAGTATAACAATCGGGACTAAGAGTCTTTATTCATACTCTACAAAGTATAATTTCGCACGAAGGTAAAGAACAAAAGCATAATGTTATCATCATCGAAATAAGATTAGAATAACTTCAGGCCAAGAAATATCATCATAAGAAACATTTTTATTCAGAAGCTCTTTATAAAAAGAAACAGTAGAATGAGTAAGCTCCTTTTTATGTGAACACCAAACTCCATCATTAATTTTCATTTCGTGAATGTGATTTATAGCCTTTTTATTTTTAACAATGGCATGAAAATATTTAGTATTATGATCACCATTAGAGATCCATTTCATAGAAGCTTTTCACTGCCAATAGGTCTCCTCCATGTCGTGAAAACATGTTAACATATCTTTAGCTTGAGACAACAAATGAATTTTAGAAGGATCATTAACAACAACGTCTTCCAAAACTATAACCTAATTCTCCATATCTTTGATATTGACAAAAAGGTTCTTGAAATAATGTTAATTCCACCAAGTAAGGAATTGTTTAGTTCTTTTTAATTTGAAACACAATCTCCTCATCCCAAAAATAGAATCATCAGGATGAAGAGGTTCACCCTAGTTAGTAGTAATATCATCCAAAAATTTATCATCCATGAGCCACATATTTTGGAAGAAAAAGGGATAGGGGAGGAAGATTTACTAGCAATAAAATTCTTATTGATAAGCAAGGGAGAATGGTCTAAAAGGGTTCTACTTAAGTGCTCCATAGAAGTACTAGGGAGAATATTAATCCACAAATGATTAAAAAGAACCCAATCTAGCTTTTGCCAGAGTCTTTAATTATTCCAAGTAAATTGAGACCCACTAAATACAATATGAATAAGATGACAATCAAGGATCATGTTATTAAAATCTTCCATAGAAAATAAGTTCAGAGCATTACCACCAACCCGTTTAGAGGAAGAAGAGATAGTATTAAAGTCCCCACCCACAAACAAAGGAGCATCAACAGAAGAAAAAATCCTAATAAGATTCTTCCAAAGAAGCCATCTACAATTTCTATTACAAAAAGCATAAACAAATGAGCCAAAACAACACCAATTATCATAAGTAATCTTAACATTCACAACTTGGGATAAATCATCCAAAACCTATAAAACATAGGGACTATTCCAAAAAATCCAAATTTTATTGCTCGAGTTAGCAAAAAAATTAGAAAAACCAATCATTCTTGCAACAAAAGAAAAGTTATAAGGAAGAATAAAAGGTTCCAAAATAGCATAAAAGGAAAGGTTATGAGAATGAACTAAATTTCTAATTCTATTTCTAACATAGAGGGTAGCAATCCCGCTCACATTCCAAATTAAGAAAGAAAACATTTATTTTTGGGAAGAAGGGCCAGATCTAGTAACTCTTTCAAAGTTAGAAAATTTAGTTTTAGGAGTTTTATTTTTCTTTCTAAAAACCATTTGTAATTTATTAGTCATATCCACAACATCACCTTCCGATAGAGATTGTTCAGGGGTATGTTTGGAATAAGGTTGCACATTTAAACCATCATTGCATGCCACTTCACCTTCTTCCAAATCATTATTATGTTGAAGTATCAGATTAGAAATCAATTCAAAATTAGATGAAGAAGCAGGAGAAGGATTAGAACCATTTAAAGAATAGGTGCCCAATCATGATTAGAAACTTTATCCTTAATTTGCTCACCATTCAAGCCGTCATCAAGGATCACATTATCTTCAATTAAAGGTGGCAAAGAAGTAGGAATGGAATCATTTGAGATAAAATCATCATCCATAAGTTTCAAAAAATATTATTGTCCATATTATTACCAATATCAGTGGGATTCAAAAGTGTAGGCCCATTACAAAATAATGCATCCTTATTAACATGACTGACATCCAAAGCTAATCAGGTTTAAGAACCGCTTCATTGTCCAAAGGAGCAGTGGGAGGATCAAGGCAATGACCCTCGGCTTCAGGTAAAGAGTTATCCATTGGAACAACTTTCTGTAGTTTAACCAAGGGCGCCTTAAGATTTGGATCCGAGTTATTATGACTGGGTTTGGGTTTCTTAAGGTGAGGGTGAACCACAAAGCAATTCAAAACTTCATGACTACGCATTTTGCAATGGGAACAAAAAATAGGAAAATTCTCAAAATCCACTTTTTGCAAATATCCATATTTCACTGATCCTAGCCAAATTTCCTTTGAAAATTTTTTAGTTATATCCAACTTGACTAGAATCCGACCAACAGATGGTTGGGTATTAGAAGCAGTTGCCATATCAACTTGAGGAGGATGACAGAACAACACACCCATAGTAAAAAAGAACTCATGATTAATGAAATGGACATGCAAATTTGGAAGAGAGATCCAAACCAGAACAATAAGATATTCCTCCTTAATATTAAAATTGGGCCTCCATTTTAACAATCCCATCTGACAATTGAAAAATAAATACAAGCATCTAGAGAAAACTCGAGAATAATCTAAGTCATTTGAAAGCTGAATCAACACATGAAGGGAATCAATCAATTTGACAGAAAAGATACCAGAGAGTTTCAACCTATGGAAAAATGATCTAATATTCTCCAAAGTAGGATGACACAAAGCAAATTTACCCTAAACCTAAAATTTTTTTTTTCCATCATCCTATCCAAAAACTATACCTAAACACTTGATGTTTGGATGTTTACATATGGTGATGCTCCTTGAGACGATTATAACTGAGCCTGAGCCATTTCTTTATCTTATTTTTTCTATCTGCTCTTACTCTTTATGCATGATTAAGTATTTCATTTTTGTACTCATCCCTTTAATCATGTTGCAGATCTTTGGTATAGGTTGGGACTACTGGATTGTGCTAGTTTCAAAAGGAGCAGAGGAACATTGCTGCTAATTTCATGGGATTTTTTTTGTGGATCTATGTTTCTTTTTTTCTTAGCTTGCTTTCCTTAACTACTGTATTAGTTAGGGGGCTTATCCCCTTAGGACTCTTTGTAGCTCTTTGAGCATTAGCTTAGAGATTTACCCCCTCTAAGGACCTTGTACCATTTCTTTATGGCAATAAAATTTTCTTAATTTCCCTAAAAAAAACTTTAAAACTAACCCTAAATCTACAACCCTAAACCTACAACCCTAAACCCTAAACTCTAAAAAATCCTACACACTAAACCATAATCCCTAAATCCTAAACACTAAATCCTAAACCCTAAACCCTAAACCCTAAACCTAACCTAACCCTAAACCTTAAACCCTAAACCCTAAATCCTAAAACACTAAAACCCAAAACCTTAAACCCTAAACTAACCTTAAACCCTAAACCCTAAACCCTAAAAAACTTAAACCCTAAACTCTAAACTTGAAACCCTAAACCCTAAAACCTACAACCCTAAACCCTAAAGCCTAAGCCCTAAAACTTACAACCCTAAACCTAAACACTAAACACTAAACCATAAACCCTAAATCCTAAAAACCTAAACACCTAAAAACCTAAACTTAAACTAAATAAAACCTAAAAATAAAATAAACAAAAAAACCTAAATCTAAATAATATAAAAATATAAAAAAATAAAAACCTACACTAAAACCTAAACCTAAAAATGAAATAAAATAAAAATAAACTAAAAATAAATAAATAAAAACCTAAACAAACTAAAAAATAAAATAAACCTAAGAATAAAAAACTTAATAAAATAAAAACTAAACTTAAAATAAAATTAAATAAACTTAAAATAAATAAAATAAAAACCTAAACCTAATAAATAAACCTAAAAATAAAACTTAAGAATAAATAAAAAGTAAAATCAAAACCTTAAACTAAAAAAACTAAACCTAAAATAAAAATCAAATTAACAAAATAAAATAATCCTAAACCTAAACAAAATAAACTAAAACTAAAATAAATAAAACCTAAACCTAAACCTAAAATAAACCAAACCTAAACCTAAAAACTAAATAAAATAAAATAAACTAAAATAAACCTAAACCTAAAATAAAATAAAACCTAAAATAAACCTAAACTTAAAATGTAAAATATAAAATATAAAATCCTAAACCTAAACCTAAAAAAAAATAAAACCTAAACTTAAAATAATAAATTAAAAATAAAACTCAACTAAAAAATAAACTTAAACCTAAAATAAACCAAAAAATAAACTAAAATAAAAAACCTATACTTAAATAAATAAACTAAATTAAATAAAAATAAAAAATAAATCTAACTAAAAATAAAAAATAAACTAAGTATATTAAATAAACCTAAACTTACTGGTTTACAAAATTTAAAAAAAATACCTTAAACCCTAAATCCTAAACCCAAAACTGTAAACCCTAAACCTACAACCCTAACCCCTACTCAAAACCATAAACCCTAAACTGAAACCCTAACCTTAAACCCTAAACCCTAACCCTAAACCCTAAAACCCCAAACCCTAAACCCTAAAAGAATAAACCCTAATACTCTAAACCTAAACATAAATAAAAACAGATAAGAAAACCCTAAACACTAAACCCTAAACCTAAAACCTACAATCTACAAACCTAAACCCTAAACCCTAGAAACCTAAAATCCTAAACGTAAAGAAAATAAAACCTAAAAAAATATAAACCTAAATAAAATAAAATAAAATAAATACCTAAACTAAAACATAAAGCTAAACTTTAAATAAAATAAAATGAAATAAATAAAAATGAACTAAAATAAAATAAATAAAAACTTGAACAAAACTAAAAAATAAAATAAAGTTAAGAATAAAAAATTTAAACAAAATAAAAACTAAACATAAAATAAAAATAAATAAACCTAAAATAAAATAAAATAAAAACTAAATGAAAACCTAAACCTAAAAAGTAAACCTAAAAATAAAACCTAGAAAAAAATAAAAAATAAAATCTAAACCCTAAACTAAAAAAACCCAAAACCTAAAAGAAAAATAAAATAAACAAAATAAACATAAACATAAACCCTAAACAAAAATAAACTAAACTAAAATAAATAAAGCCTAAACCTAAATCTAAACTAAATGAAATAAAAAAAATAAAAATATACCTAAACTTAAACAAAAAAATAATACCTAAAAATAAACCTAAAATAAAAACCTAAAAGCAAAACCTAAAAAATTAAAATAAAAACATTAACCTAAACCTAAAAATAAAAAATAAAATATAAACCTAAAAAATAAAATTAAAATAAAACTCAACTAAAAAATAAACCTAAACTTATAAACTTAAACCTATAAAATAAACTAAAATAAGAAACCTAAACTAAAATAAATAAACCAAAAATAAATAAAATAAACTAAATAAAAATTAAAAATAAACCTAAATAAATATAAAAAATAAAGTAAACTAAAATAAATAAAAAATAAACTAAATTTACTAAGTAAACCTAAACCTATGAATTTATTGAATTTTAAAAGAAATAGCTTAAACCCAAAATCCTAAACCTACAACCCTAAGCCCTAAATCGCAAACCTTACACTTTAAAAAACCTTAAACCCTAAACCTTAAACCCTAAAAACCCTAAACCCTAAACCCTAAACCCTAAACCCTAAACCCTAACCCTAAACCTTAAACCCTAAACCTAAACCCTAAACCAAACCTAAACTTAAAGTAACTAAATAAATTAAAAAAGTAAACCTAAACTTTAATTAAACTTAAACCTAAGAATGGGCAAAGGGCAAGAACAACACCGCCTACTGCTCAATCTTGATTCGGAGGCATGGAAGTAGTTAGTGGGGAATCTAGAGGAACTGGTGGATATGGAGGTGGTGGTCAGAGAAGTAGTGGTTATGGAGGCAGGAGAAGCAATGGTGGGGGATCTAGAGTAGCTGGTGGATATGCGCGCTCATTTTTTATCTATGACATCACTTGTGTCTTAGAAAACTTTGTGTGTTACTTGGTTGATGAAATCAAAAAGAATAAATGTTTAATCTAAATTCATTATCTATTAAAAAAACTAAAAACCCTAAACCCTAAATTAAAACTTGAACCGTAAACCTAAAACCTAAACCCTAAACCCAAAACCTCAAATTCTAAAACTCTAAACCTTAAACCCTAAACCTTAAACCTTAAACCCTAAACCATAAAACCCTAAAACCTAAACCCTAAACCCTAAAACTTAAACCCTAAACCCTAAACCCTAAATCCTAAACCCTAAACCCTAAACCCTAAACTATAAACCCTAAAAATAAAAAAAATTATAATAAGTTAAAAATAAAATAAAATAAACCCTAACACTAGACCTAAGCCCTAAAACTAACCTTAAACTCTAAACACTAAACCTACAACCCTAAACCCAAAACCTTAAAACCTTAAACCCCAAACCAAAAACCCTAAACCCTAAACCCTAAAAACCTTAAACCTTAATGCCTAAATGCTAAACCCTAAACCCTAAACCCTAAATCCTAACATTAAATCATAAACCCTAAAACCCTAAACCCTAAAACCCTACATGCTAAACCCTATACCCTAAACCATAAACCCTAAGAACTTAAAAACCTATACTTGTAAAACAAAATAAAAATAAATTAAATAAACTAAAAAACCCTAAACCTACTAGTTTATTTAATTTACAAAAGCCCCAAAATATAAAACTTAAACCTTAGACCCTAAATCCTAAATCTAAAACCCTAACCCCAAACTATAAAACTAACCCAAAACCATTAACCCTAAGCCTACAACCCTAAAAAAATCCTAAACCCTAAAATAACCCTATACCCTAAACCCAAAACTATGACCATAATCCTAAACCCAAAACCCAAAACCTAAAATCATAAAACCCTAAACCTTAGACCCTAAAACCAAAACCTTAAAGCATAAACATGAACCCTAAACCCTGAACTCTAAACCTTAAACCTAAACCCTAAACCCTAAAACCCTAAACCCTAAAACCCTAAACCCTAAACCATAAATAGTAAACATTAAATAATAAACCCTAAAAACCTAAAACCTAAAGCTAAAGTAAATAAAACCTAAAAATAAAATAATTCAAAAAACTTAAACATAAAAAAAATAAAATGAAATAAAAACCTAAACTAAAACCTAAACCTAAACCTAAAAATAAAATAAAATAAAAAATAAAAATAAAATAAAATAAAATAAATAAAAACATAAACTAAACAAAAAATAAAATAAACCTAAGAATAAAAAACCTAAATAAAATGAAAACTAAACTTAAAATAAAAATAAAATTAACTTAAAATAAAATATAAACTAAACGTAATATACAAATAAAATAATCCAAAAATAAAATAAAAACTAATTGTAAGATACAACTAAAAGTAAACATAAACCTAAACAAAAAAATAAAACCTAAAAAATAACCTAAAACCTAAACCTAAAAAATAAAATAAAAACCGAAACTTAAACCTAAAAATAAAAAATAAAGCCTAAACCTATATAATATAATTAAAAAAAATACTAAACTAAAAAATAAATATAAACCTAAACCTAAAAAATAAATTGAAATAAAAATGTAAACTAGAATAAATAAACTTAAATTAAATAAACTAAACTAAATTAAAAAATTAATCCAAAATAAAAATAAAAAATAAAATAAACTAAACTGAATAAAAAATAAATAAAATAAACTTAAACCAATCGATTATCTTAATTTTTTAAATAAAACCTAAACCCTAAGCCCCAAACCATAAACCCTATATCCTAAAACCCTAAACCCTAAACCCTAAAACTAACCCTAAACCCTTAACCAACAACCCTAAACCCTAAACTAACCCAAAACCCTAAACCCTAAATAAAAAATTTAAAAAATAAAAAAATCCTAACCCTAAACCCTAAATCCTAAAACCCAAAATTGTAAACCAAAAACATTAAATCCTAAACCATAAACCATAAACCATAAAACCTACAACCCTAAAACTAAACTAAATAAAACCAAAAAATAAAATAAATAGAAAAACCTAAACCAAAATAAAATAAAAATAAAATAAATTAATAACATAAATGAAAACCTAAACCTAAACTTAAACCTGAAAAGAAAAATAAATTAAAAAAGTAAACTAAAATAAAATAAATAAAAACCTAAACTAAACTAAAAAAAAACTTAAATACAATAAAAATTAAACCTAAAATAAAAATAAAATAAACCTAAAATAAAATAAATAAAAAACTAAACCTAAAAATTAAAAAAATTACCTAAACCCTAAACAAAAAAATTCCTTAACCTAAAATAACAATAATATAAACCTAAACCTAAACCTAAATTAAAATAAATAAAACATAAACCTAACCTAAAAAATAAAACCTAAAATAAAAACCTAAAACCTGAACCTAGAGAAATAAAATAAAAGCCTAAACCTATACCAAAAAATAATAAAATAAAACCTAATCCTAAAAAATAAAATAAAAATAAAACTAAACCAAAAAATAAACCTAAACCTAAACCTAAAACTAAAAAATAAACTAAAATAAAAAACCTATTCTAAAATAAATAAACTAAACTAAATATTAATAAAAAATAAACATAAATAAAAATAAAAAGTAAAATAAATTAAAATAAATAAAAAATAAACTAATTAAACTAAAAATACATAAACCTACTAGTTTAATTAATTCAAAAAAACCCTAAACCCTAAATCCTAAACCCTAAAACACAAAACCCTAAACCCTAAACCCTAAACCCTAAACACTAAACCTACAACCCTAAACACTAAAACCTAAGAAACCCTAAGCCCTAACCCTAAACCCTAAACCCTAAAAGCGTAAATCCTAAAACCCAAAACCATAAACCCTAAACCCTAAACCCTAACCCTAAACTGTAAACCCTAAACCCCAAACCCTAAACCTATACCTAAAGTAACTAAATAAATTAAAAAGTAAACCTAAACCATAAAACCTAATAAACCTATATCTAAACCTAAACCTTAAGAATGGGCAGAACCCTGATGGCAGGAATATCACCGTCAACTAGGCTTAATCTAGATCTGTAAGTGGAGGTGAAGGCGGATGCTGCCATTATCATAGTGGTGGAGGGGGATCTGAAAGTTTTAGTGAATATGTAGGTGGTGGTCAAAGCAGTGGTGGTTATGGAAGCGAGAGGAACAATGAAGGTTATAGTCATGGTGGTGGTGGAGGGAGAGATTGGGGATATGATGGTGGATTCTGCTACTCTAGAGGCTGGGGTTGTTCTGATGGGACCTGGAGAAACTGAAGAATCAATTCGATATGTAACTGTTTAAATACGATAAGTTATCTAGGGTTTTATTTTCTATCTGGTAATTTTATCTATGTCATCCTTGTGTCTTAAAAAGTTGGTGTGTTACTTGGTTAATCAAATCAAAAAAGAAGAAATAATCAATTTGTTCTTTTAAAACCAAAAACCTAAAACCCTAAACTAAAACCTAACCCTAAATGTAAAACATAAATGCTAAACCCTAAAACCCCTAAACCCCAAACCCTAAAATGAAAACCCTAAAACCTTAGCCCCTAAACCTTAAACCCTAAATCTTAAACCCAAAACCCTAAATTCTAAATCGTAAACCCAAAAAATAAAAATAAATAAGAAAACCCCTAAACCCTAAACCCCAAACCATAAACCTTGTACTAATCCTAAACCCTAAACCCTAAACCTTAAACCCCAATCCTAAACCTTATAATCTACTAAACATAATCCCTAATCCCTAAACTCTAAAAAGCTAAAAACTTAAACTTAAACTAAATAAAACCCAAAAAGAAAATTAATAAAAAAACCAAAACCAAAATAAAATAAAAAATTTTATATAATAAAAACATAAACTCAAACCTAAACGAAAACCTAAACATAAACCTAAACCTAAAAAGAAAATAAAATAAAAATATAAACTAAATTAAGTTAAAATAAATGAAAACCTAAACTAAATTAAAAAAAATCAAAACCTAAATAAAACAAAAATAAACTTATATTAAAATAAAATAAAATAAACTTAATTTAAAAAAAAACCTTAAACCTTAAACCCTAAACCTTACACCCTAAAAACCCTAAAAACCCTAAAGCCTAAACAATAAACCTTAAACACTAAACCCTAAACTTTGATCCCTAACCCTAAACCTTAAAACCCTAAACCCTAAAACCCTAATCCCTAAACCCTAAACCCTAAACCCTAAACCCTAAACATAAATAAAATAAAAGAATAAAATAAAAGAAAAACTTAAACTAAAACCTAAACCTAAACCTAAAAAAAATAAACTAATAAAAATAAAACTAAACTAAAAAATAAACATTAACCTAAACCTAAACCTTAAAAATAAACTAAAATAAAAATTCTAAACTAAAATAAAATAAACTAAACTAAATAAAAATAAAAAATAATCCTAAATATAACTAACACATAAAAAATAAACTAAATATACTAAATAAACCTAAACCAACCATTTCATTTAACTACAAAAAATCCATAAACCATAAATCTTAAACCCTAAACCTTAAAACCTAAACACTAAACCCTAAACCTGCTACTCTAAACATACAACCCTAAACCCTAAACTCTAAACCCTCAACCCTAAAAAACCCTAAACCCTAAACCCTAATCCTTTGACCTCAACCCTAAAACCCTAAACCATAAAAACTAAAATAAATTGAAACCTTAAAACCTAATAAACCTAAACCTAAACCAAAACCCTAAGAATGGGCAAAACCTTGATGGCAGGAACATCACCGCCAACCAAGCTCGGCCTAGATCCCAGGAGGAAAAGGTGGAGGCAAGTTATCAGAGGTGGTGGTGGATCTAGAGGAGCCGGATGTGTGTGGTCGGGTAGTGGTGATCGTGGAGGTAAGAGGACTGATGGAGGTTACAACTGTGGTGGTGGCAGAGGGGAGAGATTGGGGATATGATGGTGGATCCCACCACTCGAGATGTAGAGGTAGTTCTAATGGGAGCTGGAGAAATAAGACTAATGATCCGTACCGCTATGGAACTGTCTGAAGAAAGAAAATTAGTTATCTAGGGTTTTCATTTGCTCTATGGATGCTCATTTTTGTTCTATGTCGTCGCTTGTGTCTTAAAAAACTTGGTGTGTTAATTGGTTGATGAAATTAAGAAGAAGAAATGTTGAATATGAATTTGTTCTTTATTAAAAAAAACAAAAACCTTAAACCCTAAACCTAAAACCTAAACCCTAAACCCTAAACCCTAAAACCTAAAAACCCTAAACCCTAAATCGTAAATCGTAAACCATAAAACCCTAAACCCTAAACCCTAAATGCTAAAACCTAAACTCTATACCTTAAACCTATAACCCTAAACCCTAAACCCTAAACTCTAAACCCTAAACCCAAAGAATAAAAAACCTAGATAAAATAAACCTAAGAAAAAAAACCTAGATAAAATAAAAATTAAATAAACATAAAATAAACCCAAAATAAAATAAAATAAAAACAAAACAAAAACCTAAACCTAAAAAATAAACCTAAAAATAAAACATAAAAATAAATAATAAATAAAACTTAAATCCTAGACTAAAAATAACCCTACACATAAAATAAAAATAAAATAAACAAAATAAAATAAACTTAAACCTAAACTAAAATAAACTACACTAAAATAAATAAAACCAAAACATAAACCTAAAATAAACTAAACCTAAACCATAAACTAGATAAAATAAAATAAACTAAAATAAACCTAAACGAACCAAATAAAACTAAAACTAAAATAAATAAATAAACCTAAACCTAAATAAAATAAAAAACAAAGTAAAAAACATAAACTACAACCTAAACCTAAACCTAAACACAAAAAATGAAAATAAAATAAAATAAAATATTAAAAACAAAATAAAAATAAAATAAATAAAAAGTTAAACTAAAATGAAAATAAAAAACCTAAATAAAATAAAAACTAAACCTTAAATAAAAATGAAAAAACCCAAAATAAAATAAATTAAAAACTAAATTAAAACCAAAAAATGTAAAATAAAACCTAAAAATAAATAAAATATAAAACCTAAACCCTAAACTAAAAGAAAAAAGCTAAACCTAAAATAGAAATAAAATAAACATAAACCTAAAGACTAAAATAAACTAAACTAAAATAAATAAAACCTAAACCTAAACCTAAAATAAATTAATCCTAAACCTAAACCTAAACTAAATAAAATAAATAAACCTAAAATAAACCTAAACGTAAACTAAAAAATAAAACCTAAAAATAAACCTAAAATAAAAACCTAAAACCTAAGCCTAATATAAAAAACCTAAACCTAAAAAAAAACTAAGGTAAAAAATAAACATAAACCAAAACCTAAACCTCAAAACAAAAATAAAATAAAATAACCTAAAATAAAATAAATAAACCTAAATTAAATAAACTAAACTAAATATAAATAAAAATAAACCTAAATTAAAATAAATAAATAAAATAAACTAAAATAAATAAAAAATAAACTAAATAAACATAAACCTACTAGTTTCCTTAATTTTAAACATTAAGAAAAATAAAATTAATAAAAAAACCCTACCTCTAAACCCTAAACCCTAAAACTAACCCTAAACCTCAAACCCTAAACTATAAAACTAACCCTAAACCATAAGCCCTAATCCTATAACACTAAACCTACAATACTAAACTCTAAACCCTAAACTGTAAACTAACCGTAATTCCTAAATCCTAAACCCTAAACCTTAAATAAATAAATAATAGAAAACCCTAATATTAAACCCTAAACCCTTAAACAAACCCTAAACCCTAAATTTTAACCTACAACCCTAAACCCTAAAATTCTAAGCCCTAATCCCTAAACCCTAAACCCTAAACCCTAAACTCTAAACCCTAAAACCTATAACCCTAAACCCTAAACCTTAAACCAACCCTAAACCCTAAACCTTAAACCTTAAACCCTAAACTTAATAAAACCTAAAAATAAATTAGATAAAAAAACCTAAACCTAAATAAAATATAAAATAATTATATTAAATAAAAACCTAAACTAAAACCTAAACCTAAATGTTAACCTAAACCTAAACATAAACCTAAAAAAAATAAAAAAAAAACTAAAAAAAAATACATCAATAAAAACCTTAACTAAACTAAAAAATAAAATAAACCTAAAAATAAGAAAACCTAAATAAAATAAAAATTAAATGTAAGATAAAAATACAATATAATAAAAACTAAATAAAAACCTATATCTAAAATATAAACCAAAAAATAAATAAAAAATAAAACCTAAACCATAGACCAAAATAAAAAAATATAAACATAAAATAAACAAAATAAAATAAACCTAAACCTAAACTAAAATAAACTAATCCAAAATAAAAAAAACATAAACCTAAACCCAAAACTAAATAAAATAAACTAAAAATAAACCTAAACCTAAACTAAAAAAATAAAACCTAAAAATAAACCTAAAATAAAAACCTAAAACCTAAACCTTAAAAAATAAAATAAAAACCTAAACCTAAATAGAAAAATAAAAATCAACCTAAAAAAACTAAACTAAAAAAAATAAACATAAACTTAAACCTAAACCTAAAAAAATAAATTAAAAAATGAAAATTAAAATAAATAAACTCAAAATAAATAATCTAAACTAAATAAAATAAAAAAAATAAACTAAATGAGAATAAAATAAATAAAAGCTAAAAAAATCTATTGGTTTTCTTAATTTAAAAAAAATCCTAAACCTTAAACCCTAAATCCTAAACCCTAAATCCTAAACCCTAAACCCTAAACCCTAAACTAACCATAAACCCTAAACCCTAAATAAGTAAAAAAACTTAAAAAAAAACCCAAACCTTAAACCCTAAACCCTATACCCTAAAACCTGAAACCCTAAGCCCCAAACCCTAACCCTAAAAACTCAACCTTAAACCCTAAACCCTAAATCCTAAACCCTAAAACTAATAACCCTGAACCCCAAACCCTAAACCTTAAACCCTAAACTAAACCTAAACCCTAAACCTTAAAAACCTAAAAAGCTAAACACTAAAATAAATCTAACCTAAGAATAAAATAAATAAAAGAACCTAAACCAAAATAAAATAAAAAAATAAAATAAAATAAAAACATAAACAAAAGCCTAAACTTAAAGCTAAACCTAAAGCTAAGCCTAAAAAGAAAAAAAAATTAAAATAAGATAAAAAAATAAAAACCTAAACTAAACTATAAAATTAAAAACCTAAAGAAATAACAACAAAACCTAAAATAAAAATAAAATAAAGCAAAAATAAAATAAATTAAAAATTAAATAAAAACCTAAACCTACAAAAACCTAAAACTATAACCTAAAAATAAATAAAAAATAGAACCTAAACCTTATAATAAAAAAAACCTAAACCTTAGATAAAAATAGAATATAGCTAAACCTAAACTAAAATAAATAAAACTTAAACCCAAACTTAAAATAAACTAAACCTATACCTAAAGCTGAACTAAATAAAATAACATAAACTAAAAATAAACCTAAACCTAAACTAAAAACTAAAACCTAAAAAAACCTAGAGTTAAAACCTTAAACCTAAACCTATGAAAATAAAATAAAAACCTAAACCTAAATGTAAAAATAAAAAATAAAAATTAAACCTAAAAAATAAAATAAAAATAAATATAAAACTAAACTAAAAGACAAACCTAAATAAAAAACCTAAACTAAAATAAATAAACCTAAAATAAATAAATTGAATTAAATAAAAATAAACCTAAATAAAAAAAATAAGAAAAGAAACTAAAATAAATAAAAAATAAACTACATAATCTAAATAAACAAAAACCTACCAGTTTACTTAATTAAAAAAAAATCATAAACCTTAAATCTTAAACCCTAAACCCTAAACCTACAACTTTAATCCCTAAACCTTAAAAAACCCTAAACCATAAAACCTAAACCCTAAACACTAAATGCCAAACCATAAACCCTAAACTGTAAACCTTAAACCTCAAACCATAATAAACCTAAACCATAATAGAATAATTCTTAAAATAAAATAAATAAAAAGACCTAAACCAAAATAAAATAAAATAAATAAAAGAAGTAAAATTCTAAACTTTAACCTAAACCTAAACCAAACCTAAAAAAGAAAATAAACTAAACTTAAAATAAAAATAAAACCTAAACTAAACTAAAAAAACATAAATAAATAAAAAACTAAACCAAAAATAAAAATAAAATAAACCTAAAATAAATAAAAAATAAAAACAAAATAAAAACCTAAAAAAATAAAAATAAAAATAAACCAAAAAAATAAAAAAAAATAAACTAAAAATAAATAAAAAATAAACTAAATGATCCTAAACCTCTAAGTTTACATAATTTAAAAAAAACCCTAACCTTAAACCCTAAACCCTAAACCCCAAATCCTAAACCTACAACCTTAAACCGTAAACCCTAAATCCTAAAACCCTAAATCGTACACCTTAAACCCAAAACCCTAAACCGTAAAACATAAACCCCAAACCCTAAACCCTAAAAACCTAAAAACCTAAACCTAAAGTAAATAAAACCTAATAAATAAATTAACTGAAACCTAAATAAAATAAAAGAATAAAATAAAATTAAAACCTAAACTAAAACCTAAACCTAAACCTAAATCAAACCTAAACTTAAGCTTAAAAATAAAATAATCTAAAAATAGAAATTATACTAAAATAAAATAAATATAAATCTAAACTAAACTAGAAAAGTAAAGTAAACATAAAAATAAAAAACTTAAATAAAATAAAAAATAAAAAAAATAAAAAAAATAAACCTAAGATAAAATAAAATAAAAACTAAATAAAAACCTAAACCTAAAGATAAACCTAAAAATAACACCTAAAAATAAATAACAAAAACCCAAACCAGAAACTAAAAAATATTTAAACCTAAAATAAATAAAATAAAATAAACCAAAACCTAAAATAAAATAAACTAAACTAAAATAAATAAAACATAAACCTAAACCTAAAATAAACTAAACTTAAACCCAAAACTAAATAAAATAAAATAAACTAAAAATAAACCTAATCCTAAACTAAAAAAATAAAACCTAAAAATAAACCTAAAATAAAAACCTAAAACCTAAAGCTAAAAAAATAAAATAAAAACCTAAACCTAAACCAAAAAATAAAAAATCAAACATGAACCTAAAAAAAAACTAAACTAAAAAATAAACATAAACATAAACCTAAACTTAAAAAATAAACTCAAAATTAAAAATGTAAATTAAAATAAATAAACCTCAAAATAAATAAACTAAACTAAATAAAATAAAAAATTAACCTAAATAAAATAAAATAATAAAATAAATGAGAATAAATAAATAAATAAAAGCTAAATAAACATGAATTTATTGGTTTTCTTAATTTTTTCAAAAAAAAACCCCTAACCTTAAACACTAAATCCTAAATCCTAAACCCTAAATCCCAAACCCTAAACACTAAACCCTAAACCCTAAACCCTAAACTAACCCTAAACCCTAAACCCTAAATAAATAAAAAAATTTAAAAATAACCCTAACCTTATACCCTAAACCCTAAACCCTATACCCTAAAACAAAACCTAAACCCCAAACCCTAACACTAAAAACTCAACCCTAAACCCTAAAACTGACAACCCTGAACCCCAAACCCTAAACCTTAAACCCTAAACTAACCCTAAACTCTAAACCTTAAAAATCTAAAAAGCTAAACACTAAACTAAATAAAACTTAAGAATAAAATAAATAAAAGAACCTAAACCAAAATAAAATAAAAAAATAAAATAAAAATAAAAACATAAACTAAACCTAAACCTAAAGCTAAACGTAAACCTAAGCCTGAAAAGAAAAAAAACTAAAATAAAATAAAATAAATAAAAACCTAAACTGAACTAAAAAAGTAAAAACATAAATAAAATTAAAACTAATCCTAAAATAAAAATAAAATAAAGCAAAAATAAAATAAATTAAAAATTAAATAAAAACTGAAACCTACAAAAACCTAAAACTATAACATAAAAATAAATAAAAAATATAACCTAAACCTTATAACTAAAAAAAACCTAAACCTTAGATAAAAATAGAATAGAGCTAAACCTAAACTTAAATAAATAAAACTTAAACCCAAACCTAAAATAAACTAAGCCTACACCGAAAGCTAAACTAAATAAAATAAAATAAACTAAAAATAAACCTAAACCTAAACTAAAAAATAAAACCTAAAGTAAAAACCTAAAACCTAAACCTAAGAAAATAAAATAAAAACCTAAACCTAAACGTAAAAATAAAAAATAAAAACTAAACCTAAAAAATAAAATAAAAATAAAAATAAAACTAAACTAAAAAAACAAACCTAAATAAAAAACCTAAACTAAAATAAATAAACATAAAATAAATAAACTAAATTAAATAAAAATAAACCCTAAATAAAAATAAATAATAAAAGAAACTAAAATAAATAAAAAATAAACTACATAATCTAAATAAACCAAAACCTACCAATTTACTTAATTAAAAAAACCATATACCCTAAATCTTAAACCCTAAACCCTAAACCTTAAACCCTAAACCTACAACCCTAATCCCTAAACCTTAAAAAAACCCTAAATCTTAAACCCTAAACCCTAACCCTAAACCCTAAACCCTAAATGCCAAACCCTAAACACTAAACTAACACTAAACCCTAAACCTAAAACCATAAAAGGCTTAAAACCTAAACCATAACAAAATAATGCCTAAAATAAAATAAATAAAAAAACTTAAATGAAAATAAAATCAAATAAATAAAAGAAATAAAAACCTAAACTAAAACCTAAACCTAAACATAAACCTTAAGAGAAAATAAAATCTAAACTTAAATAAAATAAATAGAAACCTAAATTAAACTAAAAAAATACCTAAATAAAATAAATAACTAAACCTAAAATAAAAAAAACCTAAAATAAAATAAAATAAAAATAAAAGAAAAACCTAAAATAAATAAAAATAAAAAAACCAAAGAAAATAAAAAACAAAATAAACTAATATAAATAAAAAATAAACTAAATAATCCTAAACCTATAAGTTTACATAATTTTAAAAAAAACCGTAACCCTAAACCCTAAACCCTAAACCCCAAATCCGAAACCTACAACCGTAAACCCTAAATCCTAAAACCCTAAACCAAACACCCTAAACCCAAAACCCTAAACCGTAAAACATAAACTCTAAACCCTAAACCCTAAAAACCCAAAAACCTAAACCTAAACTAAATAAAACCTAATAAATAAATAAATAAATAAACTGAAACCTAAATAAAATAAAAGAATAAAATAAAATTAAAACCTATTCTAAAACCTAAACTTAAACCTAAACCTAAACCTAAACTTAAGCTTAAAAATCAAATAACATAAATAATAGAAATTAACTAAAATAAAATAAATAAAAATCTAAACTAAATTAATAAAATAAAATAAACTTAAAAATAAAAACCTAAATAAAATAAAAAATAAACATAAAATAATAATAAAATAAACCTAAAATAAAATAAAATAAAACTAAATAAAACTTAAACCTAAATATAAAACCTAAAATAAATAACAAAAACCTAAACCAAAACTAAAAAAAATTTAAACCAAAAATAAACAAAATAAAATAAACCAAAACCTAAACTAAAATAAACTAAACTAAAATAAATAAAACATAAACCTAAACCTAAAATAAACTAAACTTAAACCCCAAACTAAATAAAATATAATAAACTAAAAATAAACCTCAACTTAAACTAAAAAATAAAACCTAAAAATAAACCTTAAATAAAAACTTAAAACCTAAACCTAAAAAAAAGAAAATAAAACCTAAACCTAAACCTAAAAATAAAAAATAAAGCTTAAACCTAAAAAAGAAAATAAAAAGAAACTAAAGTAAAAAAATAAACATTAACCTAATATATAAACTAAAATAAAAAACCTAAAATAAATGAACTAAACTAAATAATAAAAAAATAAACTAAATAAAATTTAAAAATTAAATGAACTAAAATAAATAAAAAATAAACTAAATAAACCTAAACCTAATGGTTTTCTTAATTTTTTTTTAAAAAAACCCTAATCCCTAAATCTTAAACCCTAAACCCTAAACCCTAAGCCCTCAATCCTAAACCCTAAACCCTAAACCTAACCTAATGTAACTAAATAAATTAAAAAAGAATCCTAAACCCTAACACCTAATAAACCTAAACCTAAACCTAAACCCTAAGAATGGGAATAACCTTGATGGCAGGAACATCACTGTCAACCACGCTCAGTCCACATCTGACGGTGGAGGCGAAAGCGAAGGCGGCAATTAACACAGTGCTGGTGGGCGATCTGAAGGTGTTGGTGGGATGGAGGTGGTGATTATGGAGGCACGTGGATTGACAGAGGTTACAACTGTGGTGGAGTTGGAGGAGAGGGATTGGGGTTAAGATGGTCGATCCTGCTACTCGAGAGGCTAGGGTGGTTTTGATGGGAACTAGACAAACTGAAGAATGCCCGATCCGATCTGTTGCTTATGGAACTTTGTCTTTATAGTATAGATAAATCTAATTATCTAGGCTTTTTGATTTGCTCTACGTGTGCTCTTTTTGATCTATGTCACCACTTGTGTCTTAGAAATTTTAGTGTTGGTTAGTAAAATCAAAAAGAAAAAATCTTGAATTCTCTGTTAAAAAAAACAAAAACCCTAAACCCTTAACCCTAAACCCTAAACCCTAAAACCTAAACCCCAAACCTTAAACCCTAAACTCTAAACCCTAAACCTTAAACCCTAACCCTAACCATAAACCTTAAACCTAAACCTAAACCCTAAAACCCTAAACCATAAACCTTGAACTAACCCTAAATCCTAAACCATAAACACTAAAAACCCTAAACCTTGAAACCTAAACCCTAAACCTTAAACCCTAAACCCTAAACTAACGCTAAACACTAAGCTAACCCTAAACCCTAAACTCTAACCCTTAAAAACCCTAAACCCTAAAGCCTAAACATTAAACTCTAATCCTAAACTGCAAACCCTAAACCCTAACCGTAAACCCTAAACCCTAAAACCCTAAACCCTTAAACCATAAACCATAAACCCTAAACCATTAACCTTAAACCCTAATAACCTAAAAACTTAAACCTAAATTAAATAAAACCTAAAAATAAAAATAAATAAATAAACCTAAACCTAAACCTAATTACAAAAAATAAAATAAACTTAAGAATAAAAACTAAACATAACATAAGAATAAAATAAACTTATAATAAACCTAAACCCTAAACCTAAACCCTGGACTAAAAAAAAATCTAAACCTAAAATAAAAATAAAATAAATAATATAAAATAAACCTAAACCTAAACTAAAATAAACTAAACAAAAATAAATAAAACCTAAACTTAAACCTAAAATAAACTAAACCTAAACCCTAAACTAAATAAAAGAAAAAAAAAAAATAAACCTAAACCTAAATTAAAAAATAAAACCTAAAAATAAACATAAAATAAAACCCTAAAACCTAAAATAAATAAAACCTAAAATAAAAATAAAAAAACCTAAACCTAAATATAATAAAAATTAAAATAAAATAAAAACATAAACTAGAACCTAAACCTAAATTAATCCAAAAATAAAATAAAATAAAATTAAAATTAAACTACTATAAAATAAATAAAACCTAAACTAAACAAAAAATAACCTAAATAAAATAAAAACTAAAGCTAAAATAAAAATAAAATTAACTTAAAATAAAATAAAATAATACCTAAATAAAAACCTAAACCTAAAAAATAAAACCAAAAAATAAATAAAAAATAAAACCTGAACCCTAAACTAAAAAAAAAACCTAAATTTAAAATAGAATAAAATAAACCAAAATTTAAGCTAAAATAAATAATACTAAAATAAATAAAACCTAAACTTAAACCAAAAATAAACTAAACCTAAACCTAAACTTAAACTAAATAAAATATAATAAACCAAAAATAAACCTAAACCTAAACTAAAAAATAGAACCTAAAAATAAACCAAAATAAAAACCTAAAAGCAAAACCTAAGAAAATAGAATGAAAACCTAAACCTAAACATAATAATAAAAATAAAACCTAAAACTAAAAAAAAAAGAAAAAAATAAACATAAACCTAAACCTAAACCTAGAAAATAAACTAAAAAAAACTAAACTAAAATAAATAATCCATAATTAAATAAACTAAACTAAAAAAATAAAACTAAACAAAATGAAAATAAAAAATAAAATAAAATAAAATAAATAAAATAAACTAAATAAAGCTAAACCTTCCAGTTCACTTAATTTTAAAAAGAAATTTTAAAATATAAAAAAAAACCCTGCCCCTAAACCCTAAAACTAACCCTAAACTTGCAACCCTAAACCCTAAACCCTAAAACTAACCCTAAACCCTAAACCCTAAACCTAAAATGCTAAACGCTAAACCATAAATTAAAAAAAAATAAATATTTAAAAATAAAAAAACCCTAACCTTAACCCTAAACCCTAAACCCTAAACCCTTAACCCTAAACCCTTAACCAACAACCCTAAATCCTAAACCTTAAACCCTAAACCCTAAACTTTAAACCCTAAACCCTAAACCCAAAAACCTACAAACCTAAACAAATCCTAAACCCTAAGCCCCAAACCCTAAAAACTAAACCCTAAACCCTAAATTGTAAAAACCTAAACATCTAAACCTAAACTAATTAAAACCTAAAAATAAAATGATTAAATAAACCTAAACCTAAATAAAATAAAATAAAATAAAACTTAACTAAAACCTAAACATAAACCAAAAAATAAAATATAATAAAAAATAAAAATTAAATTAAAATAAAATAAATAAAAACCTAAATTAAACTAAAAAAATAAAATAAACCTAAAAATAAAAATTAAATGTTAGATGGGATTAAAATAAATCTAAAATAAAAAAAATAAAAACACAGTAAATACATAAACCTAAAAAATAAACCTAAAAATAAATAAAAATTAAACTAAATAAAAACTAAAAAAATAAATAAAAAATCATAAACTTAAATATAATAAAAAAATAAAATAAATTAAAAACATAAACTACAACCTAAATCTAAACCTAAACCCAAAAAAGAAAAAAATCAAAATAAAAAAACTAAACTAAAATAAAATAAATAAAACCTAAACTAAACAAAAAAAAAATTAAAACCTAAATTAAATAAAATTAAATTAAAATAAAATAAAATTAACCTAAAATAAAATAAAATAAAAACCTAAACTTAGTAAATAAACCTAATAATAAAACTTAAAAATAAATAAAAAATAAAGCCTAAATCCTAAACTAAAATAAAATCTAAAGAAAAAATAAAAATAAATTAAATAAATAAAATAAAATTAAACCTAAAATAAACTAAACCTAAACCTAAAACTAATTTAAATAAAATAAAATAAACTAAAAATAAACCTAAACCTAAACTAAAAATAAAACCAAAAAATAAACCTAAAATAAATACTAAAACTTAAACCTAAAAAAATAAAATAAAATCCTAAACCTAATCCTAAAAATAAAAAATAAAACCTAAACCTAAAAATAATAATAATAAATAAAACTCAGCTATAATGTCAATCTAAACCTAAACCTAAAAAATAAACTATAGTAGAAAACCTAAACTAAATAAAATAAAAAATTAATCTAAATAGAAAATTTAAGTAAATAAAAATAAATAATAAATAAACTAAATATACCAAATAAACCTAAACCCACCAGTTTACTTAATTTAAAAAAAAAAACTTAAACCCTGAACCCTAAACCATAAACCTACAACCCTATACCATAAACCCTAAACCTAAAAAACCCTAAACCCAAAACTCTAAACCCCAAACCCTAAAAGTATAAACCCTAAAACCTTAAAGCTTAAACCATAAACCATAAACTCTAAACCCTAAACCTAAACCCTAAACCCTAAACATAAACCCTAATCCTTAAACCCTAAACCCTAAACCCAAAACCTTAAACCTAAACCTAAAGTAACTAAATAAATTAAAAAAATAAAACTAAACCCTAAAGCCTAATAAACATAAACTTAAACCTAAACCTTAAGAATGAGCAAAACCTTGATGACAGGAACATCACCGTCAACCAGACTCATTATAGATCTGGTGGTGGAGGCGAAGGCAGAGGTGGCGATTATCACAGTGGTCGTGGGGATCTGGAGGTGCTAGTGGATGTGGAGGTGGTGGTCAGAGTAGTGGTAGTTATGGAGGCAGGAGGAGTGATGGAGGTTACAATCATGGTGGTGGCAGAGGGAGAGATCGGGATATGATGGTGGATCTCGCTACTCAAGATCCCAGGTTGTTTTTGATGTGAACTGAGAAAGTGAAGAATGATGAATTCGATCTACTACTTATTGAACAATGACTTTATAGTAGAGACAGTTCTAGTTATCTAGGGTTTTTTATTTACTCTATGCGTGCTCATTTTTTATCTATGTTGCCACTTGTGCCTTAGAAAACTTATTGTGCTACTTGGTTAATGAAATAAAAAAAAGAAATGTTGAATCTGAATTTGTTCTCTGTTAAATAAAAACTAAAAACCCTAAACCCTAAACTAAAGCATGAACCTTAAACCTAAAACATAAACCTGACAATTTGCTAGAGCCTTTTGCTATGTTGGCTGAACCTTTATTGATCATTTTGAATGGGACTTTTTGGTTTTTGTTTGTTGGTGGCTGCCTTTGGCCCCCTTTTGTGTGGTTGTTTTGTCATTTGGTGATTTACACTGGTTGTAGCTTATGTTTCCTTTAGTTGATGGTTTTATTTCTGAGCTATTTGTCATTTGTGGTTGCTCACCCTAGTTTAGCTTGGTGATTGATTATTGTTGGGACTTTAGTTTGAGGGCTCATATCTTGGTTTTGTTGGCTATTTCTCAATTAATTGGCATTGGTCTGGTGCTTGATGATGGTTGGTTTTAGTTTTCCTAGTTTAAAGCTTGGATGGGTATTTGGTTAATGTTGGTGTTCTGACTTTGTTCTAGCCTTTCTCTAGGTTATTGTGATTAGTCTGTTGTGGTTTTTGTTTGCTGGTTTAGCTGCTAGCCGATTGCTAGTCGTTTATTTTTGTTTAATGGTGATGGATCTAGAACTCTATGGACTGCTAGGTTTAGATGTTTCCTTCTATCAGGTATGCTGGCTATGATGGCTTTGATGTTACTCATGTCTTCTCTCTGGTTGGTAGCATTACATATGATTGTAACCCTTCTTTATGTAGTTTGGATGCTCATATGTATTGTTGCCCTTGAGATGATCCTAACTAAGCTTGAGCCTTTTCTTTCTAAGCTCTCTCCCTCTCTTTATCCTTATCATTTTAGCTATGAATTTTGCCTTTGTAGTGTTTTGCAAATTTTCTACAAGTTGGCACTTTATAGAGGGAATGATCATAAGTCAACCCAAGTGATGTTGGATATTGCTTATCCCGCTTTTCAAATGAATCATGAACTAACTGACTCATCCTTCTACTATTTTAGGATTTGTTTGTCTTACTCTATGTATTTCTCTCTTATGCCTTTTAGGCATTGTATTTGCTCTATTATTTTCTTTTCTTTTTCTAATGTACTTAGATGGGGATTTATCTCTCTAGATTTGTTGTAGCTCTAAGAGCAGTAGAATTTTAGAGCTTTACTCCTTTTAAGGACATTGTATATTTTCCTTTTATGGTAATAAAATTCTAACTTTCCCAAAAAAAAACCCTAAACCCTAAACCTTAAACAAGCCTAAAACCCTAAACCCTAAACCCTAAACACAAAACCCAAAAACCTAAACCCTAAACTCTAAAACCCTAAACCATAAACCTTAAACTAACCCTAAATCGAAAAGCCCAAACATTAAACCCTAAATGCTAAACCATAAACCTTAACCCTAAACCATGAACCCTAAAAGCTTAAAACCTAAAATTCTAAACCCTAAACCCTAAACCCTAAACCCAAAACTCTAACCTTAAACCCTAAACCATAAACCCCAAACCTTAAACATAAACCTAAAGTAACTAAATGAATTAAAAAAATAAACCTAAACCTTACAACCTAATAAACCTAAACCAAAACCTAAACCTTAAGAATTGACAAAACATTAACGATAGGAACATCACCATTAACCAGGCTCAGTCTAGATCTGGCGGTGGAGGCAATTTGGAGGTGTTGGAGGTAATGGGAGGAGCGATAGAGGTGGTTCTAATGGGAACTAGAGAAATTGAAGAATGACAGATCTGATCTGCTACTTATGGAACTGTATCTTTATAATAAAGATGGTTCTAATCTAGGGCTTTTGATTTTCCGATGTGTGCTCATTTTTATATATGTCATCCTTGTGTCTTAGAAAACTTGGTGTGTTACTGTTGATGAAATCAAAAGAAGAAATGTTGAATCAAAATTTATTCTTTATTTAAAAAACTAAAACCTAAACCCTAAACAAAACTTGAACCTTAAACCGTAAACCATAAACCTATAATCATAAACCCTAAACCCTAAAACCCTAAACCCTAATCCCTAAAATGCTAAACCCTTAACCCTAAACCTTAAACCTTAATCCCTAAACACTAAAAACTACAACCCTAAACCTCAAAGCCTAAAACCTAAACCCCAAACTCTAAACCCTAAACCCTAAACCTTAAAAACCTAAACCTAAACTAAATAAAACCTAAAAATAAAATAAATAAAAAAAACCTAAATCTAAATAAAATAAAAATCTAAACTAAAATCTAAACTTAAACCTAAACCTAAAAGTAAAATAAAATAAAAAATAAAAACTAAATTAAAATAAAATTAATAAAAATCTAAACTAAACTAAAAATAAATAAAATAAGCCTATTAGAAAAACCTAAATAAAATAAAATATATACCTAAAATAAAATAAAATTAAAACCTAAACCTAAAAAATAAACCTTAAAATAAAACCTAAACCCTAAACCAAAAATAAAAATAAAATAAACAAAATAAAAGAAACTTAAACCTAAACTAAAATAAACTAAACTAAAATAAATAAAACCTAAACCTAAACCTAAACCTAAACTAAATAAAATAAAGTAAACTAAAAATAAATCTAAACCTAAAGTAGAAAATAAAACTTAAGAATAAACCTAAAATAAAAATGAAAAACCTAAAGCTAATAAAATAAAATAAAAACCTAAACCTAAATAATAAAAGAAAAATAAAACTCAACTAAAAAATAAACCTAAAGCTAAACCTAAACTTAAAAAATAAACTAAAATAATAAAACATAAACTAAAATAAAGAAACTAAACTAAATAAAAATAAAAAATAAACTTAAATAAAAAATAAAAATAAAAGAAACTAAAATAAAAAAAAATATAAACTAAAAAAACATAAACCTATCAATTTACTAAATTTTAAACAAAACTATAAACCTTAAAATCTTAAACCCTAAACCCTAAACCCTAAACCCTAAATCTACAACCATAAACCCTAAACCCTAAACCCTAAAAAATCCTAAATCCTAAAACCTAAAACTTAAAACATAAACCCTAAAACCTAAACCCTAAACCCTAATCCCTAAACCCTAAACCCTCACACTCCTCACACTAAATCGCTCCTCCTCTCTGGCTCCCTCTGGCGATTTTGCTCTCGGGATTGGCCATTCTTGGGTAATGCTTTCTTCATAATCTCTTCTACCGATTTGTATCAAGCTCCCCATATGTGACTTAATCCAATGGCGAGGCTCGTCTCTGTGAATCTGCCGCCGACCCTAACACTTTGCTCTCCGACTCTACAGGTTTTCTAGATTCGATTGCACCTGTTAATGCACCTGTTGTTAAATCATTCAAAGATTCTTTATCTGGTAAGATCTCTAGCTTGAATGCTTCGGTTAATCTCATTTTGACATCTTATCGTAGATTGGAGATATGATGGTGGATCCCGCTACTCAAAAGGCTGTAGTGGTTTTGATGGGAACTGTAGAAACTACAAATGGGCAAATTCGATCTGTTGTTTATGGAACTATGTCTTTACAGTAGAGATGGTTCTAGTTATCTAGGGTTTTTAATTTTCTCTATGCATGCTCATTTTTAATCTGTCTTTGCTTGTATTTTAGAAAACTTGGTGTGTTACTTGGTTGATGAATTTAAAAAGAAGAAATGTTGATTCTGAATTTATTCTCTGTTAAAAATAAATACCAAAAACACTAAACCTTAAACCCTAAACCTAAAACCTAAACCCTAAACCCTAAACCCTAAACCCTAAACCCTAAACTTTAAACCCTAAAACCTAAGCCCTAAACCCTAAACCCTAAACTAAAAAAACACCTAAACCCTAAACCCTAAACCCTAAACTTGGGGACCGTGCATGCCTTTCCCTCTCGGCTTCCTGGTGTTGAAGAAATCCTCATTTCTTTGGCTTTTTCCATGGTTCCTTGATGATCTTCATTAGTAAGGCTCTCATTCCTTGTCCTTTGGTTGATTCCCCTCTTCTCCACTAGTTTGAATGGATATCTTCAAGTCAGATCTAGTGTCTAAAAAGGCTAAACTGATGCTTAAAGCTGCTCCTCCTAGGACTGACGATTTATTGGGTAAATATAAGGTTGCTTCTTCTAAATACTTCAAAGATACCTTATCTGCTAAAGATGCTTCAACCTCCTCTGAAATTTTGATTAATCTTGTTCATATGATGTTTAAAGGATCTCTAGCAATAATGTGTTCTAATTTGCATATTGAGAAACTTGCAAAGCCTTATGCTTTTACTCTGATTGCCAAATTTTCTTTTCGACAAGCTAATATGGATGATATTCAATTTTTCTTTCATGATTTAAATCTTTCCAGTGTGTTTTATGTTGGTTTGTTGGATGGTCAGCATGTCCTCATAAATAATATAATGATCTTTACTATAGCCCAATTTTCCCTCATCGATCTTATTATGTTAAAAATTGTCAAATGCTTATCCTTAAATGGACTCCTTTTTTGACATTCAAGAAGAATATCCTATAGTGCTGGTTAGGATTGCTTTGCTTAATCTTAGGATTCATTTTGTTAATTATCAATTTCTTAATGTGTTGGGTCTATTTTTGGTTGACCTTTACAAATCGATGAAGGAACTATGGCTAAATCTCACCCTTCAGTTGCTAGTATCCTTATTGAAATTGATGTTATAAAGAAGTTTCCTAAGGAGATTTGGATAGGTCCAAAAAGTATGGGTACTTTTAAACGGTTGAATTTGAAAACCCATGGCCATGTCTTTTTAGATTGTTTCATTGCTCATCCTCAACTTAGAAAAAAATTTATTAAAAATCCTAAGCTGATTGATCAACCTGAAGATCTTTTAACTAATAAAAATAAAAGTTTTGTTTCTTCTAAAAAAGATAAAGATGTTGCTAATTGAATTTTTTTAACTTTTGAGAATGCTTTTGAAAATGTTTCTAAAAATGATGATGATGCTTTGAATGGTAATCGATTATAGATTCTATTGATCCTATGCTTTGGAAATATTCAAGATGATGTTATTCGATTTTGGTTTCCTCTACTAAATATTATTATGATATAGCTCCTAAAAATTTTAAAGATAATGTCTTTCTTTCTAATTTTCAAGGACCTTTAAAAGAAAAGGATGATTTTAATTCTTTTAATATGGAAGTTGTTCATGGTTTGGATAAGATGGATGTTGTGAAACCCGCTTCTTGTTTGCTTAACAAATTTGTTGCTGCTCCTTCTTTAACTGTTATTTCTGATGATGTTTTGCCTATGGTTTCTTCTCAATTAATGGATACTAATGTTTTAGTTCCTTTTCTATTGGATTCTCCTACCAAATCTGTAGTTATTAAGAGTTTCAATGCTCCTTCTGATGATGAATCTTTCGGAAATGAAACTGTCTCAAACTATTTTTGTGAAAAGAAAAATAGTTCAAAAATTTTCCTCCTAAAGTTTCTAGATTCGATCTTCATCTTCTTTGCCAAATAAGAATTAATGTTTAATTTTTTTTAAAATGTTCTGCATTGGTACTCTTGCTATTAGGAATAGGATTAAGAACCTTTGTAGGGTTTATAATGCTTTGTTATTCTTGAACCTCTTATTTTTTCTTCCAAAATTATGCATGCGACTAGAATTATTGGTTTCTCCAATTATTTTTTTAACAATAGAAATAAGATTTGGTTATTTTGGAATAATTCTATTTCTATTAATGTCATTAATGATTTTCATCAAGTTGTAAATGTGGATATTTATTTTGGTGATTATCATGATTTTGGCTCTTTTATTTATGCTGCTTGTAATATGATTGAGAGGAGGATTCTTTGGGATCAATTATCTACTTTTGCTTCTACTGATATTGATTCTTGGATTGTTGGTGGTATTTCATCCTTTCTGTGAATGAAAGAAAAGGGGTTCTTCACTAAATTTACATTCTATGGAAGATTTTGAATATGTTCTTGGAGTGTAGTATGATTTTATGGCTCTCATTTCACTTGGAATAATCATAGACTTTGGCAATGTTTGGATCATGCCTTATTTAATAGTTTTGGTTAAATCATGCCTTTGACTTTGGTTAAACACCTTAGTAGAACTCTCTGATCATGCTCCTCTTTGATTTCCATTAAGATGTTCATACAATGTTATTAAAAATTTTCTTTTCAAAATATGTGCAAGATAGATTTCTTGATGCTATTTCTAATTGGTATGCTCCTCTTACTTCTAATGATTCTGCTTTTGGTATGAAGAGATTTTGGCTTAAACTAAAAAGGCTTAAGCATCATATTAATTGGTGGAATAGGAATTATTTCAAATTTGTTTTTGATAATATCAAGAACATGGAACAATAAGTGAAAGATTTGGAAGAACTTATTATTAATGATTCCTCTTTTTGTTCTAACCTTGTTGAAGCTAAAGATAATCTCACTAAGTTTCAAGATATAGAGGAAACCTATTAGAGATAAAGGCCTGCTTCTAAACATCTTTCTGAGGGGGAAAGAATCACTAAATATTTTCATGCTTTTGTTATGAAAAGGAGAGTTCTTGGAAAAATTCATAAAATCAAGAATTCTGATGGTTCTTGGATCACCAAAAAAGAGGATATTATTTCTTTTGCTATTAACTATTTTAAAGAGCTTTTAAATAAAAATTATCACCTTAACTAGTTATCTAACCCCTCTATCATTTCTTCTATTATGTCTCTTGAGGATAATGATTGCTTGGTTTCTCCTCCTTGGATGAGAAATTTTAATATTCTGGTATCAATGTTAATTTTGTTGCGATCGATGGCTATTCTACTTTATTCTTCCAAAAGCTGGTTTATTATTAAATTTGATCCATGGGATTTATTTCTTTGGAACTCTAATCCAAAATACTTCACTTCTACAAATATTATTCTTATTCCCAAGAAAGATAATCCTGACTTCTAGAATGATTTTAGACCTATTAGTCTTTGTACTTTCTTTAATAAATTGATTTCAAAAATTCTGACTAGTAAGCTTGGTAAATTTCTTCCTAAGATTATTTCCCTAATAAAACTAGTTTGTGAATGGTAGGACTATCTCGACAATGTCTTGCAAAGAATTAATTCATGATTTAAATGTAAAACTATAGGTGGCAATTTACTTTTCAAGCTTGATATTACCAAAGCTTATGACAACATTTCTTCGGGATTTTGTTAACATCATTCTTTCTTTATTCAGCTTTCTACTAAATTTATCTCTTTGGTTAACAATATCATTTGTAATGTTTGGTTCTCTTTAGTTATAAATGGTGAAAACTTTAGCTTCTTTAAGTCTTCCCAAGGTATTAGACAAGGTGATCCTCTTTCTCTGTCACTTTTTATTATTGCTATTGAATATTTTTTTGTTGCCTTAATTTTTTGTATGGGAAGAATTCTATCATGTATTTAAAGAATCTTGGTGGTTTGTCTATAACCCACTTAAGTTTTTTTGATGACTTCATTATATTTTGTAATGGCTCATTACAATAAGTTAAAAAACTGAAGGTGTTTTTGAATAAGTTTGAAAAGGAAGTGGCTCTTGATTAGTTAAAAGTTGTTTTATCTCCTTTTCTATTTTTGCTCATAGAATCAATACTGGATTTTCTCATCAATGTCTTCCTATCAAGTATTTAGGTTCTCCTTTATATTGTGTCCCAAGAGGTCTCACCTTTTGATGAGGTTATCTAACATTCGTAATAAGATTTCTACCCTTGAATTTCATTTTTTATCTTTTGGTAGATTAATTGTTATTAAAAGTATTATTTACTCTCTTCCTTTTATTTGCTACTTAATATTGTTTCAACTTCTCTTATTATTATACGGATTGAAAGGTTTTTAATAATTTTTTGGGGCTCAAGTCTTTCGGCCAAAATATTTCATTGGCCCTCTTGGAATAACATGTGGTACTTTATTTGAAGGTGGTCTTGGGTGTCCTTTTGGATTCCACTAATGGTTTTTCTTTTAAACTTTGGTGGAATTTTTAGAAGAATGTTAGTCTTTTGGATAATTTTATGAATTTCAAATACTCCAAAGGTAAACATCCTTTAACTTGTACCTATAATCATGGTGACTCTATTGGTTGGAAATGCCTTTGTGCTATTAAATGGAAAGCAAATTCTCTCATTTTCTAGTGTATTAGTAGTGGCTCCTCATTCTTTGGGCAAGATAATTGGATGGCGGAATCCTCTATTGATTCTATGCTTAATACTCACTCTACTTTTTCTTTGAAAGTTAAGCATTTTATTTTAAATGGTGATTGGAATCATTCTCTTTTGTCTGACTTGATTCTAGATTTCATTTGTGATAATTTCACAAAGATTCCTATTGATGGTATTATTTTTGAACAAGTTTTTACTAGCATTTTTAGTAATGGTAATTTTTCCTCTAAAGATACTTGGCACCATATTAGAGATAATAAACCCTCTTCATCTGTCATTTTAAAGATTTGGAATAACATTATTCCTACCTCTTATTCTATTCATGTCTGGAGGATTTTAACGGGTTCTATTGCTGTTGATTCTTTACTTTTGGAGAAAGGTTTTTATCTTCCTTCTAAATGCTTATTTTGTTTTCATATTGAAAATGTTAGCCATGTTTTTGTTAATGGTGCTATTTCCTCTAAAGTTTGGAATTCGTATGAGGACTTATTCAACATTAGTTCTTTTAATAGTAATTATACCTTAATGCGCTCCTTAACTCACTTTCTTAATATCACAAAGGGCATATCAAAATTGTTGTATTCTTTGATTTGGTTCATTTGGATTGATAGAAATGATGCTAAACATCATAATGTGCCTATGAATCATAAGAGGATTATTGATAGGACTAAAGACAAAAAAAGTTTCTTTACATAAGGTTGTGCTTCTTAATGGTACTAATTTTAGAGGTTGCATGTTTGTTGCTTCTAAATTGGGTATTAAGTTTCCTTATTGTGATATGCCTCCTTATAAAATCATTTACTGGATTAAGCCTCTTAAAATTAACACTGATGGCTCTATTAACAACATTGTGGTGGTATTTTTCATAATAATCTTGGGAGTATTATCTTTTGCACTTGACAAATCTAGTTGGTGGTATTTATCATAATAATCTTGGGAGTATTATCTTGGATTTCTCCACCTCTCTACTACTTCTATTATTATGGCTGAACTAATGGTTGTTTATCAAGCTCTTAAGCTTTGTTTGGAGAAGAATTTTCTTTCCATTTGGTTGGAATCTGATGTTGAGATGGTTGTTACTATGATCAACTCAAATCATAAGGGTAATGCTCAATTTTATACTTAAGAATATTAAAGCTATTATTTTAAATTGTCTTTAAGATGACTCATTTTTGAGAGAAGGTAATTAGTGCGATTTTTTGCTCCTGGGAGTAATCTTTTTATTTTACTTTATTTTCCAATGATAATATTCCAAAGCAATAAAGAGGCCTTTCTAACTTAGATAAAGTTGGTTTCCTTATGTCGATTTACTTAATTTCATTTTCTCCTTCTATGATGGTGGTTGCTATCCCTCTTCTTGGTCGACCTTGGTCTAGTGCATTTCTATGAGGTTTGTTGAAATGATGGTCGGATGTTCCTTTTCCTTTTGGTTGGTAGTCTTTTGATTGTAACCCTTCTTCCTGAGGTTTACGCTCACAAAATTTGGTTGCCCCTTTTCTATATATTGAGCCTGAACCTTTCTTTCACTCTTCATCCCTTCCTTTTTTTCTTCCTTGATCTTTCTCTACTTTTCCTTTCTCAGACTTTCTTCTTCTTGTGTCTGAGTGGTTTCTGCTCTCCTCTCCTTGTTCTTTGTGGTCATTATCGCTTTTTTTCTATTGTTTTGTTGTTCTTAGGTTTTATTTTTATTTCTTTCATGGTAATAGTTTGAGAATTTTCTCTAAGTTGATTGTAGTCTTGAGTGTTAGTTTTGAGGATTTTCCTCTTAAGGACTTTTGAACTCCTTTGTGGTATTGAATTTCTCCCCACTGGGTTTTATCAAAAAAAAAAAAAATCCTTAACCAAAATCCCAAACCTTAAACCCTAAACCTAAACCTTAAACTAAACCTAAACCCTAAACCCTAAAAGCTAAAACCAAACCTAAACTAAATAAAATATAAAAGAAAATAAATAAATATAACTAAACCAAAATAAAATAAAATAAATAAAATAAAACAAAATATAAACTAAAACCTAAACCTAAACTTAAACCTAAAAAAAATAAAAATAAAAACTAAACTAAAATAAAATAAATAAAAACCTAAACTAAACTAAAAAATAATAAACCTAAATAAAATAAAACTAAACATAAAATAAAATATAATAAACCTAAAATAAATAAATAAAACTAAATAAAAACCTAAACCTAAAAAATAAACCTAAAAAAATTAAAAACAAAGCCTAAATCACAAACTAAAAAAAAACTAAATCTAAAATAAAAATAAAATAAACCTAAACCTAGACTAAAATAAACAAAATGAACCCTAAACCTAAACCTAAACTAAATAAAATAAAATAAACTAAAAATAAACCTAAACCTAAACTAAAAAATAAAACCTAAACTAAAACCTAAAACCTAAACCTAAAAAATAAAAAATAAACCTAAACCTAAAAAAAATATAATAAAAATAAAACTAAACTAAAAAATAATAAACCTAAACCTAAACCTAAAAAATAAACTAAAATAAAACCTAAAAAAAATAAATAAACTAAACTTAAAAATAAAAAATAAAAATAAAATAAAATAAAATAAATAAAACAAACAATAAACCTAAAAAAAATTTAAAGAAATAAATAAATAAACTAAATAAAAAAAATAACCTAAAAATAAAATGAAATAACTAAAATAAATAAAACAAACTAAATAATCCTAACCATTTTACTTAATTTAAATAAATAAATAAAATAAATAAAATAAACCTAACCTAAACCCTAAACCTAAAACCCTAAACTAAACTAAACTTAAACCCTAAACCTAAACCTAAACTAAATCTAAACCATAAAACCTAAACCTAAATCCTAAACCCTAAACCTAAAGCCTAAACCTAAACCTAAACCTAAAAACTCAACCTAACCCTAAACTAAAAAATAAAACCTTAAACTTAAACCTTAAACCTAAACTAAACTTAAACCCTAAACCCTAAACTAAACTAAACTCTAAACCTAAACCCTAAACCTAAACCCTAAACCCTAAACCATAAACCCTAAACACTAAACCATAACTAAACCCTAAACCCTAAACCCTAAAACTATAAATAAACCCTAAACATTAAACCCTAAAACCTAAACCTAAATAAGAAAAATAAATAAAATAAAACCTAAACTAAAACCTAAACTTAAACCTAAACCTAAAAAATAAAATAAAATAAAATAAAACTAAACTAATATAAAATTAATAAAATAAACTAAACAAATAAATAAATATCCTAAATAAAATAAAACTAAACCTAAAATAAAATAAAATAAACTAAGATAAAATAAAATAAAAGTTAAACAAAACCCCAAATAAAAAATAAACTAATAAAACCTAAAATAAAAAAATTAAATACAACTAAACCCTAAACTAAATAAACTAAAATAAACCTAAGCCTAAAATAAAAGAAAACCTAAAAAACATAAATAACAACCTAAAACCTAAACCTAAAAAACATAAAATAAAACCTAAACCTAATAATAAAAAATAAACCTAAACCTAAAAAAAAAATAATACTAAACTAAAAGATAACCTAAACATAAACCTAAACCTAAAAAATAAACTAAAATAAACAAAACCTAAACTAAAATAAATAATATAAATAAAATACACTAAACAAAAAAAAAGAAAAATAAACCTAAATTAAAATAAAAAATAAAGTAAACCAAAATAAATAAAAAATAATCTAAATAAACCTAAATCTACCATTTTACTTAAAAAAAAAATCCTAAACCATAAACTAAAAAATAAAACCCAAAAATAAACCTGAAATAAAAACATAAAACCTAAACCTAAAATAATAAATAAAACCTAAACCTAAACCTAAAATAAAAAAAAAAATAAATAAAATAAAACTATTCTAAGAAATAAACTAAAATAAAACCTAAATAAACTAGTAAACATATAATAAATCTAAATAAAAATTTAAAAAATAAACTAAAATAAATAAAAAAATAAACTAATAAACTAAACTAAATCTAAATTAAAAATTTAAAACTAATAAACCTAAAACTAAAAATCTTAAACCTAAATAAAAAATAAACCATAAAACCCTAAACCCTAAACCCAAACCCTAAACCTAACCCTAAATAAACACTAAACCCTAAACCCTAAACCCTAAACCTTAAAAAAAAATAAAAAAATAAAATAAAAACAAAAAAAGTAAAATAAAAATAAAAAAATAAAAATAAATAAAATAAAAAAAACCCTAAACCTTAAACCCTAAACCTTAAATGCTAAACCCTAAACTCTATAAAAAAAAACCTTCAACACTAAACCTTAAACCCTAAACCCTAAACCCTAAACTAAAACATAAATCCTAATTCCTAAACCATAAAACCCTAAACCCTAAACACTAAACCCTAAACCCTAAACCCTAAACCCTAAAACCCTAAACCATCAATACTAAACCCTAAAACCTAAACCTAAATAAAATAATAAAATAAAATAAAATAAAATAGTAACCTAAACTAAAACCTAATTCTAAACTTAAAACTAAACCAAAACATAAATTGAATAATAAAATAAAATTGAAAAGAAAAAACTAAAATAAAATAAATAAAACCTTAACTAAACAAAATAAAATATAATAAATAAAAAAAACCTAAATAAAGAAAAAACTAAACCTATAAAATAAAATAATAAGATAAAATAAAATAAATAAATACTAAATGAACACCTAAACCTAAAAAAATAAACCTAAAATAAATAAAAAATAACATAAACCCTAAATTAAAAAAAAAACATAGACCTAAAATAAAGATAAAATAAACAAAATAAAATAAACCTGAACCCAAACTAAAATAAACTAAACTAAAATAAATAAAACCAAAACCTAAACATAAAATAAACTAAACCTAAACCTAAACTTAATAAAATAAAATAAACTAAAAATAAACCTAAGCCTAAACTAAAAAATAAAACTTAAAAATAAACCTAAAATAATAACCTAAAACCCAAACCTAAAAAATAAAATAAAAAACTAAACCTAATCCTAATTATAAAAAATAAAACTTAAACCTAAAAAATAAAATAAAAATAAAACTAAGAAAAACAAACCTAACCTAAACCTAAAAAATAAACTAAAAAAAACCTAAACTAAAATAAATAAACTTAATATAAATAAACTAAACTAAATATAAAAAATAAATCTAAATAAAATAAAAAATAAAATAAACTAAAATAAATGTAAAATAACTAAAATAAAATCTATCTAACTTAATTTTTAAAAAAAAACCCTAAACCATAAACTAAAAAATAAAACCTAAAAATAAACCTAAAATAAAACCTAAAACCTGAACCTAAAAATTTAAAATAAAAACCTAAGCCTAAATCTAAAAATAACACATAAAACCTAAAACTAGAAAATAAAATAAAAATAAAACTTAAACCTAAATCTAAACCTAAAAAATATACTAAAATAAAAAACCTAAACTAAAATAAATAAACTAAATGAAATAAATATAAAAGTAAACCTAAAAAAAATAAACTAAAAATACCTAAACCTATCACTTTACTTAATTTAAAAGAAATAATAATAAAAAACCCCAAACCTAAAATCTAAACTAAAAACCCAAAACCTAAAATAAATAATACCCTAAAACTAAACTAAACTAAATAAACTAAACCTAAACTAAATAAACCAACTATAATAAACCCTAAACTAAACTAAACTAAAAAGACCTAAACCTAAACTAAACTAAAAATAAACTAAACAAACTAAACCTAAACCTAAACTAAAACCCTAAACTCTATAAACCCTAAACCCTAAACCTAAAGTCCTAAACTAAACCCTAAAATTAAACCTAAACTAAAACCTAAACTCTAAACTCTAAAAGATATTAAACCAAAACCCTAACTAACTAAAACCTAAACCTAAACCTAAACCTAAACCCTAAAAATAAACCCTAAACCTATAAACTAAACCTAAACCTAAAAGTCCTTAAACCCAAAACCCAAAACTAAAACCTAAACCCTAAACCTAAACCTAAACCCTAAACCCTAAACTAAACCCTAAACCCTAAGCCATAACCCCTAAACCCTAAATCCTAAAACCATAAACCATAAACCATAAACCCTAAACCCAAAAACTTAAAAATAAATAATAAAATAAACTAAAAACCTAAATTAAAAACCTAAACCTAAACCTAAACTTAAACCTAAACCTACAAAAAATAGAAAATAAAAACTAAAATAAAATAAAATAAATCAAAACCTAAACTTAATAAAAAATAAAATAAACCTAAAAATGAAAACCTAAATAAAATAAAAATAAAATAAACCTTAGATAAAATTAAATAAAAAGTAAATGATAACCTAAACCTAAAAGATAAACCTAAATAAACCCTAAACTAGAAAAAAAAATAACCTAAACAAAAATAAATAAATGTAAACCTAAACTAAAATAAACTAAACTAAAATAAATAAACCTAAACAAAATAAATAAACTAAAATAAACCTAAAACTAAGAACTAAAAAAAAAAAAAAAAAAAAAAAATAAAACCTAAAATAAACCAAAAAAATAAAAAATAAAATAAATAAACTTAAACTAATAATAATAAAACCTAAACCTAAAATAAAATAACATTAAACTAAAAAAAAAATAAAAACCTAAACCTAAAAAAAATAAACAAAATAAAACCTAAACTAAAATAAATAAACCTAATATAAATAAACTAAACTAAATAAAATAAAAAACTTAAAAAAATAAAAATAAAATAAATTAAAATAATTAAAAAATTAACTAAATAAACTAAATAAACCTAAACTTACCAATTTACTTAGGTTTTTTTTAAAAAAAAAAACCCTAAACCCTAAACTATAAACCTTAAACCCTAAAAGCCCTAAACCCTAAACCCTAAATCCTAAAAAACCCTAAACCCTAAAACCCTAAACCCTAAACACTAAACTTAAAAAATTGTAATCTCTAAACCCTAAACCTTAAACTAACCCTAAACCCCACATAACCCTTAACCCTAAACCCTAAACCCTAAACCCTAAACCTTAAACCCTAAACCCTAAACAACCCTAAACTTTAAAACCCTAAACCCTAAAGCCCTAAACCCTGAACTCTAAATCCTTAATCATAAAAACCCTATACCCTATAACCTAAACACTAAACCCTAACTCTTAAACCCTAAACCCAAACCCTTAACCTAAACCTTAAAGCATAAACCTAAAACCATAATCACTAACTAATTGTAATTAAAACCCTAAACCCAAAAAATAAAGTAACTAAATAAATTAAAAAAGAAACCTAAACCCTAAAACCTAATAATCCTAAACCTAAATCTAAACCCTAAGAATGGGCAAAACTTTGATGGCAGAACATCACACCAACGAATTAGATCTGATGGAGGGAAAGGCATAAGCAATGGTTATCATAGGGTAGTGGAGAATTTGGAGGTGCAAGTGAATATGGAGGTGTTATGAGCAGTGGTTATAAAGGAGCGCTAAAGGTTACAACTGGTGGTGGTGGAAGAGATCGTGAGATATGATGGTGGATCCATCTACCGAGAGTCGGTGGTTCGATGGGAACTAGAGAAATCAAGAATGATCAATCTGACCGCTTCATCAATTGTGTCTTTATAAGAGATTAGTTATCTAGGTTTTAATTTATGCTATGCATGGTCATTTTTTATCTATGTTACTGCTTGTGTCTTAGAAAACTTGATGTGTTACTTGGTTGACAAAATCAAAAAAAAGAAATGTTGATCAGAATTTGTTCTCTTTTAAAAATAAAAAAAAATCAAAAACCCTAAATCATAAACTAAAACTTGAACCCACCTAAACCTAAAACTTAAACCCTAAACCCTAAACCCTAAAAACCCAAAACCCAAAACCCTAAATCGTAAAACCCTAAACTCTAAACCCTAAACCCTAATCCCTAAAAAGTTAAACTAAAATAAAAAAATAAAAAACATAAAAGCCTAAACTAAAACATAAATCTAAACCTGAAAATAAAATAAAAGAAAAAATAAAAAAAACTATAATAAAAAAATTAAACACCTAAACTAAACAAAATAAATAAAACTAAAATAAAATAAAACTACACCTAAAACAAAAAATATAATAAAATAAAACAAAATAAAACCTAAACCTAAAAAATAAATCAAAATTAATAAAACCTAAACCCTAAACTAAAAAAAACATAAACCTAAAATAAAAAAATAAACCTAAACCAAAACTAAAATAAACTAAACTAAAATAAATAAATCCTAAACCTAAAATAAACTAAACCTAAACCTAAATCTAAACTAAATAAAATAAAATAATCTAAAATAAACCTAAACCTAAACTAAAAAAAACTTTAAAATAAACCTAAAATAAAACCTAAACCTCAACTTAAAAAAAAGTAAAATAAAAACATGTACCTAAACCTATAAAATAAAATAAAAAAATATATCAAACTAAAAAATAAACCTAAACCTAAAAAATAAACTAAATAAAACTTAAAATAAATAAACTAAACTAAATAAAAAAAAATAAAATTGAACCTAAAAAATAAAAAAATAAAATAAATAAAATAAACTAAATAAACCTAAACTAACTTTTTATTAATTAAAATAAAATAAATAAAAATAAAACCCTAAACACTAAACCCTAAACCTTAAACCTAAACCTAAACCTTAAACCCTAAACCCTAAACCTAAACAAGAACCCCCTAAACCCAAACCTAAACCCTAAACCCTAAACCCTAAACTAAACCTAAACCTAAACAAACCTAAACCTTAAACCCTAAGATAACCCTAAACCATAAACACTAAAACCTAAACCTTAAACTAAACACTAAACCCTAATCCCTAAACCTAAACCCCTACCCTAACCCTAAATCCTAAACCCTAAACCCTAAACCCTAAACCTTAAATCCTAAACCCTAAACTTAATCCTAAAGAAACTAAATAAATAAATAATAAACTAAACCTAAACCTAATAAACCTAAACCCTAATAATGGGAAGAACCTTGATGGTGGAACATCAAAGCCAGTAGATTCTAGGTGATGGTGGACATGCTATCAGTGGTGGGGATCTGAGGTGCTAGTGGATATGGAAGTGGTGGCAGTAAGTGGTGGTGGAGGAGAGTGATACAAGACAACAGGAATGATCGTGGAATATGATGGCATCCACCGTCAAGAGGTGGTGGTGGTTCTGAAACTAACAAAGAACTGATCATCGCTATGGAACTGTGTCTTTATAAGAAGATAGTTCTAGTTATAGGTTTTGATTTACTCTATGCATGCTCATTTTTATCTATGTCATCGCCAGTGTCTTAGAAAATCACCACTTGGTTGGTGAAATCAAAAGAATAAATGTTGAATATGAATTTGTTCTTCTTAAAAAAAACCCAAACCCTAAAACCCTAAACTAAAACCTAAACCCTAAACCTAAACCTAAACCCTAAACCCTAAAACCATAAAACCCTAAACACTAAACCATAAACCTAAACACAAAACCCCAAACCAACCCTAAACCCTAAAACCCTAAACCATAAACCTGGTGACCTCACACTTTGAGTGAGTTCCTCAAGATACTTTAGTGACACTTAACCCTTAGGCTTGAAGAGTTAGGTATTGTAGAGATTTAGGAGAACTTGCACCCTATAGCCCAAACCAAATTGCTTCATTCTTCTTCCAAATCAAATATCAAATTTAAATCTAAATTCCAAAATCAAATCCAACTATCAAATGATTCAAACCCATGATCAAATTCAAACTCTAAATCCCTTCCTAAGCCTTTTGATTGTATCATATGGACTTAGCCTTAACCCAAATTCAAATCACAATTAATTTTCTCAATTATCAAATTCAATCTCAAATCAAATTCTAATTCATAAATTAATTCCAAAGTCCAAATGGTTGAAACCCAAATCAAATCAAATTCCTGATTTTTGCCCTTTTAGCCAAATTCTTGAACTTAGCTAAATAATACCCAAATCAATTCAAAACCTATGGATTTCCTCATGATTCAAACATTCCTACAATCATAGATCCAAATATAAATACAAACTATAATTATCAAACCAAATCCAAGATAACCTAAATCAAACCCAAGTTAGCCCTTTTTGACTTGAAATTGTCATTTGAACCAAAATCCATATGGATCCACATTACTTGCAATTAGATTTATATTTCAATATCAAACCCATTTATCAATATAATTAAACTTGAATCAAGCCATGATCAAGCCAATTAACCCATTTAGGTCCACTTGACCCAAAGTGACCTAAAAGACCTTTTCAAGCCAAGTTCTAATTCAACCCAAATTAGATTGAACTAAGCCCAACCAAACCTCGCAACATGATCAACAATCATCTTAGGTTAATTGATTGTCTTGAATTGGGTTAAACTAAGTCAACCTAGACTATTGACCAAGTCAACATTTAGCCCAAATGAAACCCAAATTAGACAAAATCTACCATAAGCCAAATTTATTGAAACCATTGATACAAACCCATTCCTAACCAATGATTGAACATGACCAAACCCTCACTTGAGCCAAACCAAGCCCAATTGGCTATTTAACCCAAGTTGACCCAAATTGGCCTAAAAGCTAAAATAGGGCAAATCATAATCCAACCCAAATTGATTGTAACCAATGGCTCAACTTCATTCAAAATCACTTATTGAACTTGACCAAAATAATGATTGATCCCAATTTGACCAATTGGTCAACTTGACCTAACTTAACCCAAATTGACCTAAAGGGTCAGATTAGCCACAATCTAAATTATTTCTAAATTAAACCAAACCAAAGCTTACAATCAGTTTCAATTAGCCAATTGAACATGACCCAAACCTTAGTTTGACCCAATTTGACCAATTGGTCAACTTGACCAAACCTAACCCAATTTGTCCTAATAGGTTAAATCATGCCAAATCAAATAAACTCCAAACCACTTGAAATTAGGAAAACCCACTTTTAATGCATCCAAAATCTACCCACACCAAACCCATTGCCAAATGACCATTTTTTCTTTGGGTTTAGGGCATCCCATGAGATAAGACACATGCTCATTTGGTCATTTTCTCCCCCTAGCCACTTGACACCCAATCATAAGTCCACTTAGGCACCTAGGACCATGGTTAACCTGACCCAAAGGTGGTTAGGTCGGCCAAGATCCATGGCAAGGTCAAATCACCTCCTCATCCCCATTGAAGCTTTCTAAACAACCATAGGACTCCCACTACTCCCTTGACAGCCACCTCCACACCCTCACCCAACCAAACTTAGACACATCATGCATCAAGGACCTCCACCACCTCAATTTTGGCCAATTTATCAAGAAAAATCCAAAGAAGTTGTATTCGATCCAAGGAATGAGGGGGTATTCCCCCTCATTCTCACTCGAACTCAGACACTCACACTTGATTCAACTTTAGCAGCCAAGGAGAGAGTTCCCAGAGAAATTTGCAAGCCTTCGCACACTCCCAAAAATAAGGGAGGCCACCTTCGATTATCATTTGCTCAAACCCCCACCAAAGTGCAATTAACTTTGCACACACCTTCCTTGGAGCCAAGCAAGTGAGAATGAATTATTTCCCAAGATTCTCAACGGTCATAGGGTAGAGTTCAATCAAGCCCAACACCTATGCCTAGTGGGCTGGTCTTCCGAGCAAACTACACCAAATCAAAGGTCGTGCGGCTCAACAGAGCTTCATTTCTACCAAATAAAGCTTTCCCAATCATTGAAACTATCGGTTAAAAGCTTTAGTGAGGTATGCCATTGAAACAGATCCTTGAATGAAAATAGGTTTGTCTTTTGTGAAGGAAATTTTCATGTCATGCGATTTCCTCCATTTGTTCTTCTTATTATGCTTCCCCGAAGGTGTGGGATAATTTTTATCTCTTTCTGAGCTTGAGTGAGCTTGGATCGAGCGATGATCGATGGATGGTAGCCATTGTTTGATGCTTAGAAGGTGATAGATCATGGAATGTCCATCCCCCATGATTTGGATGAACGATCCTAATCTAATCATGCTTAGAACCTCTGATTAATCCATCCCAGAGTTTACCGTATCATCTGATCTTAGATAGCCCAGTTAACATTCGCCGCCATCCGAACCCTAATCTAAATAGAAAATCCCATCATGCCACATGGAAAGGTACACGCCTTTATGATTAATCATATGTAGCCTGATGGGATTAAAGCTCTAATTAGTGCTAATTAACTACTTTTTAATCCTAAAACTAATAAAGTAAATGAATAGTAAATTAATCAATCAATTAAGCTTATTAACCTCTATTAATGATGATGAAGTCTAGAGAATGTATTGGGACTCCTCTTCCAATCTTTTCTTTAAGTCTTCTAATCCCTCTTAAATTATTAATTAATTAAGATTAATCAAAATCCAAATGATACCCGAACTTTAATCAACAAATTATAAGGAATTGAGACTTAGGCTCCCATATTTGTCTCTTTCTAAGACCATCATTTTGATTAGTTAAGGTTGAGTAACATTTTAATTAGTTAATTAATGAATTTAATTAATTTAATTGAACTTATTTCTAAAATTTAATCTTGGGTAGCTCTTTGGGTGTTCAATAATCCAAAGGGGGAGGTAATGAAATTATGGTTAGCGCACATATATGAGAAAACTATAAAAGTAGTTAAGTGAGATCCCTTAAGCTTAATTAACTATTAAACATGAGCCAATTGCATTAGGCCCCTTTCATTTCTTAGAAGCATTGCAAATTTACTTTCCATGTGGTTGCATATCATATTAGCTCATTATTAATTTGTTAATTAACTTAAGGTGATGTAGGTAAGGGTTAATTAATTGGCTTAATTCATACCCTAACCTAGTAACACCATAAAATAAACTTAAATATTTCTTCATTAAATCAAATTAACTCACACATGAGGAATGGGATTAGGATCAACAAATCTCTTTCATTTCCTAAATGAAATCAAACTCAAAATTAGTAAATCTCATTAAAGGACTTTAGTTTATTTTAAATAGCCTTATTTAGTATGATTGTCCTTAGAAATTAATTGGAATGAATGAGATAATGTGCTTATGTTCCTTTATTTCTTTCCAATCATGTTAAATGTTACTTCCCATGTGTAATCATGCATTCATTTTTTTAAAAAAATTAACTAAATGAAATGGTTTTTTTATGTCAAATTGCATATGTTGATTTAAATTAAAAATAGGTGTGGTTATTTTTAAATGCTCATAAATCAATTATTATAAATGAAGTGATGTTAATTATAAATATCTATAGGTTTACATGTGTTGATAATATAAGATATGCAATATGAAGCTTTCTATATTTATCTTACATGGATTCACATAGGAATTACAAATGTATAGTTCATTTGAAAAGCACACAACATTTGTCTAAATCAATTTCTATGCATTTCCATGCTAAGACTTAGAAAGAATTTCATACCATATATGTAAATCATATAATCGAATCAAAATGACTTCTTGCATGACTTCTTCTTCTTGTGGTTCCTTTCATACATTCATCCAGATATCGAAAAGTGGTATATTAGTCCGACACCCTGGTTGCGAGGCTTTAAGTAGCCCTAAGTAGGTCTTATACCTTATGCCCCTGACAGAGAATAATGGTGTCATACCCACTTAAAACTCTTATACATGTGTATGTGTGATGTGGCCAATGAATAAGAATCATAAGTCATATAAGTCAAATACAATTTTTCCATGGGTTTTTCCAATCCTTGTAGTTACTTATACATCTATATGTATCTAAGAAAAGTGGTATATTAGTCTAGATACACCATAGCTATGAGGATTTAAGTAGCCCTAAGTATGTCTTGTACCTTATGCCCCTGGTGCAGAATAATGGTGATGTACTCACTTAAAACTTTTATACATGTGAATGTGTATTTAGCTAATGGATGAAAAATCCCTCCTTCTATTAAAATGCCATGCATTCATAATTCAATCAAATGAAATAATTAAATGAAAACATGAATAAGGTGCGTTTGAAATTAATTATAGTGAACCTAAACTTAGTGTGTTATGTGATAGTAATTCATTCTACTTAATCTTAAGATGCCTTTCTTATTGAATAAGGTTATTTATAGTGAACCAAAACTTAGGACTAATTAAAACATATAATATTATATTCACTAAAGGAAATCAATTAATTAACTTTACTTTAGAAGTGACTTAAGGTAGGGATGAAATAGAGGTTCTCCCTCTTTCTTCTCTTTATAACACTTATTTGTTAAGTGTAGACCATATGAAACAAAAAAAAAACTAAGTAAAATCTTTAAATCAATCAAATCACTTAAAGAAAAACCAACCTCTTTATAAATTAAATCCCTCACACTTAGCAAATTACAACTCTAAAGCCTAGTTAGGACATACCACACAAGCTTTAATTCACGCACATTAGACTAAGTCACCATTTATAGCTTTATGTTAGGGAGCTGTATGATTTGATGTATGCTTGCTTTGTGATGTATTATTGTGGATTTGATGTTTGGGTGTATGTAATGAGAAGCTGATATTAGCCTTATCATGCTTTCTATAGGGGTTGTGCATAAGGCTACTAAATGAAATTATAAATGTTTTTTGTTGCAGTGCAAACTCCTAACTATTTAGATGTGGGCAGTTACCCATGTGTAAGAAGTCCAAATTATTCATATAATTTCTTAGGTTGTATGGTGAGTTTAGCTAACATTTATTTTGTGTGTGTAGCTAGATTTACTTTCCTTCTTTTAATATGAGGGGGGCTAGGATGAGCATTGGTTATAAGACCAAGTCTTATGTACCATGTGATGCCTTTGGAGCAAGCATATCCAAATTAATCCAAAAAGAAGGAAGAAATAGAGCAAATCAAATGAAGAAATGGAAGATGAAGAAATTAAGAAGGAAGAATGAAGAATGAAGACCCCCATAACAATCATCATTTTGTAATTGTAATTATTCTGATGTATCCGGGTTGTCTAAGAGTAGAACTCGCTACCCACATTTCTTTTTGGGATGTACGGTGGAACCAAACCGCATTGGCCTTTTATTCTTTGCGATGGCTTTGTAAAAATTGTTTGATGTTTTGTTTAGCTTGTGCATTAGAAAAAGCATTCCTTTTAATAGTTTATTTATGATTGTTGATTGTTGTATGGCCTAGATGCAATTAGGCTCTTTGGATAAAAATAAATTTTATATCTCATTAATAACTCATAACTAAACTTTCAAAACAACTCATAATCTTATCTAAAAACCTAGGCATTAAATTAAAATAATAAAATATTTAGCAACCCCTTAGCTAGATGTTATATGTTTAATATCATGCATAATCATCTTGTTTCACTCTTGTTAAGAGAGGGCTTCCATCTTTGCTAGATAGAATGGACTTAACCTTTGAGAGCCTATGATAGAAGAACACCTCTTTCCCTTTAGGTTTGTCCCATAATCAACTTCTCATGCATTTCGTCATACAAAATCCTATAGCCTCTGTCAAAATAAAGAGTCCTAAATGAAATAAAATTTTATAACAATTTGCATTAGATTTAAGTCATTATTCATACCCCCCATGCTCTAGTCTCTTAGGGAGTGGGTTTAAGGACTTAGTCTCTTTCTAAATAATAACAACCTAGCCATCTCACAAAAACATATAACTTTCCTACATGGATTTAAAGCATAGGAGGAGTTAGTTGGCTGCCACTCCAAGCATAATAAGTCCACATGGTTTACTCTCTTTGTAGGTAAACCATATACTCACTTTCGCCTTAGATTTAGGTCATGATTTGGCCCTCACAAAAGTTCTCTAGATTTAGGATCTAAGGGTGCTATTTCTCTTTACGGGCTACAAGCATCCGTCCTCACCTTGGTATTTTCACAATCTTATATCGTGGAATTATAAGTCTTAGATTTCTAATAAAATTTCAAATCAAATAAATAACTCTCCTCAATTTCAAATATATAAAGCCCAACCATAGGATAGAGATTGACCGCTTAGGTTTCCTAGTATCATGAGTACTCTACTCATCTCCTTTGGTTTGAAAAATAACTCTTCCCTTTTGATCCATCCCACTTGATCTTCTAAAATACAACCAATTTATTGATAGTACTATCTTTGAATTCTTTGGAGACAACAATCACCTACTTTAATCAAGAGTATTTTTAAGGGATTCATTTTTCTTAAGATATAATTAACTATGGGGGCTTGCCTCCATAGGTAACTTAATGAACCTGGTTTAAATAAACCCTCCAAGTAAAGTATGGAAAAAATATCTGGTATATTCGAAGACCCATCATGCCTTAGGATTCCTTATTAGGTGATTAGGTCCATCATAGGATAGTGATTTCTATCTTTTGAGATAGTGCACCATTCCTTGATGTCATACCTGATCACCTCAATAAGTACATCCTCAGATCTACATGGTGTCCCCTCACATATACACAGACAAATAAAACTTAAAATAAACACCACAAAACACTTAACACTAAACCCTAAACCCTAAACTCTAAACCCAAAAACCTCAAACAATAAACCCTAAACCCTAAAACCTACAACCCTAAACCCTAAACCCTAAAACCCTAAACTCTAAATTCTAAAAAGTAAACATTAAACCATAAACCCTAAACCTACAACCCTAAACCCTAAACCTGCAACCCTAAACCCTAAACCCTAAACCATAAAACACTAAACCCTAAACCTTAAACCTAAACTTAAACCCTAAACTGTTTAAACCTAAACCTAAACCTAAACTTAAACTAAACTTAAACTAACAAACTAAACTTAAACTAAACTAACCCTAAAGTAAACCCTAAATCTAAACTTAAACTTAAACTAAACCTAAACTTACTAAACCCTATACTTAAACCTAAACTCTATAAAACCTAAACCTAAATAAACTAACCCTAAACTTAAACTTAAACTAAATAAACTTAAACACTAAAGTTAAACCTTTAAACCTAAACTAAACTAAACCTAAACTAAACATAAACCTAAACTAATTTAAACCTAAACTAAACCTTAAACACTAAAACTAATCCTAAATGATAAATTTAAACTAAACCTAAACTTAAACTTAAACCTAAACTTAAACTTAAACCTAAACCTTAAACTTGCTAAACTTAAACTTAAATCATAAATTTAAACTTAAACCTAAACCTAAACCTAAATCCTAAACTCTAAATCTTAAACACAAAGCTTAAACCTAAACTATAAATTAGACCTAAACGCTAAACTTATACCTAAACCTAAACCTAAATATAAACCTAAACTAAACCTAAATACTAAATATATACTAAACTTAAACTTAAACCTAAACTAATCTAAACTAAACTAAACCTAAACCTAAACTTAAACTAAATCTTAAACTTAAACTTAAATATAAAACTATAAACCCTAAATCTTAAATTAATCTAAACTCTAAATAAACCCTAAAGTTGAATCATAAACCCTAAACCTAAACCTAAATCCTAAACCAAAACCAAAACCTAAACCTAAACCCTAAACTTAAACCTAAACTTAAACCTAAACTAAACCTAAACCTAAACAAACCTAAACCTAAACTAACCCTAAACTAAACTAAACCTAAACCCTAAATTAAAACCCAAAAAACCACTGCCCAAGCCCTCGTCCACGTGCTCTTGTGATTTCCCTTTCCCCCTCTGATTTTTTTGGCGCTGCTTGCTGGCTATTTTGCATGATCCTCATTGGATTCCTTCTTGAATCGATGATCACTAGCCTTTTTCATGTTTTCATTGGAGTAATACCACGGCATGGCTTCTTCCATGTTGATTCATTGGGGAAAATTGAAGGATCATATGGATCTTGCTATGGCATGAACTACCTTGGCTTCAACTACTTTGAAATCATTCAAAGACGTTCCCATTTGGATTTCTCTCCCCAATATGCAAATTTATTTCATTAACCATCAATTCCTTTTTATTGTGGGTGCTTTATTTGGTCGGCCATTATAAATTGACCAGACAATGTCTATAAAATCTTATCCTTCAGTGGCTAGAATCCTTGTTGAATTGGACATTACCAAGAAGCACCCCAAAGAAATCTGGTTGGTATATGAAAATTATAGTTATATGCAAAGAATTGAATTTGAACATTTCCCTGTCGTTTGTTCTCACTGTAAAATCCATGGGTACGATAATTCTGGTTTGGTTTTTTTCAATTCTTTTTGGTTGTTTTTTTGTTTGGGTTGGTGTTTTCTTTTTGTTGGTTATTTTCTTTGTTGATTGGTATAAGGGCAGCTACTTTGTGGTTTTTTTTTCTTCCAGACTTGGGTTTCTGTTTACTAGAGGAGATGGTATTGGCCATTTCTATGCCTATTGGTTTCATACCTCCTGACTGGATTGGTTTTGCAAGGTTGGCTCTCTCCGCTTGGTGTCTTGGGATTAGATGTTGTTTTGCCTTAGCTTTTTCTGCCTTGGATTGGTGTCTTGGGATTTAGATTAGCTTTTGGTATTGAGTCCCTATGGTTTATTTTGCTCTCCTTGTTTCCTGATATCTGCGTCTTTGTCGGTGGTGCTGGATTTGCTATTTTTCTTGCTGCCTTGGTGGTGGTTTTGATGGTAATGTTTGGATTCCCTCTTGGTCTCCCTATAGCTTTCCTCTCTCTGGTGTTGCTTATCTTCTACTATTTTTCTATTTGGGTGGAGGTTTTACCCTTAGATTTGGATTAATATTGCTCTGGAGATAGTTGTGGGTTCTTGTTATGCCTTTGGGGCTATTTTGTTGGCTAGTGTTGTTACAACAATTCATGCTGACTGCTCCTTTTTTGTGTTTCTCTTCCTTTTGGAGGTGGCTTTGGTGGAATTACTGCTTGGTTTTTAACTTGGCAACCGATCCTCAGTAACTTTTGCTTTATGTGATTGGTCTATTGTGGGTTTTGGTTGGTGGGTTGGTCATGGTCGATGCTCTCTATTTGTTTAGTGTGGACCCAGTCACAATGGGCTATTTTCCTTGGATGGTTTGCTTATATCGTAAGTCGGCTATGATGGCATTGATGTTTCCTCATATCTTCACTTTGATTGGTAGCATTACATATGACTATAACACTCGTGAAGTTTGGATGCTCATATGTATTGTTTCCACTGAGATGATCCTAAGTGAGCCCAAGACTTCCCTGAGCTATGATTATTGTCTTTGTAGTGTTTTGAATTCTTTTGCGTTGGAACTTTATAGATAGAATGAGCTATACTCCAACTCAATTGTTGTTGATGTGGATCTTGTTTATCTTGCTTTCAAAGGGATTAAGAGTTGCTTCGACTAGTCCTTTACTACTTTCATGAGTTGTAATAGTCTTATTTTGTGTCTTTTTCTCATATGCTTTTTAGCTATTGTATTTGTTTTTATTTTTGTTTTGTTTTGTTTTCCATTTCTATTGTACTTAGATGGGGGTTTGGCTCTTTAGGTCTCTTGTAGCTCTAAAAGTAGTAGAACTTTGAGCTTTACCCCTATTAAGGACATTGTATCTTTTCCTTTTATGGTATTAAAATTCTAACTTTTCCCAACAAAAAATCCCTTAAACCCTAAACCCTAAATCCTAAAACCTATAAGCTTAAACCCTAAAAACTAAACCCTAACACCTACAACCCTAAACCCTAAACCCAAAACCCTAAATCCTAAACTCTAAATCCTAATCCCCAAACACTAAATCGTAAAACCCTAAAACCTAAAAAACCTAAACTTAATAAAACCTAAAAATAAAACAAATAAATAAACCTAAACCTAAATAAATAAATAAAAACCTAAACTAAAACCTAAACCTAAACCTAATCAAAAAAATCAAATAAAATAAAAAATAAAATAAAAAAAAATAAAATAAATAAACATAAACTAAACTAAAAAAACAAAATCAAATTAAAAATAAAAAATCTTAATAAAATAAAAACTAAACCTAAAATAAAAATAAAATAAACCTAATATAAAATAAAATAAAAAGTAAATAAAAACATAAACCTAAAAAATAAAATAAAATAAAATTTAAAAATAAATAAAAAATAAAGCCTAAACCCTAAACTAAAAAAAAACTTAAACTTAAAATAAAAATAAAACTAACAAAATAAAATAAAACTAAACTAAAATAAACTAAACTAAAATAAATAAAACCTAAACCTAAACCTAAAATAAACTAAACCTAAATTTAGACCTAAACTGAATAAAATAAAATAAACTAAAATAAACCCTGAACTTAAACTAAAACATAAAACTTAAAATAAACATAAAATAAAAACCTAAACCTAAACCTAAAAAAATAAAATTAAAACCTAAACCTAAACCTAAAAATAAAAAATAAAACTAAACCTAAAAAAATAAACTAAACCTAAAAAATAAAACAAAATAAAACTAAACTAAAAAATAAACCTAAAATGAAAAAATAAACTAAAATAAAAAATCTAAACTAAAATAAAGCAACATAAAAATAAATAAACTAAACTAAATAAAAGTAAAAATAAACAAAAATAAAAATTATTAGTAAAATAAACTAAAATAAATAATAAATAAACTAAATAAACCTAAACCTAGGAGCTTACTTAATTTAAATAAAAAATTCCTAAACCCTAAACTCTAAACCCTAACCCTAACCCTAACCCTAAACCATAAATGCCAAACCATAAAAAAACCCTAAACACTAAACCCTAAATCGAAACCCTAAACCATAAATCTAAACCTTACCCTAAACCCTAAACTAACCATAAACCCTAAGCTAACCTTAAACCCTAAACCTTAAAAACCCTAAACCCTAAAGCCAAAACACTAAACCCTAAATCCTACCCTAAACACAAAACCATAAACCCAAACCCTAAACTTTAAACCCTAAAACCCTAATCCCTAAACCCTAAAATCCTAAACCCTAAACTCTAAAACCCTAAACCCTAAACCTAAATCATAAACCTTAAAAACTAAACCTAAATCCAAAAATAAGAAATAAAACCTAAACCTAAAAAATAAAATTAAAATAAAACTAAAAAAATAAACTTAAACCTAAACATAAACAAAAAAAGAAACTAAAATAAAAAACTTAAACAAAAATAAATAAATTAAACTAAATAAAATAAAAATAAACCTAAAAATAAATAAAAAAATAAATTAAAATAAATAGAAATAAACTAAATAAACTAAATAAACCTAAACATATCGCTTTACTTAATTTAAATAAAAAATAAAAATAATTAAATAATTAAATTAAAAAACCTTAAACCCTAAACCCTAAACACCTTAAACCCTAAATCCTAAACCCTAATCCATAACCTTAAACCCTAAACCCTAAACCATAAATACCATAAACCCTAAACCCTAAACACTAAACCCTAAATCATAAATACCTAAACTGGTCTAAACTAAACTAAACCCTAAACACTAAACCTAAATCTAAACTATAAACTTTAATCCTAAACTCTGAATCTAACTCCTTACCCTAAACCTAAACCTAAACTTAAACCTAAACCCCTAAACCTAAATAATAAACCCTAAAGCCTAAACACTAAACCTAAACCTTAAACCCTAAATCCTAAACTCTTACCCTAAACATTAAAACCCTAAACCCTAAACAAACCAAAACCCTGAGCTAACCCTAAACCCTAAACCATGAAAACCCTAAACCCTAAACCCTAAAGCCTAAGCACTAAACCCTAAGCCCTAAACCCTAAACCATAACTCTAAACCCTAAACCTAAACCCTAAACCCTAAAACCATAAACCAAAAACCAAAAACCCAAAACCCTGAAACCTCAAACCCTAAACACTAAACACTAAACCATAAGACCTAAAAACCTAAACCTAAACCTAATTAAAATAAAAAAAATTAAATTAAATTAAAACCAAAACTAAAACTTAATCTTAAACCTAAACCAAAAAATAAAATAAAATAAAAAATAGAAACTAAACTAAAATAAAATAAATAAAAACCTAAACTAAACTAAAAAAATAAAATAAACTTAAAAATAAAAAACAACTAAATAAAATAAAAATTAAACCTAAAATAAGCATTAATTAAACCTAAAATAAAACAAAATAAAAACTGAATAAAAACCTAAACCTAAAAAATAAACTTAAAGACAAATAAAAATAAAACTTAAACCTTAAACTAAGAAAAATCAAACATTAAATAAATATAAAATAAACAAAATAAATAAACTTAAACTAAAATAAACTAAACCTAAACCTAAACCTAAAATAAACTAAACCAAAACCAACACCAAAATTGAATAAAATAAAATAAACTAAAAATAAACCTAAACCTAAACTAAAAAGTATAACCTAAAAATAAACCTAACATAAAAACCTAAAACCTAAACCTAAAAAAATAATTTAAAAACCTACACCTAAACCTTAAAATAAAAAATAAAACCTAAACATAAAAAATAAAATAAAAATAAAACTAAACTAAAAAAATAAATAAAAACATAAACCTAAAACTTTAAAATAAACTAAAATAAAAAACCTTAAAAAAAAGAAATAAACCTAAATAAATAAACTAAACTAAATAAAACTAAAAATGAACTTAAATAGAAATAAAAAAAATAAAATGAACTAAAATAAATAAAAAATAAACTAAATAAACATAAACCAAATAATCTACTTAATTTTAAAAAGAGTTAAAAAAATAACTTAAAAAAACCCTAAACCCTAAACCCTAAACCATGAACCTTAACCGTAACCCTAACGCTAAACCTTAAACCCTAAGCCCTAAATCCTAAACCCCAAACCCTGAACAACCCTAAACCCCCTACCCTAAACCATAAACCTAAATCTAAATAATATATCCTAAACTCCACTTAAACTCCTAAACTAATGCTTAACCTAAGAAAACCTTAAACAAACCTTAAATCCTAAACCCTAAAATCTAAACTAAAGTTTAAACACTAAACTCTAAGCTCTAAACCTAAACTATAAACCCTAAACTCTAACTCTAAACCCTAAACCCTAAAACACTAAACCATAAAACCCTAAACCCTAGTCCCTAAACCATAAATCCTAACCCTAAACCCTAAAACATAAACCCTAAACCCTAAAACCTAAACCTTAATCCTAAACACTAAACCCTAAACCCTAAAAACCCCAAACCCTAAACATTATACCCTAATCCTAAACCTAAACCCTCAACCCTAAAACACTAAACCATAAACCCTAAACCCTAAACTGTAAACCCTAAAACCATAAACCCTAAACCCTAAAGCCTAAACCCTAAACTCTAAACCCTAAAAACCTAAAACCTAAATGAAATAAAACCTAAAAATAAAATAATTATAAAAACCTAAACCTAAATAAAATAAAAAATAAAATAAAATAAAATCCTAAACTAGAACCTAAACCTAAATCTAAAACTAAACTTAAACCTAAAAATAAAATATGATAAAAAAGATGAACTAAACTAAAATAAAGTAAATAAAAACCTAAACCAAACTAAAAAATAAAAAAAACTTAAAAACAAAAAACTAAATAAAATAAAAATTGAACTTAAATTAAACATTTATTAAACTTAAAATAAAATGAAATTAAATTAAATAAAAACCTAAACCTAAAAGTTAATCCTAAAAATAAACAAAAAAGAAAACCTAAACCATAAACTAAAATAAAACTAAACCTAAAAGAAATATAAAATATAAAAATAAAATAAACCAAAACTAAAATAAACTAATCTATACTAAATAAAAGCTAAACCTAAACCTAAAATAAACTAAACCTAAACCTAAACCTAAACCTAAACTAAATAAAATACAATAAACTAAAAATAAACCTTACCTAAACAAAAAAATAAAACCTAAAAATAAATCTAAAATAAAAACATAAAAAATAAACCTAAAAAATAAATTAGAAACCTAAACCTAAACATAAAAATAAAAAAAATAAAATTAAACTAAAAATAAACCTAAACGTAATCTAAAAAAATAATACCTAAAAATAAACTTAAAATAAAAACTGAAAACCTAAACCTAAAAAAATAAAATAAAAGCTAAACCTAAATCAAAAAATAAAAAAATAAAACCTAAACCTAAAAATAAAATAAAAATAAAACTAAACTAAAAAATTAACCTAAACCTAAACCTAAATATTAAAAATAAAGTAAAATCTAAAGCCTAAACTAAAATAAATATACTAAACTAAATAAAAATAAAAATGAACCTAAATAAAACAAAAAAATAAACAAACTAAAATAAATACAAAATAAATTAAATAAACTAAATAAAGTTAAACCTACTAATTACTTAATTTAACAAATAAATAAACCCTAAAACCTAAACCCTAGACCCCAAACCCTAGAAACCATAAACCCTAAATTCTACACACTATACCCTAAACCCTAAACCACAAACCTTAAACCCCCAAACCTAGGCCTTAACCAAACAACCTCACCACAAAAACTAAACTACAAACTAAACCCAAACCCACAAATCATAAAACTAAATCACAAACCATAAACCCCACAACACTAAACCTTAAACCTAAAACCCTAAACCCAAACCCTAAACCCTAAAACTAACCCTAAATATTAAGTTATCCACAAACCTAAAGCCAAAAAAACTAAACCCAAACCCTAAACCTTAACCATAAACCCAGACCCTAACCTATTGGAGGTATGATGGTGGTTATGGAGGTGGTGGTTATCTAGAGGTGGGGGATCTACAGGTGTTGATGGACATAGAGGTGCTAGTGGATATGGAAGTGGTGGTTATGGAGGCAGGAGGAGTGATGGAGGTTACAACCATGGTGGTGGCCAGGGGATAGATCAAGGATATGATGGTGGATCCTATTACTCGATAGATGAGGGTGGTTCTGATGGGAATTGGAGAACTGAAGAACGGTTGATCTAACCTTTTGCTTATGGAAATGTGTCTTTATAGTAGAGATGGATCTAGTTATATAGGGTTTTTTTATTTGCTCTATGTGCTCATTTTTTATCTATGTCATCACCCATATCTTAGAAAACTTGGTCTCTTACATGGTTGATGAAATCCAAAAGAAGAAATGTTGAATCTGAATTCTATTAAAACCCATCACCTTAAACCTTAAACCCAAAAATCCTAAAACCCTCAAACCATAAACCTTAAACATTAATCCCAAAACCAAAACCTAAACCCTAAATTGACCCCTAAACCTAAATCCTAAAATGTAAACACTAAACCCTAAACTAACCTAAACCCTACACTAAATCTTAGTGAACCTAAACCCTAAACCCAACCTAAAATAAAGCACATATAAAATAAAACCCATAAAATAAAATAAAAACTAAATAAAACCTAAACCTAAAAAATAAATCTAAAATAAAACCTAAAATAAACCTACCCAATATATCTAAACCTAAAATAAATAAAATAAAATAAACCCACCTAAATTAAAATAAACTAAACTATATATTTAAAACCTATACCTAATAAACTATCAACCCCAAATAAGATAAAATAAAATAAATTAAAGTACCTAAACTAAATCTAAAACCTATCCAAAATAATAAAATAAACCTAAACCTAAATAAATTAAATTAAAACTAAACTAAAATTAACCTACCTAAACCTAAAGAAAATAAATTAAGATAAAACCTAAACTAAATAAAATAAACAAACCTAAATAAAATAACTAAATTAAACTAAAATAAATAAATAAACTAAATAAACTAAACCTGAGTTTACTAAAATAAATAAATAAATAAAATCCTAACCCTCCTTAAAACTAACCCAAGACACACTGACAGCCCTGAACCCCAGGCCCTGGCCTGACCACTAAATCCTGATCACACCCTAACCCTAAATCTCACTGCCTAGGCTATGACAGGCACTCCTAAACCCCACCTACCTGTACCCTAAACCAAGATCTAAACCTAACCTAAATAAACTGCCTAAACTAAATAAAACTAAATGAATGGATCAAACTTAAACCAAGATAGATAAAATAACTTATGCCAAAACCAAGAAATAAACTAAAGCTAATCCAGGACTATATAAATAAATAAAACAACCTAAACCTAAGTAAATAAAAAAATAAAAGATAAAACTAGCCTTAACTAAACCAAAGAAGAGAGAAATAAAATAAAATAAAAACTATGCTATAATAGATAAATAAAACCTAAATTATCTAAAATAATAAACCTAAATAAATTTGAGTAAACCTAAAGTAAAATAAAATAAAACCAAGATAAAACCTAAACCTAAAATAAAACCTAAAATAAATAAAAAAACTAAACTAAACTAAAAAAACTTTAATAAATAAAATAAACCTAAACCTAAACTAAAATAAACTAAACTAAAATAAATTAAAACCTAAACATAAACCTAAAACTAAACCTAAACCTAAACTAAAAAAAATATAAAACCTAAAAAACCTAAAATAAAAACCTAAAACCTAAACATAAAAATAAAAAAATAAAACTTAAATCAAAACTAAATATAAAATAAAACCTAAAAATAAAATAAAGTAAATAAAATATAAACTTAACTCTAAACCTAAAAATAAACAAAATAAAAAACCTAAAATAAATAATAAACCTAATTTAAATAAACTAGACTAAAAATAAATAAAAGATCAATTAAATTATAATAAATAAAGTAAAAATAAACTAAATAAACTTAAACTGGGTTTGCTTAATTTAAAATAATAAAAAATAATGAAAACCCTGAACTGAGAGCCCTAAGGAACTCTACACTACCCTCCACTAACCCTACATAAAGCCACAGGCTGTCACTAACTAATCCTGGGCCCTCGATAAATAAATAAATAAAACCCTGACCTGGGCCCTAGGCCACTGAGAGCCCCAGGCCACAACAGATCCCAGGCCACAAGGCCCAGACCCTGAGCCCAAACCCAGGCCCTAGCCACTGAGCCACCCATGGTGAGCCACAAACCAGCCAAGCCCTGAGCCATGATCCTAGGCCCTGAGCTACCTGGGCTCTACCTAAGGCTTAAGATTAAATAAAATAAAACAAAACTTAGATAAATATTAAAATACTAAAACCTACCCAACTACCAACCTAGGCCTAAAACTAAAACCTGAACTTAAAATAAAAGATAAGATAAAATTAAACTAAAAAAATAAATAAAACAAAACTAAACCAAAAAAAAAGAATCCTAAAATGAACCTAAAATAAATAAAACTAAACATAAGATAAAATAAACTTAAAATAAAAAATAAAAGATAAAACCTAAACCTAAAAAATAAACCAAAAAATAAAATCTCAAAATAAATAAAAAATAAAACCTAAACCATAAACTAAAAAAAAAACCCAACCCATAAATAAATAAAGTAAAATAAATCTAAACCTAAATTAAAATAAAATAAAATAAAAACCTAAATTAAACTAAACCTAAACCTTAAACTAAATAAAATGAAATAAAAAAAAATTAACCTAAACCTAAATAAAAAATAAAACCTAAAAATGAACTAAAATAAAAACCAAAAACCTAAACATTAAAAAATAAAATAAACTAAACTAAACCTAAAAATTAAAAATAAAACAGTTCAAAAATAAAATAAAAATAAAACTAAACTAAAAATAAACAAAAACTTAAACCTAAACCTAAACCTAAAAAATAAATTAAAATAAAAAATGCAAACTAAAATAAATAAACCCAAATTAAATGAAAATAAATAAAAGAATAAACTAACTAAACTAAATCTATGGGTTTGCTAAATTAAAGAAAAATCATTCCTACCTACCTAAACCATAAACCAAAACTAAACCTAAAACTAAACCATAAACTTACACCCTAAACCTAAATTAACTCTAAGCCCCACCTCAGATAAAACATTTTTAAAATACTCTGACCTAAACACTAAACCCTGAGCTGAGCCCTAGGCCCTAAAACCCTAGGCCACAAACCCTGAGCCCTAGGCCCTGTGCCCTAAACCCTAAGCTACAGGCCAAACCCTAAAGGCCAGGCCAAAGAGCTAAGCTAAAATCTAAACCAAACAGGCCCAGGCACAGATCCTGGGCCCTGTGACCTGAGCTATGGGCTGAGGCCTAAACCCTGAGATAAACCTGGGCCTAGGCTATGTAAGACCTAAAGATAATGAAAGGCCTGACCAAGATAGATCAAGATAAAATGTTTAGGCATGACTGAGCTAAAATAAAATGAGGCTAAAGATAAGATAAATAAATGCTCTAAAGGCTAAAGATAAAACCTAAACAAACTAAACTAAATAAATAAAATTAACCTAAGATAAAGATAAAATAAACTAAACATAAATAAAATAAATAACCCTAATCTAATAAAACTAAACCTAAAATAAAAATCATACCTAAACCTAAACTAAAATAATTAAAACCTAAACCTAAAAATAAACTAAACCTAAATCAAAAGGAAAACTAAATAAAATAAAATAAACTAAAAATGAACCAAAACCAAAATTAAAAAATAAAACCAAAAAATAAACCTAAAATAAAATCTTAAAACTTAAACCTAAAAAATAGAATAAAAACCTAAACCAAAACATAAAAAAAAGATAAATAGAAACCTAAAAAATAAAATAAAAATAAAACTAAACTAAAAAATAGACCTAAACATAAGAAAAAAATAATAATAAAAAACCTAAAGTAAAATAAATAAAGAATAAGAATAAAAATAAACCTAAATAAAAATAAAAAATAAAATAAACTAAAATAAATGTTAAATAAACTAAATAATCTAAGTAAACCGAAACTTATCAGTTTACTTAATTTTATTAAACATATAAACCTTAAATCATGAAGCCTAAACCCTAAACCCTAACACTAAACACTAATCATAAACCTAAACCATAAAGCATAAACCCTAAACCCTAAACCCTAAACCTAAACCTAAAGTAACTAAATAAATTAAAAATTGAACCTAAACCTTAAAACCAAATAAACCTAAACCCTAGAATTGGGGAACCTTGATGGTTTGGAATATCAATCAACCAGCTTCTAGATCTAGCAGTGGAGGCGAAGGTGATGCAGCCATTATCATAGTGGTGGTGAGGGATCTCGATGTGCTGGTGGATATGAAGGTGGTGGTTAGAGTAGTGGTGGTTATGGAGGTGGGAGGAACGATAAAGGTTATAGCCATGGTGGTTATGGAGGTGGTGGATCGGGGATATGATGATGGATCCCGCTACTCGAGGGTTGGGGTGGTTCTGATGGGAACTAGAGGCGGTTGATCTTACGCTTATGGAACTTTATCTTTAAAATACAGATGGTTCTAGTTATCTGAGATTTTTTTCTCTATGAGTGCTCATTTTTTATCTATGTCTTCGGTTGTGTCTTAAAAAACTTGGTGTGTTACTTGTTTGATGAAATCAAAAAGAAGAAATGTTGAATCTAAATTTGTTCTCCATAAAAAAAACAAAAATGAAAAACCCTAAACTAAAATCTAAACCTTAAACCTAAAATGTAAACGCTAAACTCTAAAACCCCTAAACCATAAACCCTAAACGGGAAACCATGAAACCCCTAACCTTAAACCCTAAACCATAAACCCTAAACCCTAAACCCTAAACCCTAAATCCCAAATCCTAAACCCTAAACCATAATCCCTAAAAAGCTAAAAACCTAAACCTAAACTAAACAAAACCTAAAAGTAAAATAAGTAAAATAACCTAAACCAAAATATAAAAAAATAAAATAAAATAATAACTTAAGCTAAAATCTAAACCTAAACCTAAACCTAATCCAAAATTTAAAAAGAAAATAAAATAAAAAATTAAAACTAAAATAAAATAAAATAAATAAAAACCTAAACAAAACTAAAAAAAATTAAAAAACCTAAAGAAATAAAACTAAACCTAAAATAAAAATAAAATAAATCTAAAATAAAATAAAATAAAAATTAAATAAAAACCTAATCATAATAAAAAACAAAAATTAAAACCTAAAAAATAAATAAAAATATAAATTAGAAACCCTAAACTAAAAAAAAAAGCCTAAACCTAAAATAAAAATAAATTAAACCTAAACCTAAACTAAAATAAACTAAATGAAAATAAACAATTTGTTTTTCAAGTTTAGGTCTAGGTTTAGGATTATGTTTATTTTTTTAATTCAGTTTTATTTTTATTTTATTTTTTAGGTTTAGGTTTTATTTTTTATTTTAGGTGTATGTTTAGGTTTTCAATTTATTTTTTAGGTTTATTTTTAGGTTTTATTTTTTAGTTTAGGTTTAGGTTTATTTTTAGTTTATTTTATTTTATTTAGTTTAGGGTTTAGGTTTAGTTTATTTTAGGTTTAAGTTTTTATGTTAGTTTCGGGTTTAGGTTTTCTTAATTTTTTAATGTTTTATTTATAGGTTTAGGTTTATTTATTTGATTTTATTTTATTTTATTTTAGTATTTTATTTTATTATTTTTTTTTTTTTTTTAGATTTTATTTATTTTTGTTTAGTTTATTTTAGTTTAGGTTTTTGGTTTATTTCATTTTGTTTATTTTAGTTTTAGGCTTTTTTTTAATTTAGGGTATAGGTTTTATTTTTTCTTTATTTTTTGGTTTATTTTTTATGGTTAGGTTTTTATTTAGTTTTTATTTTATTTTATATTAGGTTTATTTTCTTTTTGTTTTATGTTTAGTTTTTATTTTTAGGTTTATTTTATTTTTTAGTTAAGTTCAGATTTTTATTTATTTTATTTTAGTTTAGTTTTTATTTTATTTTATTTTATGTTTAGGTTTATGTTTAAGTTTTAGTTTAGATTTTTATTTAAATTTATTTTTTATTTTTTTATGTTTAGGTTTTTTTATTAATTTTATTTTTAGGTTTTATTGACTTTAGGTTTAGATTTTAGGTTTAGGGTTTCTTAGTTTATTTAGGCTTTAGTTTAAGGTTTTAGGGTTTAGGGTCACTTTAGGGTTAACCAGTTAGTTAGTTTAGTGTTTAGGGTTTTAGTTTAGGGTTTGGGAGAAGGGCTTAGGGTTTAGGGTTAGAGGGCTTGGGGTTTTAGGGTTAGGATTTAGGGTTTAGGGTTAGGGTTAGGGATTAGGGTTTAGGGTTTAGGGTTGAGGGTTAGAATCATGGTTTAGGGATTATGATTTAGGGTTTAGGGTTTAGGGTTTTATTTAAAAAAAAAGTAAACCTCTTGGTTTAATTATATATAGTTTATTTTTATTTATTTTAGTTTATTTTATTTTTTTATTTTTATTTAGTTTGGTTTATTTATTTTTGTTTAGGTTTTTTATTTTAGTTTATTTTTTAGGTTTAGGTTTAGGTTTATGTTTACTTTTTAGTTTACTTTTATTTTTAATTTATTTTTTAGGTTTAGGTTTTCTTTCTTATTTTTAATTTTAGATTTAGAGTTTCATTTTATTCTTTTAAGTTTAGGTCTTAAGTTTTTATTTTAGGTTTATTTTTAGTTTATTTTATTTTATTTATTTTATGGTTTAGGTTTATTTTATTTTAAGTTTTATTATTTTAGTTTAATTAATTTATGTTTATGTTTAGGTTTATTTTATTTTGTTTATATTAGGTTTAGGATTTTTTTAGTTTAGGGTTTAGATTTTATTTTTTATTTATTTTTAGGTTTATTTATTTAGTTTAAGTTTTATTTTGTTTTTATTTTATTTTATTTTATTTCATATTTTTGTTATTTTTATTTTACATTTAGGTTTTTATTTTATTTAGGTTTTTTATTCTGAGGTTTATTTTATTTTTTTACTTAAGTTTAGGTTTTCATTTATTTAATTATAGTATAGTTTATATTTTTCCTTTTTTTATTTTTAGGTTTGGGTATAGGTTTAGGTTTTCATTTTACTTTAATTTTTTATTTTATTTTAATTTAGGTTTTTTTATTCTATTTTTATGCTTTATTTAGTTTAGGTTTATGTTTCTAGGTTTTTAGGTTTTTAGTGTTTACAGTTTAGAGTTTACGGTTTAAGGTTTTTTATGTTTTATCGTTTAGGGTTGCAGGTTTACGGTTGGAGGTTTAGGGTTTAGGGTTTGAGGTTTTGAATTTAGGGCTTAAAGTTTTTTTGTTAACTATGTAAATCGATAGGTTTAGGTTTATTTAGTATATTTAGTTTAATTTTTATTTATTTTAGTTTACTATATTTTTTATTTTTATTTAGGTTTATTTTGTTTATTTAGTTTAATATTTTAATTTTAGGTTTATTTATTTTAGTTTAGGTTTTTTATTTTAGTTTAAATTTTAAGTTTATGTTTAAATTTAGGTTTATTTTTTAGCTGAAATTTATCTTTATTTTAATATTTAGGGTTAGGTTTTATTTTTTATTTTTAGGTTTATGTTTAGGTTTTTATTCTAATTTTTTAGGTTTAGGTTTTAGGTTTTTATTTTAGGTTATTTTTAGGTTTAATTTTTTTAGTTTAGTTTTAGGTTTATTTTTAGTTTATTTTATTTTATTTAGTTTATTTTAGGATTAGGTTTAGGTTTTGTTTATTTTAGTTTAGGTTTAGGTTTATTTTAATTTTATCTTAAGTTTTAGTTTTATTTTTTATTTATTTTTAAGTTTATTTTTTAGGTTTAGTTTTTAATTTAGTTTTTATTTTATTTTATTTTTATTTTACGTTAAGTTCTTATTTTATTTAGGTTTTTTATTCATAAGTTTATTTTGGTTTTTTGTTTAATTTATGTTTTATTTACTTTATTTTAATTTATATTTATTTTTTATTTTTTTATTTTTAGGTTTATGTTTAATTTTTAGTTTTAGTTTTTATTTTTATTTATTTCATTTAGGTTTAAGTTTTTTTATTTATATTATTTTTAATTTTTATATGGTTTAAGTTTAATTTTTTAGGTTTTTAGGGCTTAGGGTTTAGGGTTTAGGGTTTAGGGTTTTAGGGTTTAGGGTTTAGGGTTAGGGTTTATGGTTTATGGTTTAGGTTTATGGTTAATTTAGGGATTTGGGTTTATGCTTTAGGGTTTAGGTTTATGGTTAATTTAGGGATTTGGGTTTTGCTTTAGGGTTTAGTGTTTTTTAGTATGGATTTAGGGTTTAGGGTTAGTTTAGAGTTTAGGGTTTAGGGTTTTAGGGTTTAGGGTTTAGGTTTAGGTTTTAGGGTTCTGAGTTTAGGTTTAGGATTTAGTTGTAAGTTAGGTTTTTTTTTTAATTAAGTAAACCGGTAGGTTTAGGTTTATTTAGTTTATTTAGTTTCTTTTTTATTTATTTTAGTTTATTCTATTTTTCATTTTATTTAGGCTTTTTTTATTTTTATTTAGTTTTGTTTATATTTTTTAGGTTTATTTATTTTAGTTTAATGTATTTTACTTTAGGTTTAGGTTTATTTTATTTTGTTTATTTTAGGTTTAGGTTTTTTTAGTTTAGGGTTTAGGTTCTATTTATTTGTATATTTTTAAGTTTTATTTTTTAGGTTTATTTTTTAAGTTTTGGTTTTTATCTAGTTTTTATTTAAATTTATTTTAGGTTTATTTTATTTTTATTTTACATTTAGTTTTTATTTTATTTAGGTTTTTAACTTTTAGGATTATAGTATTTTTTAGTTTAGTTTAAGTTTTTATTTACTTTAATTTAGTTTAGTTTTTTATTTTATTTTTTTAGGTTTGGGTTTAGGTTTTTATATTTATATTTAAGTTTATTTATTTATTTTAATTTTAGGTTCTATTTAGTTTTGGCTTAGGTTTTTTAGGGTTTAGGGTTTAGAGTTTAGGTTTGGGAGAGTTTAGGTTTGGGTGTAGGTTTTAGGGTTTAGGGTTTTAGTTTAGTGTTTATGGTTTCTGATTTAGGTTTTATGGTTTTAGGGTTTAGGGTTTAGGTTTAGGGTTTAGGTTTAGGAGTTTAGGTTTAGATTTAGGTTTGTAGGTTTAGGATTTAGTGTTAGGCTTTTTTTTACTATTTTTTTTGTTTTGTTTTTATGGTTTAGGGTTTAGGGTTTAGGTTTTAGGTTTAAGGTTCACATTTTAATTTAGGGTTTAGGTTTTAGGTTTTGGGTTCAGGTTTTAGTTTAGGGTTTTGGGTTTATTTTAATAGATAATAAATTCAGATTAAACATTTCTTTTCATCAATTTCATCAACTAAGTAGCACACTAAGTTTTCTAAGACACAAGCAATGATATTGATAAAATGAGAATGCATAAAGCAAACCAAAAACCTTAGAAAACTAGAACTATTTCTACTATAAAGACACATTTCCATAAGCAATAGATCAGATCAGCTATTCTTCAATTTCTCTAGTTCCCATCAAAACCACCTAGGCCTCTCGAGTAGTGGGATCCATCATCATATCCCTGATCTCTCCCTCTGACACCACCACATCTGTAACCTCCATCTCTCCTCTAGCCTCCATAACAACCACTACTTCAACCACCACCTCCATATCCACCACAACCTCTAGATTCCCTACCACCACTGTGATAACTGCCGCCTCCTCCTTTACCTCCACCGCCAGATCTAAACTGAGCAAGGTTGATGGTGATGTTCCTGCCGTCAAGGTTCTTCCCATTATTAGGGTTTAGGTGTAGGTTTAGGTTTACTAGGTTTTAGGGTTTAGGTTTATTTTTAAATTTATTTAGTTACTTTAGGTTTAGGTTTAGGGTTTTAGTTTTAGGGTTTAGGGTTCAAGGTTAGGGTTTAGGGTTTAAGGTTTAGGGTTAGGGTTTAGGGTTTAGAGTTTAGGCTTTTGGGTTTAGGGTATAGGGTTTTAGGGTTAATGCTTTTAGGGTTTAATGTTTAGGTTTTAGGGTTCTTTGTGGTTCAAGCTTTAGGGTTGTAGGTTTAGTGTTGTAGGTTTAAGGTTTAGGTTTAGGATTTAGGGTTTAGGGTTTTTTTAAATTAAGTAAACTAGTATATTTAGGTTTATTTTTTATTTTTATTTAGTTTAATTTATTTATTTTAGTTTAGGTTTTTTTAGGCTTAGGCTTAGGTTTAGGTTTATTTTTTAGTTAAGTTTTATTTTTATTTTTTTTTAAGTTTAGGTTTTTAGGTTTTTGAGGTTTAGGGTTTAGGGTTTAGAGTTTTAGCATTTAGGGTTTAGTGTTTAGGCTTTATGGTTTAGTGTTTTTAGGGTTTAGGGTTTATGGTTTATTATTTAGGGTTTTAGATTTTGTGTTTAAGGTTTATGGTTTTAGTGTTTGGGGTTTAAGGTTGTAAGTTTAAGGTTTAGGGTTAGGGATTTTTTTAAATTTTTTAAATTTTTTCTAAATTTTTTATTTTTTATTTTTAGGGTTCGGAGTTAAGGTTTAGCTTTAGTGTTTAGTTTTAGGTTTAGGGTTCAAGTTTTTGTTTAAGGTTTCTTTTTTATGTTTAAAAGAGAACAAATTAATATTCAACATTTCTTAATTTCGATTTCATTGACCATGTAACACACCAAGTTTTCTAAGACACAAGCGATGACATAGATAAAAAATGAGCATAGAAAATAAAACCCTAGATAACTTGAACCATCTCTACTATAAATACACAGTTCCATAAGTTGTAGATCGGATCGGCCATTCTTTAGTTTCTCTGGTTCCCATTAAAACCATCCTTTTCAGTAGGATTAGCCATCATATCCCGATCTCTCCCTCTCAACTACCATGATTGTAACCTCCATCACTCTTCTCACCTCCATAACCACCATTGCTCCGTCCACCACCTCCATATCCACCAGCACCTACAGAGCCCCCACCACCACTATAAAAACTGCTTCATTCGCCTTCGTCTCCACCGTTAGATCTTGACTGAGCTTGGTTGATGATGATATTCCTACTGTAAAGGTTCTGCCCATTCTTAGGGTTTAGGTTTAGGTTTAGGTTTATTAGGTTTTAGTGTTTAGGCTTATTTTTTAATTTATTTAATTAATTTAGGGTTAGTTTTAGGGTTTGGGGTTTAAGGTTTAAGGTTTAGGGCTAGGGTTTAGGATTTAGAGTTTAGCATTTAAGGTTTAGGGTTTAGGGTTTAGGGTTTAGGGTTTAGGGTTCAAGGTTTAGGGTTTATGCTTTTAATGTTTAACTTTTAGGGTTTAGCATTTTTTAGGGTTTAGAGTTTAGGGTTGTAGGTTTAGGGTTTGGGATTTAGGGTTTTTAAGGTTTTTTCTCTTTTTCTAAATTAAGTAAATTGATAGGTTTAGGTTTATTTAGTATATTTAGTTTAATTTTTAAATATTTTAGTTTACTTATATTTTTTATTTTTATTTAGTTTAGTTTATTTATTTTAGGTTAATTTATTTTTGTTTAGGTATTTTATTTAATTTATTTTTTTAGGTTTAGATTTCAGTTTTGGTTTACTTTTTAGTTGACTTTTGTTTTTATTTTATTTTTTAGGTTTAGGTTTTATTTTTTATTTTTAGGTTTAGGTTTAAGTATTTTTTTAGGTTTAGGTTTTAGGTTTTTATTTTAGGTTTCTTTTTAAGTTTTAGGTTTTTGTTTTAAGTTTATTTAACTTTAGGTATAGGCTTATTTTATTTTTGTTTTAGATTTAGAATTTTTTCTTTTAAAATTTAAGGTTTAGGTTTTATTTTTTTATTTATTTTTAGATTTTATTTTTAAGTTTATTTTGTAGGTTTAGGTTTTTAATTATTTTTTATTTTATTTTATTTTTATTTTACGTTTAAATTTTATTTTTTTTAGGTTTTTTATTCTTAGGTTTATTTTATTTTTTTAGTTCGGTTTACATTTTTATTTATTTTATTATAGTTTATTTTTATTAGTTTATTTTATATTATTTCCAAGTTTATTTTTAGATTTTATTTTAAGTTTTTATTTTATTTTGTTGTTTTATTTAATTTAGATTTATATATATATATATATATTTAGGTTTTATTTAGGTTTATGCTTTTTAGGTATTGAGGGTTTATGGTTTAGGGTTTTAGGGTTTAGGGTTTTAAGGTTTAAGGTTTAGGGATAGGGATTAGGGCTATCAGTTTAGGGCTAGCTTTGGGTTTAGGAATTAAGCTTTAGGGTATATGGTGTTTAGGGTTTTTAGTGTTTAGGGTTTAGGGTTCAGGATTAGTTTATAGTTTATGGTTTAGGGTTTTAGGGTTTAGACTTAGGGTTTAGTCTTTTTAGGGTTTATGATTAGTTTAGAGTTTAGGGTTTTTGATTTTAGGGTTTTAGGTTTAGGGTTTAGGGTTTAGGGTTTGGGGTTAGGGTCAGGGTTTAGGGCTTAGGGTTTAGGGTTTATGGTTTAGGGTTTTTAAGTGTTTTGGGTTGTTGATTTAGGGTTTTAGGTTTAGGGTTTAGGGTTAGTTTTAGGGTTTAGGGTTTAAGGTTTAAGGTTTTGGATTTAGGATTTACGGTTTAGGGTTTAGAGTTTTAAGAAAAAATTTATGTAAACTAGTAAGTTTAAGTTTATTTATTTTATTTAGTTTATTTTATATTTATTTTACTTTATTTTATTTTTTTTTTTTATAGGTTTATTTTTTATTTTTATTTACTTTAGTTTATTTATTTTAAGTTTATTTTAGCTTAATATTTAGGATTAGGTTTATGTTTATTTTTTAGTTTAGTTTTATGTTTATTTATTTTTAAGGTTTAGGTTTTAGGTTTTTATTTAATGTATATTTTAAAGTTTTATTTTTTTGTTTAAGTTTAGGTTTTTTTTTAGTTTATTTTATTTTATTTGGTTTAGGGAGTAGGTTTAGTATATTTTAAGTTTAGGTTTAGGTTTTATTTGTTTTGGTTTAGTTTATTTTAGTTTAGGATTAGGTTTAATTTATTTTTTTATTTTTGGTTTAGGTTTTTTTTTAGTTTAGGGTTTAGGTATTTTTTAATTATTTTTATGTTTTATTTTTTTGTTTATTTTTTAGGTTTAGGTTTTTATTTAGTTTTTATTTTATTTTATTTTAGGTTTATTATTATTATTATTATTATTATTATTTATTTGGGTTTTATTTTATTTAGGCTTTTATTTTTAAGTTTATTTTATATTTTATTTTAGTTTAAGTTTTTTAATTATTTTATTTTAGTTTAGTTTTAATTTTTATTTTATTTTATTTTTAGGTGTAGGTTTAGATTTAGGTTTAGGTTTAGGTTTAAGTTTTAGTTTAGGCTTTTATTTAATTTTTAATTTTTATTTTATTTAGGATTTATTTATTTATTTTTTAGTTTTATTTAGTTTAGGTTTAGGTTTAGGTTTTTTAGGTTTAGGTTTAGTTTAGTTTAGTTTAGTTTAGGTTTTTAGGTTTTAGGAGGTTTAGGTTTATAATTTAGGTTTAGGATTTAGGTTTTTTAGGTTTTTTAGTTTTTTTTTTTTAGTTTAGGTTTTATTTTTTTTTAGTTTAGTTTATTTATTTTTAAATTAGTTTAGGGTTTATGGTTTAGGGTTTTAGGATTTATTCTTTTAGTGTTTAAGCTTTTACGGTTTAACATTTTTTAGGGTTTAGGGTTTATGGTTTTAGGTTTAGGGTTTGGGATTTAGGGTTTAAGGTTTTTTTCACTTTTTCTAAATTCAGTAAATCGGTAGGTATAGGTTTATTTAGTATATTTAGTTTATTTTTGTATATTTTAGTTAACTTATATTTTTTATTTTTATTTAGGTTTATTTTTTATTTATTTAGTTAAGTTCATTTATTTTAGGTTAATTTATTTTAGTCTAGGAATTTTATTTTAGATTATTTTTTAGGTTTAGGTTTATTTTTTAGTTGAATTTTAATTTTATTTTATTTTTTGGGTTTAGGTTTTATTTTTTAGTTTTATGTTTAGGTTTAAGTATATCTTTAGGTTTAGGTTTTAGGTTTTTATTTTAGGTTTATTTTTCAGTTTTATGTTTTTATTTTAAGTTAATTTTAGTTTAGGTATAGGTTTATTTTATTTTGTTTATTTTATTTTTGTTTTAGGTTTATACTTTTTTTTAATTTTGGGTTTAAGTTTTATTTTTTATTTATATTTAGATTTTATTTTTAAGTTTATTTTTTTGGTTTAAGATTTTAATTATTTTTTATTTTATTTTATTTTTATTTTAAGTTTAAATTTTTTTATTAGGTTTTTTATTCTTAGGTTTATTTTATTTTTTTGTTAAGTTTACATTTTTATTTATTTTATTTTAGTTTATTTTTATTAGTTTATTTTATTTTATTTTCAAGTTTATTTTTAGGTATTATTTTTAGGTTTTATTTAGTTTATGTTTATGTTTTTTAGGTATTTAGGGTTTATGATTGTTTAGGGTTTAGGGTTTAGTGTTTTAAGGATTAAGGTTTAGGGTTAGGGATTAGGGCTAAGGGTTTAGGGCTAGCTTAGGGTGTAAGATTTAGGCTTTAGGGTTTAGGGTTCAGGATTAGTTTATAGTTTAGGGTTTAGGGTTTTAAGGTTTAGACTTATGGTTTAGTCTTTTTAGGGTTTATGATAAATTTAGTGTTTAGGGTTTTTGATTCTAGGGTTTTGGGTTTAGGATTTAGGGTTTGGGGTTAGGGTTAGGGTTTAGGGCTTAGGGTTTAGGGTTTAGGGTTTTTTAGGGTTTACGATTGTAAGTTTAGGGTTTAGGATTAGTTTTAGGGTTTAGGGTTTAAGGTTTAAAGTTTTGGATTTAGGATTTATGGATTAGGGTTTAGAGTTTTTTAAAAAAAAATTATGTAAACTAGTAGGTTTAGGTGTATTTATTTTATTTAATTTATTTTATATTTATTTTATTTTATTTTATTTTTTATTTTTTATAGGTTTATTTTTTATTTTTATTCACTTTAGTTTATGTATTTTAAGTTTATTTATTTTACTTAAGGTTTTATTTATTTTAGCTTATTTTTTAAGATTAGGTTTATGTTTATTTTTTAGTTTAGTTTTATTTTCATTTATTTTTTAGGTTTAGGTTTTAGGTTTTTATTTTAGGTATATTTTAAGGTTTTAATTTTTTTGTTTAGGTTTAGGTTTCTTTTAGTTTATTTTATTTTATTTAGTTTAGGCTTTAGGTTTAGTATATTTTAGGTTTATGTTTAGGTTTTTTTTATCTTAGTTTAGCTTATTTTAATTTAGGTTTAGGATTAATTCATTTTGTTTATTTTTGGTTTAGGTTTTTTTTTAGTTTAGGGTTTAGGTATTTATTTAATTATTTTTATGTTTTATTTTTTTGTTTATTTTTTAGGTTTAGGTTTTTTATTTAGCTTTTATTTTACTTTATTTTAGGTTTATTATTATTATTATTATTTTATATTTGGGTTTTATTTTATTTAGGTTTTATTTTTTAAGTTTATTTTATTTTTTATTTTAGTTTAAGATTTTTATTTATTTTATTTTAGTTTAGGTTTTATTTTTATTAAATTTTATTTTTTGGTTTAGGTTTAGATTTAGGTTTCAATTTAGGTTTAGGTTTAAGTTTTAGTTTAGGCTTTTATTTAATTTTAAATTTTATTTTATTTTATTTAGGTCTAGGTTTATATATTTATTTTATTTTTTGGTTTTATTTAGTTTAGGTTTAGGTTTTTAGGTTTTTAGGGTTTAGGGTTTAATGTTTAGTGTTTAGGGTTTAGGGTTTAGTGTTTAGGGTTAAGGGTTTAGGGTGTAGGGTTGTAAGTTTTAGGGTTTGGAGTTTAGGGTTTAGGTTTAGGTATAGGTTTTAGTTTTAGTTTGAGTTCTTATTTTATTTTTTATTTTAATTTATTTAGGTTTAGGTTTTGTTATTTATTTTATTTTTAGGTTTTATTTAGTTTTGGTTTAGGTTTTTAGGTTTTTAGAGTTTAGCGTTTATGGTTTAGAATTTAGGATTTAGGGTTTAGGGTTTGGGGTTTAGGGTTTAGGGTTTAGGGTTGTAGGTTTTAGGGTTTAGGGTTTTAGGCTTTAGTGCTTAAGTTTAGGGTTTGGGTTTTAGGGTTTAGGTTTTGGGTTTAGGGTTATGGATTTAGGCTATAAGATTAGTTTTAGGGTTTAGGTTGGGTTTTTTTTTATCAATTTTATTTTTTATTATTTTTTTAAATTAAGTAAATTGGTAGGTTTAGATTTAATTAGTTTAATTAGTTTATTTTTTATTTATTTTAATATATTTTATTTTTATTTTCATTCAGTTTAGTGTATTTATTTTAGGTTTATTTATTTTAGTATAGGCTTTTAATTTTTATTTATTTTTTAGGTTTTGGTTTCGGTTTAGGTTTATTTCTTAGTGTAGTTATTTTTCTATTTAATTTTTTAGGTTTAGGTTTTATTTTTTATTTTTAGGTATAGGTTTATGTTTTTATTTTATTTTTTTAGGTTTAACTTTTAGGCTTTTATTTTTGGTTTATTATTTGGTTTTACATTTTAGTTTAAGTTTATGTTTATTTTTATTTTATTTTATTTTATTTTATTTAGGTTTAGGTTTAGGTTTAATTTATTTTAGGTTTAGCTTTAGGTTTTTTTATTTTAGTTTAGTTTATTTTTGTTTAGGTTTGGGTTTAGCTTTAGATTTTTTTTAGTTTAAGGTTTACGTTTTATTTTTTATTTATTTTTAGGTTCTATTTTTTGGTTTATTTTTTAGGTAGAGTTTTTTATTAGTTTTATTTTATTTTATTTTGGGATATTTTATTTTACATCCAATTTATTTTTTTATTTTATCTTTACATTTTAGTTTTATCTTTTATTTTATCTTATTATATAAGCTCTATTTTAGCTTCTAGCCTATCACCATTTCATCTTCATCTTTATCTTATTTTAGGCTCAGCTGGCCTTAGCTCAGATCTTATCTTAAATCATTTACCTTTTCAGCCCAAGCCTTTATCCATCTTAATCTGCTGCCCATCTAGCCTTAGGCTCAGCCTTGTCCCCAGGCCTGTATTCAGACTCTCAAGATCTGGCCTGTGAGCCCAGTGCGCCAGGGCCCAGAGCCTGGGCGCCTAATGTCACCCTCAGTGGCCCAGTGTCACTGGCCCAGACAGTGGATCTTGCTGCCTGCCTGGGCCCAGTCAGAGATCAAGACTCAGTGGCCTGTGTGGCCTTGCTCAGTGGCCCAGTGGCCCAGCCTCAGAGCCTGGGCCGCCCAGTCCAGGCGCGCGCCTGAGCCCAGTGTGGGCTCAGGGTCAGTGGGGCCTGGCTCAGTGGTCATGGCCCAGCACTCACAACCCAGGGCTGGCGCAGGGCCCAGTGGCCCAGGATGGCCTTCTGGCTCCCAGTGGTCTGCACTCCAGGATCCAGTGGCCCAAGGCCCAGGGCTCAGCCCAGCTCAGGGCCTCTTAGCCCAGGCCTTCCCTTTCATCTCACCTTGACGCCATAGGCTCAGTCCCCCTGATTCCATTTTATCTTTAGGTCTCACTAGCTCAGCCTGGGCATTCTTGTTTAAGGCCTCAGGTCCATGGCCCAGTGCCTGGGCCCAGGGCCCAGCGTCTGGGGCCTAGGCCCCAGGCCCAGTGCAGGTCTCAGTGGCCTGTGGCTCAGTGCCCAGGCTCAGCCTCAGTGGCTCAGGGCCCAGTATTCAGGATCTGTGATCTGGCTGGCTTAGTCAGTAGCTCATGGTCTTGTGGGTCAGGGCTCAGGCCCAGTATTAGCCTGTGGATACGCTTGTGCAGGTCACTTTAGGATCCGTGGCTCACTGCCAGTTTTATTTTTATCTTTATTTTATTTTATAAATTAAGCAAACCAAGTAGGTTTATTTATTTATTTATTTTATTTATTTATTTATTTTATTATTATTTGATTTAGTTTATTTATATTTTATTTACTTTATTTACTATTTTAGTTTATTTATTTTAGTTTAGTATTTATTTTAGTTTATTTTTGGCTGGGCTCAGTATGTTTGTTTTTTAGTTTAGTTTTATTATAATCTTATTTAGTTTAGGTTTAATTTAGTTTAGTTTAGGTTTTTATTTTGTTTTTGAGGTTTAGGTTTTGTGTTTTATTTTGGTTTATTTTCAACTTTATTTATTTTTGTTTAGATTTAAATTTATTTTATTTATTTTATTTTATTTAATCTAGGTTTAGTTTTGGATTAAGTTTTATTTATTTTAGTTTAGTTTAGTTTATTTTATTTTTATTTTAGGTTTAGGTTTTTAGTTTAGGGTTTTATTTTTATTTATTTTAGATTCAATTTTTATTTTATATTTTAGTTTAAGTTTTATTTATTTTATTTTATTTTATTTTAGGTTTATTTTTTTTTATTTTAGGTTTAGTTTTTATTTTATTTAGGTATTTTATTTCTTAATTTAGTTTATCATCTTTAATTTATTTTATTTTAGTTTATTTTATTTTATTTTATTTCTTTTTAAGTTTATCTTTATCTTTATATTTTGTTTTATTTTGGTTTAGGTTTTATTTATTTTATTTTAGGTTTTATTTAGTTTTGGTTTAGGTTTTAGCTTTTAAAGTGTTTAGGTGGGTTAATTTAGGGTTTTTTATCATGTTTGGCATTTGTGGTTGGGCTTAGTGGTTTAAGGTTTAGTGGTTTAGTTTTTATGGTTTAGAGTTTTAGGATTAGTGTTCAGGTTTTAGTTTAGGGTTTAGGGTTTTTAGTTTTTTTTAATAGAGAATAAATTCACATTCAACATTTCATCATTTCGATTTCATCAACTAAGTAACACACCAAGGTTTCTAGGACATAAGTGATGACATAGATAAAAAATGAGCACATATAGAGCAAATCAAAAACCCAAGATAACTAGAACCATCTTTACTATAAAGAATTTTCCATAAGTAGCAGATTAGATCAGCCATTCATTAGTTTCTCCAGTTCCCATCAAAACCACCTCGCATCTCGAAGTATATCATATCCTCCACCACTACCACCACCACCTCGCCGCCCTCCCACCTCGATAACCACCACTGCTCTGACCATGACCTCCATATCCACTTGCACCTCCAAATCCCCCATCACCACTGTGATAATTGATGCCTCTGTTTATGCCACCACTACTAGACCTAGACTGAGCATGGTTGACAGTGATGTTCCTGCTGCCAAGGTTCTGCCCATTCTTAGGGTTTTGGTTTATTAGGTTTTAAGGTTTAGGTTTATTTTCTAATTTATTTAGTTACTTAATGTTTAAGGTTTGGGTTTGAGGGTTTAGTGGTAGGGTGGGGTTAGATTTTGCCTGGGCTTGTGGTTTTGTGGTTTATGCTTTTAGTTTTATGGTTTAGGTTGTGGTTTATGGTTGGGGTTTAAAGTAGTGGTTTGGGGTCAGGTCAGGTGTGGTTAGAGTTTGTGGATATAAGTTTTAAGTTTTTTAAAAAATTAAGTAAATGATTGGTTTAGTTTATTTAGTATTTTTAGTTTAATTTTATTTTAATTTATTTTATTTTTTTATTTTAGATTACCTTTATTTTACTTAGTTTAGTTTATTTATTTTAGTCTGTTTTTATTTTAGCTTGATCTTTAAAGGTTTAGTTTAAGTTTAGTCCATTTTTGATTTATTATTTTAATTTATTTTTAGCTTTAGGTTTTATTTTTATTTTCATTTTAAGTTTATATTTTATTTTTTTATTTTTTTTACATTTAGTTTTAGGTTTTATTTTTTAGGTTTTATTTTTGTTTAGTTTAGGTTTATTTTATTTATTTTAATCATGTTTAGGTAAGTTTAGTTTATTTTAGGTTTAGTTTAGGTTTTATTTATTTTAGTTAAGAATTAAGTTTTATTTATTTATTTTAGTTTATTTTATAGTTTAGTTTTCTTATTTTATTTTAGATTTATTTATTTTATTAGGGTTTAGGTTATATTTTAATTTATTTTAGGTTTTATTTTTAGGTTTATTTAGTTTTTATTTAGTTTTATTTCACATAGATAATCCATTTAAATTTTCTTATTTATTTATTTTAGTTTAGGTTTTATTATTATATTTTTTTTTTATTTTTATTTTAGTTTATTTTATGTCTTTAAATTAGGTTTTATTTTATTTTATTTTATCTTATTTAGGTCTGGGTTTTATTTATTTCTGGATCTAGCTAGCTCAGTTTGTGCATTTGCAGTATTCAGTGGCTCAGTGGGCCTGTAGAATTCCGGGCCTAGGTCTTAGGGTAGAGCCTGGTGTTAAGATTTAGGTAGGATCTGGTCCGTGCCATGTGTGGGGCTTCAGATCTGTTAAGATCAAGTGCTCAGTGGTCCATCCTCTCCTGGCTCAGTGGCCTTGTGAGGTAGGGGTTAGTTAGATTTGGGTTTTAGGGTTTATTTAGTTTATTTAGTTTATTTTTATTTATTTCATTTTATTTTATTTAGGATTATTTTTATTTTATTTAGTTTGTTTATTTATTTTAAGTTTATTTATTTTAGTTTAGATTTTGACTTAGTTTATTTTTAGTTTAGTTTATTTATATTTATTTTGTAGTCTGCTTTTATTTTATTTTATTTTTAAATTTAGGTTTAGGTTTTATTTTATTTTTATATTTAGGTTTAGGTTTTGTATTTTATTTTACTTTTTTATGTTTTATTTTTAGTTTAAGATTATGTTTATTTTAGTTTATTTTATTTTATTTAGTTTAGGGTTTAGTTTAGTTTATTTCTGGTAGTTTACTTAGGTTTTATTTATTTTAATTTAGTTTATTTTAGTTTAGGATTAGGTTTATTTTATTTTGTTTATTTTCTGGTTTAGTTTTTTTTTTTAATTTTTAACTTTATTTTTTTATTTCTTTAGGTTTTATTTTTAGGTTTAGCTTTTATTTAGTTTAGTTTTATTTTATTTTAGGTTTTTCTGGTTTTTATTTTATTTAAGTTTTTATTTTAAGGTTTATTTTTAGTTTAATCTAGTTTTATCAACCTTTATTTTAGTTTAATTTTATTTTATTTAATTATATTTAGGTTTAGGTTTAGGGTTTAGTTTAGTAGGTTTTATTTATTTATCTTTATTTATTTACTCAGTTTAGGTTTATTTATTTATTTTATTTTATGTTTATTTAGTTTAGTTTGTGGATCTTATTTTAGGAGATAGTATAGGTTATGGCCTATGGTTTTGTGGTTTAGGGTTTAGAGTTTTAGGGCTATTTAGGGGCCTGTGGCCTAGGGCTCAGTGGTGTCATTTACCTGGCCTTGGGTCAGAGTTTTATTTTATTTTAATTTTATAGGGTTGTGGCCTAGGGCCTGGTTTGATAGTGTCTTTTTTGGATTGTATTGGGTGGGCCTAGTGTTAGAGTTTTAGGCCAAGGTTGGGTTTTCTGAGGCTCTGGCTAGGATCAGTGATTGTATTTAGTGGTGTTTTAATGATTTTTTTAAAAAAAATTAAGTAATCCTAAGAGTTTAACTTTATTTTTTCTTATTTATTTGTTTTATTTTATTATTTTATTTTATTTAGTTTTATTTTTATTTTATTTAGTTTAGTTTATTTATTGTATATTTTATTTAGTTCAATTAAACTTTTATTATAGTTTATTTTTTTTAGTTTAAATTTTATGTTTATTTCTTCTAGTTTAGTTTATTTTATCATTTTAAGTTTAGGTTTTATTTATTTTAGGTTTAGTTTATGTTTTATTTTATTTTTTAGGTTTAGGTTTTAGGTTTTATTTTATGTTTATTTTAGATTTTTTTTAGTAGTGGTTAAGTTTATTTTAGTTTATTTTTATTTAGTTTAGGCGATTTTATTTTAGTTTAGCTTATATTTATATTTGGTTTAGTTTATTTTAGCAGTGGTTTAATTTTATTTTATATTAGTTTAGCTTTTTTAGTTTAGTATAGGTTAGTTTCTTATTATTATTAGTTTGGTTTATGTATTATAGATTATTATTATTATTATTTGTCTTAGTTATTTGTCATTTTTAGGGTGTCTTTGTTTAGTGTTTATTTGTGTTTATCGTTATGGGTTTAGAGTTTCTTATTTTAGTCTTTGGTTTTAATTAGCTCAAGGTTTTAATTTAGTTATTCTTTAGTTATTAGTTGCCTATTTTAGTCTTGGGTTTTATTAGTTTTATTTTATTAGTTTTAGTATTAGTTATTCCTAGTTTAGTTTTATTAAGTTTGGGGTCCAATCTTATTTTATTTATTAGTGGGTTTTGTGGTCTTAGTTTTATTTAATTTTAGTTTTATTATTGGCTCATTAGATGTTTTTTTATTAGGTTATTTTACCAATCATTAGTTTATTATTACATTATTTATTATTATTATTATTAATGAGTTATTATTTTATTATTATTATTATTTTATTTATTATTATTATATTAGATTATTATATTATTATTTATCTGTTTATCAGTGGTTATGGTTTTAATTAGTTTATTAGGTTTTAGATTATTATTACATTAGCTCTAGTCTTAGCCTTTATAATTATTTATTAGTCTTATTTCATTCAGCAATATTATTTCATTTATTATTATGTCTTACCATATTATTAGTTATCTTTATTAGTCTGAGCTGGCCTGGTCAACACAGTTTCAGGTCGGATCAGTTTCAGTGGTCTTAGGCTCAGTGAACAGCCCGGGCTCATTTTTGTGGTAAGATCTATTTGGGCCATAGCCTGGGTCCTTGGCTTGTGGGCTCAGTGGTCAGTGGCCTCAGGCTGGCCCAGGCCCAGTGGCTCACTACTTATGATCTAGTTTAGGCAGCAGATCAGGTCCGGCCTCAGGGCTCAGGCACACCACACTCGCCTAGTGTTAGGATCTGAAGGCCTAGGGTGGCTGTCACTTTATTTAAAAAAACCCAAGCAAACCTAGGCTCATTTAGTTTATTTAGTTTATTTTATATTTTATTTAGTTTATTTTTTTTATTTAGTTTAGTTTATTTCTTTATGTTTTATCTATCCAAAGATTTTATTTTATTTATTGTAGGTGTGCCTAGGTTTATGTTTATTTTTAGTTTTTTTATTTTTATTTTATTTTTGCATGTTTTATTATTTATTATTAGTTTAGTATGTTCTTGGTTTGTGTTTTGGTTTATGTTTAATTTTATCTTAGGTTTAGTTTAAGTTTTATTTTAGGTTTATTTTAGGTTATATTTTTTTTAGTCAGTTTAGGTTTATTTTAGTTTATTTTATCATTTAGTTTAGGGTTTAGTTTAGTTTATTTTATGTAGTTTAGTTTTATTTATTTAGCTAGCTCATTAGGTTTATTTTATTTATCTATTTAGGTTCTTTAGTATAGGTTTTATTTATTTATTTATTTATTTTAGTTTAGGTTTTTATTTAGTTTTATTTTATTTTATTTTAAATTTACATTTAGGTTTGATTTTATTTAAGTTTTTATTTTATGCTTATTTTACTCTTCATTAGTTTAGGTTTCTTTATTTTATTTTATTTTAGTTTTATTTTTTATTTTATTTATTTTAGGTTTATGTCTCAGGGTTTAGTATTTTATTTTTTATTTTATTTATTTTATGCAGTTTAGGTTTTATTTATGTTATTTTGATTTTTTGTGGTAGGGCTTTAGTGTCCCGAGGTCTGGGGTGGCTCTTGCAAGTCTTGTGGTGAAGGCCCAGTTTGTGGCCTAGCTGCCTGCCTGTGTCAGTGGTTTGTGGCTCAGGGTCACTTGGGTTTTGGGTAGGTCAGGGTATATATTTATTTATTTTTTTTTTTTAAATTAATCAAAACCATATAGGTATGTTTATTTAGTTTATTTGTTATTTATTAGTTTATTTTATTTTCATTTTATTTAGGTTTATTTTATTTTTATTTAGATTAATTTATTTAGTTTATTATTTTAGTTTATGATTTTTTTTGTTTATTTTTAGGTTTAATTTTAAGTTTACTTTTAGTTTAGTTATACTTTTATGTTATTTTGGATTTATTTTATTTTTTATTAGTTTAGGTTTCTATTTTATTTTTTTAGGTTTGGTTTTAGGTTTTATTTTAAGTTTATTTTAGGTTTTATTTTTGTGTTTTATTTTAGGTTTTATTTTAGTTTAGGTTTAGGTATGGTTTTATTTATCTTAGTTTAGGTTAAGGTTATTTTATTTTGTTTATTTTAGGTTTAGTTTTTAGTTTAATGTTTAGGTTTTAATTTTATTCATTTTTTTTGTTTTAGGTTTATATTTTAGGTTTAGATTTTAATTAGTCTTATTTTTTGGTTTATTTTAGATCCTCATTTAATTTTATTTTAGGATTTTATTTTGAGGTTTATTTTATCTTAGTAGGTTTTATTTATCTTAGCATAATTTTATTTTATCTATTATTATTTTAAGCTTTAGGTCATGCTAAGGCCCAGCCTAGGTTTTTAGCCTTAGGTCATTTTATCTTTATTATTTATCTTATCTAGGTTTTATTTATTATTTAGGCTCACTAGCCTGGGCTCAGCCTCTGGCCTTGTGGCTCAGTGATCCCGGGCCTAGTGTGGCAGGCAGGGGCCTGGAGTCCATGGCTCATGGCCCAGGGTCCAGGTCTCATGTCTGGGCCTGGGCTAGCTCCAGGGCCTGAGGGCCTGTGTGGCCCAGCCCAGGGTCCGGGCTCTGGCTGCCCATGGCCTGGGGCTGTGGCTCAGTGTGGCTCAGGTGGCCTGTGGCTGTCAGGGTCTCAGTCAGGCCAGGTCAGTGGCCCAGGGCCCAGTGGCCCAGGGCCCAGGGTCAGGGCCTGGCTCAGGGCCTGGCTCAGGGTCATGGTCAGGCTCAGTGGCTCTGGGGTCTTGGGGTCAGCCAGGCTAGTGGCCCAGTGGCCTGGGCTCAGGATCTTTAAGCCCAGGGCCCAGGCCAAGATCTCTCAGGGCCTAGGGCCCAGATTTAGGTAGTCAGGGGTCAGGCCTAGCACATAGGGTCTTGGCTCAGGTGTTTGTGGATCTTAGGATCTGTGGTTATTTTTTTAAAACAAAAAAACAAACCCGTAGTTTTTATTATTTTACCTAGTTTATTTTATTTATTTTAGTTTATTTTATTTTTTATTTTTTATTTAGGTTTATTATTTTAATTATATTTAGTTTACTTTATTTATTATAGATTTATTTATTTTAGTTTATGTTTTTTTATTTTACTTGATCTTTTAGGTTTAGGTTTATTTTTTAGTTTAGTTTTATTTTTATTTTTATTTTATTTTTTAGATTTAGGTTTTTAAGCTTTTAGGGTTTAGGGTTTATGGTTTAGGATTTAGAGTTTGTAGTGTTTTATGGGTTATGGTTTAATGCTAGGTTGTTGGAGAAATCATCTTTTTAAACATTATTAGTACCTTTGTCACGGTCAGACTAAGAATTAGAAACAACAATTTTAAGAACATCAGAAGATTCAAAAGAATCTGACCTTATATCAACATTTAAGTTATTTTTAGGCACAAAAATAGCTTTATTAACTTTATGAGCTAATTTAGAGTTAGATCATTCAAAATTTTCTTTTTAAGAAGCATGTCAAGATTAAAACACTCCGAATTATCATGACCATGTATCTTGCAATGGGAACAAAAAATTGAAAAATTTTCAAATTCAAACTTTTATAAATAACTAAACTTTTCATATATAATCCAAAAATCCATAGGATGTTTTTTAGATATGTCAAGGTCAACCAACATACAAGCAATAGAGGGATAGGATCTCACAGCAGTCGCCTGAACGATTTGCAGCGATCGACTGAAAAGAGCCCCGATAGCAAATAAAACCTACTGGGTAACTTAATGGATTCTCATATTTGGAAGAGCTAACCACACAGGAATTATAGGTGATTCCTCCTTTATATCAAAAAGGGGAGACCACTTCAACAAACGCATTTGATAATTAAAGACAAAATAAGATCAACGTGAGAAAACCCTTGAATAATCCAAATCCTTCATAAGTTGAATCAGAATATGTCTTAGATCGATCAAGCCAATAGAGAAAGCACCTGAAAGTTTAAGGTTATGAAAAAATAATCGAAGCTTATCCAAATTTGGCTGGCACAAAGAAAAGTTTTCAATCAAAGTAAATTCGAAAGGTTTTGCAAGCTTTTTTGACATCAAGATCTGAACACATGATCGCAAGCATACCTCGAACAGAAGTCAAAATCAAATTCATCGAGTCAGAAGAGGAAGAGCTCTTACCAAAAAGTGCATCCTTAAAGGGTTTAATAGCAGAATGAATTAGGTTTAGAATAACCACAAAATCGATGCCCTAGTGGATCATCCAAAATAAGAGTAAAAAAGTTATCTGAGGTCATCGAAGCCATAATCAAAAGAGACACATCATGCGAGTAGCCAGAGATTAAAAAAACACCCGAAATCAGTTAAGAATGATGAAGTATCCACCAAAAATGCAAGACGGGATGCACCAATGAAGGGGAAAATGAAATCGCTAAAGTGCCACAAGGGAGAGGGGCGTTTATGGGTTTATGTTTATTTTATTTAGTTTATTTAGTTTAGTTTTTATTTTATTATTAGTTTAGGTTTAGTTTATTTATTTAGGTTTATGTTAGTTTATTTAGTTTAGTTTATTTAGGTTTAGGTTTAGGTAGGTTTAGAATTTGTTTTAGGATTTGTGGGTTTAGGAATTTGGGGTTTAGTGGTTTAGGTAGGTTTTAGGGTTTAGGTTTTAAGGTTTAGGGTTTAGTGTTTAGGTTTAAGGTTTAGGGTTGTGTTTTAGTATAGGGTTTAATGTTTTTGGGTTATTTCTTTTAGCAAAGAATAAATTCATATTCGATATTTCTTCTTTTTATTTCATCGAACAAACAAGTTTTTTGACATAAGTGACAACATAGATAAAAAATGAGCACGCATAGAGCAAATCAAAAACCCTAGATTGCTAAAACCTTCTCTACCATAAAGACATAATTCCATAAACAGCAGATTGGATCGGCCATTCCTTAGTTTCTCCAGTTCCCATTAGAACCACCCCGACCTCTTGAGTAGCAGGATACACCATCATATCCCCAACCTCTCCCTTTGCCACCACCACAGCTGTAACCATCGTTGCTCCTCCCACCTCCATAGCCACCACTGGATCGTCGACCACCTCTATATCTACCAAAACCTCCAGATCCCCCACCATAACTATGATAACTATCGCTTCTACCTTCGTCTCCACCGCCAGATCAATACTAAGCCTGGTTGACGGTGATGTTCTACTGGCCAAGGTTCTTTCATTCTTAGGTGTGTAGTTTAGATTTGGTTTAATATGTTTTATGGTTTTTTTTTTTAATTTATTTAGTTAGTTTAGGTTTAGGTCAGCCTGGGGTCTGGGGTTTGTTTAGCTTAGGTTTAGGCTCATGGCCCATGGCCCAGTGTGGGTGGTTTCAGTTTAGTGGCTAGGTCAGGCTCAGGGCCCAGACTCAAGATCATGGCTCAGGCCCAGGGCCTGGGCCCAGCCCAGGGTAGGGCCCATCAGCTCAGTGCCCAGTGGCCCAGTCTGCCCAGGGCTGCCCATGGCCCAGGACTCAGGGATGCTCAGTGGTCCCAGTGGTCAGGGCCTGTGGCTCACTGCCTGGCTGGCCTAGTGATCAGATTTGGGTGGCCTGTGGTCAGGTCTGTGGGCCCAGGGCCTGGCTCAGGCCTGGGCCCAAGGCTCAGTGTCTTTTTGGGTGGCCTGCAGGCTTAGGGCCTAGGGCCCAGGGCTCAGGGGTTAGTGGCCTTTAGCTCAGGTCAATGGCCTAGTTTAGCTTTTTTAAAAAAAATTAAGCAAACTGGTTTATTTAGTTTAATCATTTATTTATTTATTTTAGTTTATTTTATTTTAAATTTATTTAAGTTTATTTTATTTATTTTAGTTTATTTATTTTAAAATTATTTATTTATTTAGATTATTTTAGGTTTATTTTTATTTTATTTGCTTTAAGTTTATATTTTTTTTATTTTATTTTGTGGGTTATTTTATATTTTATTTTAGGTTTAGTTTAGATTTTAAGTTTAGTTTTGCTTTAAGTTTGTTTTTAGGTTTTATTTTATTTTTAGTTTTGTTTATTTTAGTTTAGTTTCGATTTATTTTATTTATTTTATTTTATTTTAAGTTTTGGTTTTCATAGTTTAGGATTTATGTTAATTTTTTAATTTACTTTGGTTAATTTTAGATTTAGGTTTTATTTTATTTTAAATTAGATTATTTTATTTTATTTTGTGTTTAGGTTTTATTTTATTTAGTTTTTTATTTTAGGTTTATTTTATTCAGCCTTTTATTTATTTTATTCATATTTATTTAATTTTATCTTAGCCTTTAGCTTTAGTTTAGGCTTGTCCAAGCCTTAGCTTGTCTTTTATTTTATTTTTACTAGCCTGGTTTGTGGCTCATGGTAGTGGTTTACCTGCTTATGGTAGGTGTGGTAGGTTTATGTAGGGTGGGTTTTAGGGTTTAGGATGGTATTTAGCCTAGTGGTAGGTTTTAGCTTAGAGTTTAGTAGGGCTTTAAGGTAGGTTTAAACTTTTATCAAAGTGTGGTTTAGGGTTAGTGGTTTAGTGTTTTAGAGTTTTTCCGGGGTCAGTTAGGGTTTTTTAGAGTTTATGATTTAGGGTGTTTAGGTTTTGTTTTAGGTTAGGGTTCAAGTTTTAGTTTAGGTTTTAGTTTGTGGTATTTCTTTAATAGAGAACAAATTCATATTCAACATTTCTTCTTTCATCAACCAAGTAACACACACCAAGTTTTCTAAGACACAGGAAACAACATAAATAGAAAATGAGCATGAATAGAGAAAATAAAAAACCCTAGATAACTAGACTGCCTCTACTATAAAGATACAGCCTCCATAAGCAATAGATAGATTGACCCTTCTTCAATTTCTCCAGTTCCCATCAGAACCACCCTGGCCTCTCGAGTAGTGGGATCCACCATCATATCCTCAATCTCTCCCTCCGCCACCACCATGGTTGCAACCTCCGCCACTCCTCTCGCCTCCATATCCACCACTGCTCTAACCATCACCTCCATATCCACCATCACCTACAAATCCCCCACCACCACTGTGATAACCATCTCCTCCACCTTCGCCTCCACCGCCAGATCTAGACTGAACCTTGTTGACAGTGATGTTCCTACTATCAAGGTTATGCCCATTCTTAGGGTTTAGGTTTAGGCTAATTAAGTTTTAGGGTTTAAGTTTTTTTTATTTATTTAGTTACTTTAGGTTTAGTTTTAGGGTTTGAGGTTTAGGGTTTAGAGTTTAGGGTTTAGGTTTAATGGTTTTAGGGTTCATAGTTTAGGGTTTGGGTTTAGGGTTTAGGGTTTAGAGTTTAGGGTTTAGCATTTAGTGTTAAGGGTTTAGGATTTTCTTTTTTTTGGGGGAAAGTTAGAATTTTATTACCATAAAATGAAAAGATACCATGTCCTTAAAAGGGGTAAAGCTCTAAAATTCTACTGCTCTCAGAGCTACAATAAAATTAAAGAGCTAAACTCCCATCTAAGTACATTAGAAAAAAAAACAAAACAAAAGAGCAAATACAACAGCTAAAAAGCATAAAAGAAAAAGACATAGAGTAAGACTAAAACAAATCCTAAAAACATTAAAAGAATGAGTCAGCAACAGTTCATGATTTCCTTGAGAAAGCAAGAAAAGCAGGATCCATAGCTACAACCCTTGGGTTGACTGAGTAATGAACATTCCCTCTATATAGTTCCAACTGGTAAAAGGAATCTGCATCACACTATAAAGGCAGAAGTCATAGCTAAAATGGATAATGATAAAGAGAGGAAAAGGAGATAGTTGAGAAAAAGAAGGTTTAGGCTATGTTAGGATAATCTCAAGGGAAAATAATACATATGACCATCCAAACTTCATAAAGAAGGATTAGAATCATATGTAATTCTACCAACCAGCTGGAAGAGGTGAGTAACATCAAATCCATCATAGCCAGCATACCGGATACAAGCAAACATCCAAGGCCATCACTCCATAAAGTTCTAGATTCTACACCATTTAATAAACATTAACTAGCCAGCAACCAACTAGCAGCCAAACCACCAAAGAAATGCCAAAATAGACTAATCATAATAACCAAGAGAGAGGCCAGAATAATGTCAGAACACTAACAACAACCATTATCCAAATAACAATTCAAGCTACAAACCAGGAAAACCATAACCAACCGCCAACAAGCACCAGACCCATGCCAATTAATAGAGAAATAGCCACCAAAACCAAGATAGGAGCCCTCAAGCGAAAGTCCCAACAAGTAGAAGTCACCAAGCCAAACTAGGGTGTTCAACCATGACTGACTAAATAGCTCAAAAATGAAACCATCAACTGAAGGAAATAGAAGTTGCAGCTTGTGCAAATCACCAGAAGACAAAACATCCACACAAATGGGGGCCAAAGCCAGCAACCCAACACCAAAAACTAACAAGTCCAATCTAAAAGGATCTACAAAGGTTCACCAACACAACAAAAGGCTCAAGCAAATTGTTCAAGAAGAATTAAAATACCAATAAGGAAAAATCAACCAACCAAGATTCCAAGGATAATTAAAATTCCTCCAAGAAAACCTAGCTAAGTAAAACAACCATAAGGCAACCACTAGAAAATAACCCATCATAAGTAACCAATAAAGGAAGCATCCCCAATAGCTAAGGAAAACCAAAAAACCAACAAAGCACCACACAATAGAGGCCCAAAATAAGCACAATAATCATAGAAAGGCAACAACAGTAGCTAGCCAAGACCTGTCGAGAAATTAAACTTTCCCAGCAATAAAGACTAAACTAACAGATAGCATAACAATAACACAAAATGTGTTGCAAACAACATTCCCAATAGAGGCTAATTCCAGAAGAATAACTAAATGCAAAACCAAGGAAAAAGAATATTCCAATAATAAATAACAAAGAATTGGGAGGAAAACCCCAAAAAGTAGCCAAGAAATTTAACAGAAGAAGGCCTAGAAAAGTAACAACCAATAGTAGTTCCCACTAAGAATGCCACCCATCCAACCATGAAAAATTAGCAAAAAGTAATTTGAGTTCAAGAGGAGAGCCATCAAACCAACCAGTGCAGAAAAAAGAATAAAGCCAAAGCAGAAATCATCTCATCCACCAGCAACCAGAGTAACAAGGCAGAGAAGACAATAGCCACTAGGCCAATAAAACCAAACCAACCCAGGCTACAAAGGCAGGAACCACCAAGTAGCAACCACCTGGCCAACCCAAAATCTAGAGGTTAAAAATAAAACCCAGCACAGGCCTAACTGTGAGAATAAATTTAGGGTTTAAGGTTTAAGATTTAGGGTTTAGGGTTTAAAGTTTAGGGTTTAGGGTTAGGGTTTAGGTTTTATGGTTTAGGGTTTGGTGTTTAGGCTTTAGGGTATAGGATTTTGAGTGTTTAGGGCTTAGGCTTTAGGGTTTAGGGTTTAGTTTATGGCTTAAGATTTATGATTTAGTGGTTTAGGTAGAGGGGGGTTTGTGGTTTAGGGTCATGGCCTAGGGTTTAGGTTTATAGTTTATGGTTTAGTGTTTAGGATTTAAGGTAGGGTGGATTAGGTAGTGGTTTTAGTGTAAGTAGTATTATTTTAGGTTTGTGGTTTTAAAATGAACCAATAGGTTTAGATTTATTTAGCAAAGCATTTTATTTTAGTTTATTTTATTTTATTTTTTATTTATGTTTTTTTTATTTAGTTTAGTTTATTAATCTTAGTTTACATTTTAATTTTTTTAAGTTTATGTTTATTTTTTAGTTTTATTTTTATTTTATCTTTATGTAGGTTTATTTTTTTATTTAAGGTTTAGGTTTTATTTTATTTTTTTAGGTTTAGGTATTAGGTTTTTATTTTAGGTTTACTTTTGAGGTTTTATTTTAGTTTAGGTTTAGATTTATTTAATTTTATTTTATTTTGGTTTGGTTTATTTTATTTTTAGGTTTTATTTATTAGTTTAATTTATTTTAGTTTAGGTTTAGGTTTATTTTATTGTTTATGTAAGTTTAGATTTTAGTTTAGGAATAGATTTTATTTTATCTATTTTATTTTAATTTTGAAGGTATTTTTTATTTTACATTTTAGATTTTATTTTAGTTTAGTTTAGGTTTATAGTTTAGTTTTATTTTATTTTATATTTTTAGATTTAGGTTTAGGTTTAGTTTAGGTTTAGTTTTATTTTATTTTATATATTTATTTATTTATGTTTTTTATTTATTTTATTTTTAGGTTATTTAGTTTAAGTTTAGGTTTTAGCTTTGGTGATTTAGGGTTTAGGGTGTGGCTTTAGGGCCCAGGTTTAGGTCAGTAGGTAGGATTTAGGGTCAGTGATCAGTAGGGTTAGGATTTAAGATTTGAGTAGGTGGATTTTTAGGGTTTAAGTTTAGGTTAAAGGTTTTAAATTTTTATCAAAAAATAGTAGGTTTAGGTTTATTTAATTTATTTTAATTATTTTAGTTTATTTATTTTTATTATAAGTTTATTTTATTTTATTTAGTTTAGTCCATTTTAGGTTTATTTACTTTAGTAGGTTTCATTTTAGTTTATTTTTAGGAGGTTTAGGATTAGGAATATTTTAGTTTAGTTTAATTTTATTTTATTTAGGTTAGGTTTAGGTTTAGGATTATTTTAGTTTAGTTTATTTTATTTTATTTTGTGTTTAGGTTTTATTTTATTTTAGGTAGGTTTTGGTTTTATTTCATTTTATTTTAGGTTTTGTTAGATTTTATGTCTTAATTTAGATTATTTTAATCTTTTTATGTTTTAGCTTTAGGTTTATTTTAAATTTATTTTATTTTATTTAGTTTGGTGAGCTTTATGTTTAGTGTATTTTAGTTTTAGGTTTATGTTTTATTTAGTTTAGTTTATTTTAGTTTAGTTTAGGTTTACTTATTTTTTTTATTTTATTTTTTTTTTTAGTTTAGGGTTTAAGTTTTATTTTATTTATTTTAGCTTTTATTTTTAGATTTAGTTTAGGTTTTATTTAGTTTTTTATTTTATTTTAGGTTTATCTTATTTTTATTTTAGGTTTAGTTTTTATTTTATTTAGGTTTTTTATTTTTTACTTAAATTTAGGTTTTTATTTATTTTATTTTAGTTTAATTTTTATTTTTTATTTTATTTTGTTTTTAGGTTTAGATTTAGGTTTATGTTTAGGTTTAGGTTTTAATTTAGGTCTTTATTTTATTTTATTTTATTTTATTTTGGTTTAGGTCTTTTTATTTATTTTATTTTTAGGTTTTATTTAATTTAGGTTTATGTTTTTATCTTTTTAGGATTTAGGGTTTAAGGTTAGTTTAAGGTTTAGGTTTGGTGTTTAGTGTTTAGGTTTTTTATTTTTTTATTTAGGAAAGTTAGAATTTTATTACCATAAAATAATAGATATAATGTCCTTAAAGGGGTAAAGCTCAAAGTTCCACGCTACAAGCTACAAGAAACTTAAAGAGCTAAACCCCAATCTAAGTACAATTGAAAAAAAATCAAAGAAAAAATAATAGCTTAAAAGCAAATGAGAAAAAAACACTAAATAAGACTAATATAACTCAAGAAAGCAATAAAATGACTAGTTAGCAGCAGCTCATGATCCTTTGACAAGTCAAGATAAGCAAGATCAACATCAACAATACTTGAGTTAACTGAGTAAATACTATTCCATCTGTGAGGTTCCAACCTGCAAAAGAAATCTGTAAAACATAAAACACTACAAAGGCAATGGTCATAGCTCAAGGGAAAAAGATAAAGTAAATAATTTAAAAAGATATGGGAATGAGAAGGCTCAGGCTCAGTTAAGATCATCTCAAGGGGCAACAATACATATGAGTATCCAAACTTCATGTGAAGGGTTATAATCATATGCATGCTACCAACCAGAGAGAAGATATGAGAAAACATCAAGGTCATCATAGCTAGCATACCTAATATAAACAACCATCCAAGGCAAAATAGTCCATAGTGATCCGCCTCGCACAAACAGAGAAAATAGCTAGCTAGCATACCAACAAACCAACCCACCAACCAAAACCCACAACAAACAAACCACTTAAAGCCAACATCCCAGAAGTTACAACATGATCAGTGATTGAGCTAAAATAAACCAAGCAGTAACTCCACTGAAGCCACCACCAATAGGAACATAAACATGAAAAAGGGGCAGTCAGCTTAAATAGGGTGAACAACACAATCGAGCAAAATAATCATAGCATAGAGAGGAAAGCTGGATCAATCCAAATCCAAGGGCAAAACCTCCACCCAAATAGAAAAATAGTAGGAGATAAGCAGCACTAGAGAGAGGAAAGCCATAGATAGAAAGGCTAAGAGGGCATTGAGAAATTACCATCAAACCACCACCAAGGCAGCCAAAAGAATAGCAAATCCACCACCACCAACCAAATGGCAAATATCATGAAATAAGGAGAGCCAAATAAACTAGAGGGAGTCAATACCAACAACCAACATAAATCCCAAAACACCAAGCCATGACACAAGCATCTAAAGAAAGACATCATCCATAATAAACCCCTCAAGCAGCCAACCGTGAACAACAAGTCCTAAAATAGCACCAAAAAACCATAAGAGGTCATATCCTCCACAAACAAAATCTAATAAAACAACCTAGGTCAGTAGCCAACAGGATGAGCAGCAAGAGAAATCAGAGCAGCAAAAAAAATCAACACACAAATAAAGGAAAAATAACTGCACCCAAGAGATGATAACCAACCCCGGAGCAGACCAAAAACCCAACCAAAAGTACCTAAACCAACCATCAAACACAGCCAACACATCCACCCAACCAACCAACCCAGCTAGCCAATATAGGCAACCAGCCAAGTCAGCCAACAAAACTAACCAGTAGACAAAGCCAATACATAGCCCAAAAAAGAGGGAAAGAACAACAGCAGACAAATCCACAACCCACTTGGAGATCTCCAAAATAACCAAGAAACAAAATATGGTAGTCACTTAGCCAGACAAAGGCCAAACAAACCACACAACCACAAGCAGTAAAACTGTAAGGAAAGAAACAAGGCCAAAGGAAAACAAAACCCCTTCCGAAACTAAAAAAGCAGACAATCACCACAAAGGAGAAAATAAGAAGACAAAAACCACATAACAGCTACCTCCAATCCACAAGGAAGAGGGAAAAACCAACCAGCAGAAGCCTCCAAGCCAAACCAGGAAAGACAAATAACAACCACCAAAAAACTAGAAACTAAGCCAAGCCAGAAGAGGCCAACAATAGACATGAAAAATATAACCACCCAAAATAGCCAGGTAGATGGATGAAGCAAATAATAGCAACCAGAAGAACCAACCATAGTAGCTAAAAATCCAATTTGAATAAGGCCATAGCTAGCCAAAACTGGAGGCAAACCCAACATCCAACAAAAAAGGGTAGGCCAAAATCGGCACATCCACAACCCAACAGAGACCCTCAAAAATCACTAGTTGTGTTATAAAGAAGCATAGCATGAGCCATAGAAAGAAAACCACCAACCTCGATGGGGAAACCAATTAAAACCACTACAACCCAAAAAGGGTCACTCAAGAAGAATGGGGTTAATAAGGAAGGGGTTTAAGTATAGAAATAAACTCAGCAAAAACCACTTCTTGGTGAGGAAAGCATAAAATAAACACCAAAAAATAGTCTGAATATAACCACTATAGCAAAATGATCAAATAAATAGCGATGTTAAAACTGAGGTAAGGTAGTTATCCAGATTGACCGTAACGATATGCTTAGGTAAGCTATTGTTAACAAATAAAGTGAGCTCATTTAATTCCTCTCCTAAATTAGTCAGGAAATCGATACAAGCATTACCTTCATATTGAATGTGAAATAAGCTTTTTAGTGTGATTAAGAAGATAAAATAAGTCGGCATTCCCCATTTTATTATTATTGAGCATAATAAGTAATAGAAGAATCAACTTCAATCCAAATATTAAAGAGGCCTTTACTTAAGCAAATATTAATAGATTTATTAATAGCCATGAGCTCAGCATAAATAATAGAACAAGCTTTAAGGGGGTAGGCAAAAGCACAAATGATAGTACCTTTAGAATCCCTAAGAATTCCACCATAGCCATATTTGTTTGGGGAAATAGAACCATCAATTTTGATCCTAATAAAATTTTATGTAGGCTTAATCCAATTTAAAATCATAATACTTTGTAGGAAGGATCATCATGCAAAGTGATACCCAATTTTTTAGCCATAAATTTATAACCTCTAAAGTGAACATTACAAATTAAATTTGCATTAAACAAAGCATGAATTTCTTTCTTTAGTTCAAGCAAGGATCCCTTTATGGTTAAAAGGGATACCACGATATTTAGCATCATTTCCATCCATCCAAATGAACCAAATAAGGGCAATAAAAAAATTGATATCACCTTTCACAGTTTTGTGGAAACAAACTTCAAGAAGTTCATAAAAGAGAGCCATGATAATAGTTAATGTTAAATAAATCATCATACCATATCCAAAGTTTGTAAGAAACAACACCATTGACAAAAACATGATTAACATTTTCAATATGAAAGCAACAATATCACTTAGAAGGTAAATAAAACCCTTTAAGCCAGAGCAAGGAATCAACAGGTATGAAGTTATTCAAAATCCTCCAAGCTAAAATAGAATAAGAAATGGAAATGATATTGTTCCAAAGTTTAATGAAAACATTAGAGGTGTTTTATTTATTTCTAATAAAATTCAAACCACTTTAAGAATGAAATCACTATTGTAAGAGAGCTTGAAAAGAATTTGATCTAGTTTATTAAAAAGATAGTGATGTTGCAAAACTTGTTAAAAAAAAGAAATAAGAATGTAGTTCTTAAGTTTGTTTTCATTCCAATTGTTATTAAGCCAAAAAGAGTTAGCTTTGATAACAGCTGTAGGGTGTGTAGATAAAAGGGAGTCAATGGAGCCATTGCTAAGCCAGTTGTCTTGCCAAAAGAAAGAAGAACCCAAATGAATACCCCAAGATATTAAAGATTCAACAATCCATTTAATGGAGCAAAGCCTTTTGCAAACATGAGAGTCAAAAACCTTATAAGCACAGGTAAGAGGGTGTTTACCTTGGCAATATTTTTCCATCATAAAATTAGCCCAAAGGCTATCATTCTTTCTAAAATTCCACTATAGCTTATGAGAGGAGGCAGTGATAGCTTCACGAATAGGTTTGTAACCAAGACCACCTTCATCCAAAGGACCACAACATTTTTGCAAGGAAGTCCAATGCATTATTTTAATAAAATTATTGGACCACCAAAAAAATTTATTAAGTAAGCGATCAATTCTGATAAGAGTAGAATTAGTGGGAATAATAGTTTGAATCAAATGAAGAGGCATTGAATTGAGAGTGCTTTTAAGAATAGTGAGCCTGCCACCAAAGGAAAGCAAATGGAATTCCCAAACATAAATTTTAAATAAAATGTTTTAAATTAACTCATCAAAAAGGTGGGATCATTTTGGACCTTCAAAAACAGGAGCACTCAAGTACTTAAAAGGTAAGTGTTGATCTTTAAAATTAGTGATATGCCAGATTTGATTAATTTTATTATTGGAGATACTTGAAGAAGTAATAAAATAGCTTTTGTTACCATTGATAGAAAGACCACTTTCTCTACCAAATTTATTTAAAAAAATCTTGAGGTTCTTAGTATGATGAATAGAAGCATTGTAAAAATAATAAAATCATCTGCAAAGCTTAAGGGGGAAACAAGAAGACCACCAAGATTTTTGTAGTACATACTAGGATTGTTTAAGAATAACTCATTGATGCTCTAGATAGGTAATCAACAACAATATTATCCTAAGCCATGGGAAGAAGGAAAAAAAGCCCAAAGCTTCCCCATTAAGTAAAATAGAGAACCAGACATTATTAATACAATTTATAATAGGAAAAATAAATTTAGTAGAAAACCAAAAAAAATTTAGAATATGGAAATGAAAATCCCAAGAGATATTATCAAAAGCTTTGGTAATATCTAATTTGAAAAGAATGTTTCCACCTATAGTCTTAGCATCTAAATCATGAATTAATTCTAGGGCAAGTGCAATATTATCAAAAATAGATCTTCCTCTAGCAAATTCAATTTGGTTGAGAGAGATAATATTATGAAGTAAAGGACTAAGCCTGTTGGAAAGAATTTTGGAAATCAGCTTATTGAAGAAGGTGCAAAGACTAATAGGTCTAAAATCACTCCAATAGTCTAGGTTATCTTTCTTAGGTATGAGAACAATAGAAGTGCTAGAAAAATATCTAGGAAAAGGATTACCATTAAAAAAATAAACCATGGCCTCAATCCGATCATTTTTAATAATAAACCAACATTTTTGAAAAAATTGGGTAGTGAAACCATCTAGACCAGCAATAGAATCTATGATCATGCTATTAAGATCTTTTAAAATTTCATCTTCATTAGGCACAATAGTAAGAAAATTATTATCATCATTGGCAATAATAGAAAAAATTAAATGCAATTTTGAAATAGCTTCATAAGAGCAGCTCTTATTAAGAATATTTCTAAAGTAATTAATGGTTGAATCGTTAATATCATTATTCTCTGTAATCCATTATCCATTATCATCTTTAATTTTTTGAATATTATTTAAGGCTCTCTTTTTATTAACTAAAGCATGGAAATAGCTAGTATTCGTGTCACCATTTACAATGTGTTTACTAGTAGCTTTTTGGCGCCAATAAGTCTCTTCCATATTTTAAAAATTAACAAGGTTATATTTCACTCAATTCCTTAATCTTAGAAGGATCAAACATAGAGACTTCAAAATCACAAACTAATTTTTTCCATATCTTTGATATTAGCAAAGAAAGTTTTAAAACTAATGCTTGTTCCACCAACCCTAATTTTGTTTAAGTCTTTAAGCTTATACCAAAGTATATTCATCCTCATAATGGAATTATCAGGATTTAAAGGAGCTTTCCAATTGTAAGCCACAATATTAAAAAAATCAATATGATGAATCCACATGTTCTGAAATTTAAAAAGAGAGAAATTTTTTAATCTATTAGAATTATCTTTAATAGAAACCAAAAGAGGAGCATGATTAGAAAAGGTTCAGCTTAAATGATTGACATAAGTAATAGGCCATTGAGTAATCCAATGAGTATTAAAAAGAATTTGGTCCAACCTTTGCCAAAGTCTAGAGTTTTACCAAGTATACCCTTAAAACCAATATTAATCAAATTACAATCAACGATCATATTGGAAAATTCTTCAATGGAATGAATATTATGAGAGAAACCACCACTTCAATTAGAAGAGAACAAATAGTGTTAAAATCACTACCAACCAACCATGGTTTATTTTCATAGGTGGAAAAATTAGTCAAGTTATCCCAAAGAAGATTTCTACCAGATCTATTACAAGATGCCTAAACAAAAGAGCACAAAACACAATAATCACCATAAGAGATTTGAGCATTGGAAACTTGATGAAAATCATCAAGAATAGAAATGTCTACAAAGTTATTCCAAAAACACCAAATATTATTACTAATATTAGAGAAAATTTTATTGAAACTTATCATTCTAGCAACTTGGTTAATTTTATTAGCATGAATAAGTGGCTCAAGAATAATAAGTAAAGAAATATTATGGATATGACAAAGATTTATAATACCATTATGAATAGAGAGCATACCAATCCCTCTAACATTCCAAACTAAAAAATTAAGCATAAAGAATAGAAAAGGAGGGGGGAGTTAATTGAGAGAAGAGACGGAGGCCGCAGCAGCACTGCTATTCCTTAGCAATTTGGGAGGAAATTTTTAACATTTTTTTCTTTTTTGAAGAGAAAGTTTGGAAATGATATTTTTTCCCATTGAATCATCATTCGAAAAGGATTTAGCAACATTATTCATAGATTAGGAGAAATCTCCTGATGAGAATTGAATTCTCCTTCTTCCAAGACATTAGAATTTATTAAAGACAAATGAGCTTCGGGATTAGCAAGGGAGGGAGCATAAACTAATTTATTAAGAAGGCAAGTGGGAACACCAAACCCTTCATCATCATTAGCCAAATTATTAGATAAAAGAAAATATTTTTAAGAAGTTAAATCATCCTGAATTTGGAATATGGAATCAGGTTTATCAACCTGATTATCAGAAATTATTAAATCCATATTCTCCATTGAATTAGAATGATGTATAATATTAAATTCCTCATTTATGTTCTCCATTAAAGCTTTATTTTCATAAATCAAAGCCAACAAGGATGTAGGTATCAAATAAGAGGAAATAAAATCCACATTCAAAAGTTCAGAAAATCTATTATTGTTCACAATAGAAACCTTCAATTTCTCAGAAGAAGTAAAAGGTAAGTTATCTTTATTAGGAACATTCAAAGAATCCTTTTCTTCCAAAGTAGTTTTTTGAAATTAAACAATGGTCGGCCTAGGTTAGAATAGAAGTTCTTAACAGGATTTTTTTAAGTGAGGATGAAGAATGAAACATTCGAATTATCATGCATGTGGATTTTGCATGAGAATAAAATAGAAATTTTCAAATTCACCT